>JAVIAB010000160.1:76091245-76221245 GCA_032433765.1 Megaustenia siamemsis | reverse complement strand
GATCTTGATCAATTCTAATTCACCCATGATATTCCCCATTTTCTTCTAGTACGAATCCTGCGTCATATCACCGTCATCCAAGCGCACCCTATGCACACGAAATCATGTAATTTACGAGTTTAGTGCCCCAAATGTTGTACGAGTGATCTCCCCCTCACCGACCTCAGAGGAGGCGAAGACGCGCCTCCCAGCATCAGAGCTGGAAGTTGTCAGCGACCCACAGCTGATGGCTTGCGCCAGGATTGGTGAACCAAAACCATCCAGACCCTGCTCCACGTCTCCGTGGTGCCTCCAGTAACAGACTAACCTGTCTAGTCTGGCCAAGCGAGCAGGGATCGAAAAGGGAAGACAACCCGGTACTCAAAAATGTCGTGCTGAAGTCGGATGTGTTGGGCCGAAAGGCACAAATATAACAGTTATACGGCAAACCACAACACAACGCAGAAACGTCCACTTAATGTCTTTTTAAGGGCGGATGACGAAGAGGAATTCTACAGTCTACGAATACTCTAGAATACTTTAGTCATCGGTCGAAAGCAAGCAAACAAGCACTGACCTCACATATTTGAATTACCGTTTCTTGTTTTTGTGCACTTAATTGTATTTTGTTAAACAATGTTCAGAGTTAAGGTTAGGCTTAAGGTTAGTTGTAGACTATTCCAAACTCTAAGACCAGAATAGAGAGCGGGCGAAAAAGGTGACCTTACTCCAAGCATAAATAATTTGGGACACTAAACTCGTACATTACCCACATGTAAATATAAATCCTAAACAAATCTGTTTAGGTCACTCGTCATATTTTCTCCCCTCGTCCACTTCTCGTCATTTTCGTTCTTCTGCTGATATCATGATACAACTAATGGAGAAAAGATCATCCGATTACGTCACAAAGTGATAAACGCCTCCTAGGTAGTTATCAATCACCCATTTGTTGACACGATCACTTCATCAGGTCGCGTGCAGACATACTGAGTGCAAGCCTTTCCCAGGGCTTAATTACCTGATGGGAGGCGGGGCAGGATGTGATGAAACAGCTGTCATCGTTCCCCCTACTCTGACCACCCCTATCCTTGTCGGCTCCTTGCCCTATGAGCTGTTCTCACGTCAGCTTGACCTAATTACACGACACTCGTGCACCGACCCGGCTCTCGTCCAACACTCAGTTGTTTGTGACTGGTACTTTAGATGATTTTCATCTTTCCAGGAAAACAAAATGGACATCTTCTATTACACATTCATAGTGATTCTTCTTCTTATTTCATTTGCCTTTCATCGTCGGCTCTGCTACTATGTTTCCATGAGTTTTTAATATCCCGCCAATATATCTTTTTCGTGGTCGACCCTTGGGTCTGGTGTTCTCGCAAGGCTTATTGAAGGTTAATTGGGTTGTGTTTTGATCTCTCTATCTTGTCACGTGGCCAAACCATTTTATCTGTTGTTTCTTTATATATTCTATGGCGGGGGTTATTCCTAGTTTTTTTTTTTCTCGGTTCTTCATTTCTGATCATATCTCTGAGACTGTTTCCTGTCATTCGTCTAACACATTTCATCTCTGTAGAGGTTATTTTTTCTTATTGTTCTTGCATCTAGGGTCCAGGTCTGGCATTCGTTGGGATGAAGATTGTATTGTATAGTGCCCGTTTTGTCTCTAGAATTATTTCCTTGTTGGACAATAGTGGTGATAATTGTCCGATGATTTGACAAGCATTGTTGCATCTTGATTCTATCTCTGCTGTTTGGGAATTGTCTAAACTAAACTTTCTAGGTATTTAAATTCCTCTACTTGTTTTAGTTGTCTGCCATCTATAGTTATGTTGATGTTCTGTTTCTCTTTTGGGACATTCATGACTTCTGTTTTGTTGATTTTCCTGTTGTATTTTGTACATGTGCTGTTGAGTCTATTTAAATGTTCTTGTAGGTCTTCTATTTTTCCATGTATTAGTGCCTGATCGTCTGCAATTAAACGCTCGTTGATCTCCTCTGTCTCTGATTGGTTGGCTAATTTGCATATATAGTATATGTATGTAAGAGGAGAGATAATAACCGAATAACAAAGCAGGCCCTCATGTGGGAAACAACAGGTAAGAGGAAAAGAGGCCGACCCAGAGAGACACTGAGAAGAACATTGATCAGAGAGGCAAATGCAGCAGGAATTGGTCCCCTCAATAAATTCGAGTTGCTTGCACAGAACAGAGACAAATGACGAGATTTGAAAAAAAGATCTTCACAAGGATTGAAAATTGCTAGAATAGAAATTTAGATAAGAGAAAGAGTATCTGGGTCTACGGGCCGGTTACGGCTTGAAAGGTCAATAGATAGATAGATGTAAGAGACAGTAGGGTATGATCATTAAAACGTAAAGTATCATTCATACACAAATATTTACTACAGGCAACGCAATTGATGTTTTGTCTGTAAAGTGAAAGCTACCTCCCCCTGCCTTGCTAGGCGAATGCGGAATATGGTGTTAGTGGCCATACAAACATGACACAGTTTTGGGTGATATTGTCGGAATTACGCCAGACCGCCTATACTTTCCAGAATAATCTCCGGTGCCCATTTTTAGAGGCTGGGTGAACCCTGGAGCCTTGTCAGTCCGGAAAACAGAACCAGCACTTCTCAGATCGGACTCGTACCCTTCAGATCAGAAAGCGAGCAGACTAACCACTCTGCCACCGAGGCTGCACGTTTTGTGTGTGGTGTCACGAATTAAATCCACTTCTATAAATATATATCAACTGTCAGAATGAGGGGAATGTACTAGACCCGTGACGTCTTCATCTACAATCGCTCCGGGGAAGCAGAAGAGCTTGCGACCTGCGGCACCATCAGCTGACCAAGACCTAGCAGTTCTACATCCTCGTGGTCTCCCCCGGTAACAGTAGCTAGGATCGCCGTGTTCCCTGTAGTGGTGGCTGTTACTGATATAGAAGACCTAGTATTGCAGTACCGCTGGGCTGGACCAGTAGTTTCCCAGCATAGCCTGGGATAAACGAACTCCAACCTCTCCAGTAAGAGCCGGGAATGTCAAGAAAGCCATTACGACCCGCCACATCTATGAGCCAAAGGGCAACCTGCCCGCATCAACTCGTGTCATTACGTCAACATTTACTATCGCTTCAAAACTTCCTGCATTGAAACTAAAATGCCACTTTGAGATGAAGATACCACAGACGTGCCCAGCTGCCCGAGATTAGGAAGAACTCAGGAAGTAGGTGAGACTGCAGACTCATTATTTTGTTCTGTTGGAATACTCACTCTTGAAGTATTCCCGCGCCCACGGTTGATATTTTGTCATCTAATGTCATGGCTGATATCGTGTGAGATGTCATATCTCAATTTATATTGTGAGTTGACATGTCCTAGTTTATATTTTATATTGTGAGATGTCATGTCCCAATTTATATCTAGTGGTATTGTTGATGAATTAGTCTTTTGTTTGTTTCTCTTTAATTTATATAAACCAATAAATTTAAATAAAACCATACGCTGTATACAAATTCCATATAACAAATATATCAAACCCTACGTAGTTAGATTTGTGTATATATCCTTATATATATATATATATATATATATATATATATATATATATATATATATATATATATATATATATATATATTTCTGTTGTTGTTTCTTGTTCCAGCTGAAGGCATACTCGGCCGAAACGTCGACTTTTGTTTTGTTACTCACCTACGTAAAGCTGTTACTATACCACTGTTGTTCTCCTTTTTAAAAATACATTGTCATTATTATTATCAGCTTTACAGTAATTCTGCATCTCTCTGCATCTTAAAGCATCTTCATGCCTTTACTCCTAAACCTGATAACAGATATATCAAACCCTACATTGTAGACAAATCATCATCATCATCATCCAGTGCCATCTCCACAACGAAGGTTGGCTACCACGGAGCGCCATTCTGCTCTGTCTCTTGCTTTGATGGTGCAGGTTGTCATAGGCTGATTTGTCCATCTTTTGATGTTACTCGTCCATGTTAGTCTTGGTCTGTCTCTGCCTCTTTTACCTTGTATTTTCCCCTCCAGGATTACTTTTAGTATGCTGTTGTGTCTTTTAACATCGCCCAAAAATCGCATTTGTCTTGTTTGAATTGTGCTTAGTAGTTCTCTTTTAATTTTTAGTAGTTTTAATACTTCATTGTTTGTTTTCTTTTCTTTCCATCCAATTCTACCTATTCTTCTATATATCCACATTTCAAAGGCTTCAATTCTCTGATCTGTTTTCTTGTCTAATGTCCATGTTTCTGCACCATATAAGAATGTTGAGAAGACATACTATTTTGCTATTCTTAGTTTTATCTGCTGTTATTTGTTTTGATGTTAGTATATTTTTTATGTAGTTAAATACCTGATATCAAATAAACAAGTTTATATTTCTTGTGGAATTAAAATGAACCTGTCCAAAGTTGTATCTAACACCACCTTCGTACAAGTAGCAAGATGCAGTAGCAATTACAAACAGCTGCTCCATCAATAACCTGGGACGAAAGCCCAACTACACAGATCTATATTTAGTAACTGCGTCAGCATCCGTCCCAGTTTCGTGAGAGTCAAGGCCACAGCTGGCATTATTTGAGAACCAGTTACCTTTTTTTGCTGTAAGACACCTCATGTTTAGTGCATGTTTAAAGTAAAATTATCAGGCTTATGAATACTGTAAAACTGCCAAAAAAAATTCGTTGGAAATATTTCAAATGGTTGGAGGAGATCATTATCGAATGCCGTCTCCGCAACGAAGGTTGGCTACCATGGAGCGCCATTCTGCTCTGTCTCTTGCTTTGATGGTGCAGGTTGTAATACGCTGACTAGTCCATTTTTGATGTTACTCGTCCATTTTAGTCTTGGTCTGCCTCTGCCTCTTTTACCTTGTATTTTCCCTTCTAATATTACTTTTAGTAGGCTGTTGTGTCTTTTAACATGGCCCAAAAATTTCATTTGTCTTGTTCTAATTGTGTTTAGTAGTTCTCTTTTAATTTTTAGTTGTTTTAAAACTTCATCGTTTATTGTCTTTTCTTTCCATTCAATTCTACCTATTCTTCTATAAATCCACATTTCAAAGGCTTCAATTTTCTCTTCTGTTTTCTTGTCTAATGTCCATGTTTCTACACCATAAAGGAATGTTGAGAAGATGTAACATTTTGCTATTCTTAGTTTAGCCCTGATGTTATTTGTATATTTTTCATGACATTAAAATTACTTTTTGCCATTCCTATTCTTGTATTTATTTCAGTTGTACATTTTCCATCACTGGTTATAGTATGTCCCAGGTAGTTGTAACTCTGGACTGTCTCCAGATGTATTCCTTCAACTTTGATATTTAATTGTAGATCTTGAATTTCTTTGTTTATGATCATAGTTTTAGTCTTTTTGATATTCATATCTAGTCCATATTTTTTGCTTGTCGTGTTTATTACATTAAGTAATTATTGTAGGTCTTTAGGATTTTCTGCTAGTAGAACAGTATCATCACCATATCTCAGGTTATTGATTATCTTTCCATTAATGTTTAGGCCTGGTATCTCTGAGATATTTTTAAAGATTTGCTCAGTTTATAGATTTGAACAAGCTTGGTCATAGGATGCATCCTTGTCTTACTCCTCTTTTTATATCAATGGGTGTAGAGTTCTCTTTGTTATATTTTATTATTGCTATTTGCTATTTGCTCCCAGTACAAATTATATATTAGTCGTGTGTCTGTGCCGTCCACATTTATATCTTTTAGGCAGTCTGTACCATACAGTCTATACTATATAGTTATGTTAGAGTTGATTATTTGTAGATGTGATTGTGACTAGTTCTGTTAGAGTTGATTATTTGTAGATGTGATTGTGACTAGTTCTGTTAGAGTTGATTATTTGTAGATGTGATTGTGACTAGTTCTGTTAGAGTTGATTATTTGTAGATGTGATTTTGACTAGTTCTGTTAGAGTTGATTATTTGTAGATGTGATTTTGACTAGTTCTGTGAGAGTTGATTATTTGTAGATGTGATTGTGACTAGTTCTGTTAGAGTTGATTATTTGTAGATGTGATTGTGACTAGTTCTGTTAGAGTTGATTATTTGTAGATGTGATTGTGACTAGTTCTGTTAGAGTTGATTATTTGCAGATGTGATTGTGACTAGTTCTGTTAGAGTTGATTATTTGTAGATGTGATTGTGACTAGTTCTGTTAGAGTTGATTATTTGTAGATATGATTTTGACTAGTTCTGTGAACTGATTATCTGTAGATATGATTTTGACTAGTTCTGTGAACTGATTATCTGTAGATATGACTTTGACTTGTTCTGTGAACTGATTATTTGCAGCTCATGGTCTGACTAATATCCAATCACTGTTACCACTTTAGCTGTTTATACAATCAATTTTTTTACTACGATCTCTGTTTCTGTTATCAATATATCTACAATCACAGTTTCTACTATCATCTCTACAATCACTATATCTACAATCAGTATTTCTACAATTACTACGTACTGATGATTACTACATCCCTACAATCACTATTTTTACAATAACTATTTCTGCCATCAGCATTTCTACACACACTTTCCATGCAATCACTAATTTTACAATCATTGTTTCTAGCATCACTGTTTTTAGAATCACTGTTTAAACAATTAGGGTTTCACTACTACTGTTTCTACAACCGCTGTTTCTACAATCATTGTTTTTGCAATTACTATTTCTACAATCTCTGTTTCTACAATAAATTTTCTAACAATCACTGTTTCTGCAATAGCTTTTTCTACAATAACTAATTTTACAATCACGGTTTCCACTATCCCTGTTTCTACAATCACTGTTTCTACAATCACTGTCTCTGCAATCACTGTTTTTACCAATCACTGTCTCTGCAATTACTATTTCTGCAATCACTGTTTCTACAATCACTGTTTCTACAAATACTATTTCTGCAATCACTGTTTCTACAATCAATGTTTCTACAATCACTATTTCTACACTCACTAATTCTACAATCACTGTATCTACAATCACTATTTCTACAATAACTGTTTCTACAATCAATAATTATACAATCCCTATTTCTGCAATCACTGTTTCTACAATCACTAATCATACAATCCCTACTTCTGCAATCACTATCTCTAGAATCAGACCAATGTGAGGTGCGCACTCCGCAGCTGTCAGCTGAGCACGTTGCCACGGTAACAACCGTCTACATTTTCTCACGTTCTTCAATGGCCGTCTAAATTTAGACTCAGGTATATCCTTATCGTGTTTTTCGTTTCCCCAATCTCTGTCAAGGTCTAAGGCAGGTTTTTTTAGTTTCTCTCTCGACATTTTCAGAACTTGTCGGCTGTCGGTTGAAAGTCATCACTTATCTGTGTGTGTGTGTGTGTGTGTGTGTGTGTCTGTGTGAGTGTGTTTTGGAGTGAGTGTGTATGCTTCTCAGTGGATGTGTATGAGAGTGTGTTAGTGAGTGGGTGGGGTGTGTGTGTTAGTGAGAGTGTGTGTGTGTGTGAATGTCACTGGTTGAGTGAGTGTGTGAGAATGTCACTGGTTGGGTGAGTGTGTGAGAATGTCACTGGTTGAGTGAGTGTGTATGTCACTGGTTAAGTAAGTGTGTGAGAATGTCACTGGTTGAGTGAGTATGTGAGAATGTCACTGGTTGAGTGAGTGTGTGAAAATGTAACTGGTTGAGTGAATGTGTGAGAATGTCACTGGTTGAGTGAGTGTATGAAAATGTCACTGGTTGAGTGAGTGTGTGAAAATGTCACTGGTTGAGTGAGTGTGTGAAAATGTCACTGGTTGAGTGAGTGTGTGAAAATGTCACTGGTTGAGTGAGTGTGTGAAAATGCCACTGGTTGAGTGAGTGTGTGCGAGTCTGTGGTGAGCTGTTTCCCAAAGTCCAACGGAAGAATGTGTCCTTCAAAAGAGTCAGTTTACAACAACTAGACTGGTTATGAATACACACATGTTGCTATTTGATAAATTATGTCGACTACTGACTATGTGTTTAGTGGTTTGCTGAATGTTTTAATTATCTGCTCACTGTGTGTTTAGTGGTTTGCTGAATGTTTTAATCGTCTGATCACTGTGTGTTTAGTGGTTTGCTGAATGTTTTAATCGTCTGCTCACTGTGTGTTTAGTGGTTTGCTGAATGTTTTAATCATCTGCTCACTGTGTGTTTAGTGGTTTGCTGAATGTTTTAATCATCTGCTCACTGTGTGTTTAGTCGTTTGCTGACTGTTTTAGTCGTCTGTTCACTGTGTTTAGTCGGACTGTTTTAGTCGTCTGTTCACTGTGTGTTTAGTCATTTTCTGACTGTTTTAGTCATCTGCTCACTGTGTGTTTAGTCGTTTGCTTATTATGTGTTTAGTCGTTTGCTGACTGTTTTAGTCGTCTGTTCACTGTGTGTTTAGTCGTTTGCTCACTGTGGGTTTAGTCATTTGCTGACTGTTTAGTCGTCTATTCACTGTGTGTTTAGTCATTTGTTGACTGTTTTAGTCGTCTGCTCACTGTGTGTTTAGTCGTCTGCTAACTGTGTGTTTAGTCATCTGCTGGCTGTCTTAGTCGTCTGATGACTGTGTGTTAAGTCGTCTGCTGACTGTGTGTAGTCGTCTGCTGACTGTTTTAGCCGTTTGCACACTGTGTGTTTAGTCATTTGCTGACTGTTTTAGTAGTCTGTTCACTGTGTGTTTAGTAGTTTGCTGGCTGTTTTAGTCGTCTTCTCACTGTGTGTTTAGTCATCTGCTGACTTTGTGTTTAGTCATCTGCTGACTGTGTGTTTTATTTATCTGCTGACTGTGTGTTTAGTCATCTGCTGACTGTGCGTTTAGTCATTTGCTGACTGTGTGTTTAGTCGTCTGCTCACTGTGTGTTTAGTCGTCTTCTGAATGTTGTGTTTAGTCGTCTGCTGAATGTGTGTTTAGTCGTCTACGAACTGTGTGTTTAGTAGGCTGCTGATTGTGTGTTTAGTCGTCTACGAACTGTGTGTTTAGTAGGCTGCTGATTGTGTGTTTAGTCGTCTGCTGACTGTGCGTTCATCTGCTGACTGTGCGTTTAGTCATTTGCTGACTGTGTGTTTAGTCGTCTGCTCACTGTGTGTTTAGTCGTCTTCTGAATGTTGTGTTTAGTCGTCTGCTGAATGTGTGTTTAGTCGTCTACGAACTGTGTGTTTAGTAGGCTGCTGATTGTGTGTTTAGTCGTCTACGAACTGTGTGTTTAGTAGGCTGCTGATTGTGTGTTTAGTCGTCTGCTGACTGTGCGTGTCTGCTGACTGTGCGTTCAGTCTCTGCTGACTATGGTTTGTAGTTTGGTGACTGTGTTTAGTCGTGTGCTGACTGTGCGTGTAGTCGTCTGCTGACTGTGCATTCAGTCTCTGCTGACTATGGTTTGTAGTTTGGTGACTGTATTTTGTCGTCTGCTGACTGTGTATTCAGTCTCTGCTGACAATGGTTTGTAGTTTGGTGACTGTATTTTGTCGTCTGCTGGCTGTGTATTCAGTCTCTGCTGACTATGGTTTGTAGTTTGGTGACTGTGTTTTGTCGTCTGCTGACTGTGTATTTTGTCGTCTGCTGACTGTGTATTTTGTCGTCTGCTGACTGTGTATTTTGTCGTCTGCTGACTGTGTTTTTGTCATCTGCTGACTGTGTATTCAGTCTCTACTGACTATGGTTTGTAGTTTGGTGACTGTGTTTTGTCGTCTGCTGACTGTGTATTTTGTCGTCTGCTGACTGTGTATTTTGTCGTCTGCTGACTGTGTATTTTGTCGTCTGCTGACTGTGTTTTTGTCGTCTGCTGACTGTGTATTCAGTCTCTGCTGACTATGGTTTGTAGTTTGGTGACTGTATTTTGTCGTCTGCTGACTGTGTATTTTGTCGTCTGCTGACTGTGTTTTTGTCGTCTGCTGACTGTGCATTCAGTCTCTGCTGACTATGGTTTGCAGTTTGGTGACTGTATTTTGTCGTCTGCTGACTGTGTTTTGTCGTCTGCTGACTGTGTATTTTGTCGTCTGCTGACTATGTTTTTTGTCGTCTGCTGACTGTGTATTTTGTCGTCTGCTGACTGTGTATTTTGTCGTCTGCTGACTGTGTATTTTGTCGTCTGCTGACTGTGTGTTTAGTCATCTGCTGACTGTGCGTTTAGTCACCTACTGACTGTGTATTTAGTCATCTGCTGACTGTGCGTTTAGTCACCTACTGACTGTGTATTTAGTCATCTGCTGACTGTGTATTTTGTCATCTGCTGACTGTGTATTTAGTCATCTGCTGACTGTGTATTTAGTCATCTGCTGACTGTGTATTTAGTCATCTGCTGACTGTGTATTTAGTCGTTTGCTGACTGTGTATTTAGTCATCTGCTGACTGTGTATTTAGTCGTTTACTGACTGTGTATTTAGTCATCTGCTGACTGTGTATTTAGTCATCTGCTGGCTATGTATTTAGTCATCTGCTGACTGCTTAATTAGATGTTTGTCGACTGTTTATTTAGTCATCTGCTGACTGTGTATTTAGTCGTTTACTGACTGTGTATTTAGTCATCTGCTGACTGTGTATTTTGTCATCTGCTGACTGTGTATTTAGTCATCTGCTGACTGTGTATTTAATCATCTGCTGACTGTGTATTTAGTCATCTGCTGACTGTGTATTTAGTCATCTGCTGGCTGTGTATTTAGTCATCTGCTGACTGCTTAATTAGATGTTTGTCGACTGTTTATTTAGTCATCTGCTGACTGTGTATTTAGTCGTTTACTGACAGTGTATTTAGTCATCTGCTGACTGTGTATTTTGTCATCTGCTGACTGTGTATTTAGTCATCTGCTGACTGTGTATTTAGTCATCTGCTGACTGTGTATTTAGTCATCTGCTGACTGTGTATTTAGTCGTTTACTGACTGTGTATTTAGTCATCTGCTGACTGTGTATTTAGTCATCTGCTGACTGTGTATTTAGTCGTTTACTGACTGTGTTTTTAGTCATCTGCTGACTGTGTATTTAGTCATCTGCTGACTGTGTATTTAGTCGTTTACTGACTGTGTATTTAGTCATCTGCTGACTGTGTATTTAGTCATCTGCTGGCTGTGTATTTAGTCGTTTACTGACTGTGTATTTAGTCGTTTACTGACTGTGTATTTAGTCGTTTACTAACTGTGTATTTAGTCATCTACTGACTGTGTATTTAGTCGTTTACTGACTGTGTATTTAGTCGTTTACTGAATGTGTATTTAGTCGTTTACTGACTGTGTATTTAGTCGTTTACTAACTGTGTATTTAGTCGTTTGCTGAATGTGTATTTAGTCGTTTGCTGACTGTGTATTTAGTCGTTTGCTGACTGTGTATTTAGTCGTTTGCTGACTGTGTATTTAGTCGTTTGCTGACTGTGTATTTAGTCGTTTGCTGACTGTGTATTTAGTCGTTTGCTGACTGTGTATTTAGTCGTTTGCTGACTGTGTATTTAGTCGTTTGCTGACTGTGTATTTACTCGTTTGCTGACTGTGTATTTAGTCGTTTGCTGACTGTGTGTTTATTCATCTACTGATTATGTGCTATCTCTAACTGCCATCTCATTAAAGTATACACTGTTATAAAAAAATTTCTTTAATTCGTTCATTTATTAATTCCTTCATTCATTTATTCATTCATACTTTCATTAATTTTTTCATTCATTCATTCATTCATTCATTCATTTATTCATTCATTCATTCATTAAGTCATTTATTTATTCATTCATTCAGTCATTCATTCATTCATTTATTCATTCGTTTATTCGTTCATTCAGTTATTTATTCATTCAGTCATTCATTTATTTATTTATTCTTTTATTCATTCATTCATTTCTTAATTCATTCATTCATTTATACATTCAGTCATTCATTCATTCATTCTTCATTCATTCATTCAGTCATTTATTCATTTATTCATTCATTCATTCATTCATTCATTCAGTCATTCATTCATTTATTCATTCATTCATTCATTCATTCAGTCATTTATTCATTCATTCATTTATTCATTCATTCATTCATTCATTCATTCGTTCGTTCATTTATTCATTTATTCATTCATTCATTTATTCATTCATTCATTCATTCATGCATTCATTCATTCAGTCATTCATTCATTAATTCATGCCTAGAGGCGTCTATATCGTGTTCCTCCATTAGCCTCGACATTGTGCGCTGCCTAATAGATCCACCGTTGATGTTTCACGTGCCACGCGTCATTGCACTTTGTCTACCTCAGTCTCTCTGGTCGACTATTTTTCCTGCTGTCAGTAAGTTTTTCAACTCGTTTTCTTGTCACATCCCCCACAAATCTGGCTTGTCTTTTCCTAATTTGTTGTATAATTTTCCTCTTGCCATCTTCTTCATGTTATCTCCCTCCTATCGCCTTCTTCATGTTATCTCCCTCTTATCGCCTTCTTCATGTCAACTTCTTCATGTCATCTTCTTCATGTCATCTCCCTCTTATCGCCTTCTTCATGTCATCTCCCTCTTATCGCCTTCTTCATGTCATCTCCCTCTTATCGCCTTCATCATGTCATCTCCCTCTTATCGCCTTCTTCATGTCATCTCCCTCTTATCGCCTTCTTCATGTCATTTTCTTCATGCCATCTTCTTCATGTCATCTTCTTCATGTCATCTTCTTCATGTTATCTCCCTCTTATCGCCTTCTTCATGTCATCTTCTTCATGTCATCTTCTTCATGTCATCTTCTTCATGCCATCTTCTTCATGCCATCTTCTTCATGTCATCTTCTTCATGTCATCTTCTTCATGTCATCTTCTTCATGTCATCTCCCTCTTATCGCCTTCTTCATGTCATCTTCTTCATGTCATCTTCTTCATGTCATCTTCTTCATGTCATCTTCTTCATGTCATCTTCTTCATGCCATCTTCTTCATGTCATCTTCTTCATGTCATCTTCTTCATGTCATCTTCTTCATGTCATCTTCTTCATGTCATCTCCCTCTTATCGCCTTCTTCATGTCATCTTCCTCTTATCGCCTTCTTCATGTCATCTTTTTCATGTCATTTTCTTCATGTCATCTTCTTCATGTCATCTTCTTCATGTTATCTCCCTCTTATCGCCTTCTTCATGTCATCTTCTTCATGTCACCTTCTTCATGTCATCTTCGTCATGTCATCTTCTTCATGTCATCTCCCTCTTATCGCCTTCTTCATGTCATCTCCCTCTTATCGCCTTCTTCATGTCATCTTCTTCATGTCACCTTCTTCATGTCATCTTCGTCATGTCATCTTCTTCATGTTATCTCCCTCTTATCACCTTCTTCATGTCATCTTCTTCATGTTATCTCCCTCTTATCGCCTTCTTCATGCCATCTTCTTCATGTCATATTCTTCATGTTATCTTCTTCATGTCATCTTCTTCATGTCATCTTCTTCATGTCATCTTCTTCATGTTATCTCCCTCTTATCGCCTTCTTCATGCCATCTTCTTCATGTCATCTTCTTCATGTTATCTTCTTCATGCCATCTTCTTCATGTCATCTTCTTCATGTCATCTTCTTCATGTTATCTCCCTCTTATCACCTTCTTCATGTCATCTTCTTCATGTTATCTTCTTCATGTTATCTCCCTCTTATCACCTGCTTCATGTCATCTTCTTCATGTCATCTTCTTCATGTCATCTTCTTCATGTCATCTTCTTCATGTCATCTTCTTCATGTCATCTTCTTCATGTCATCTTCTTCATGTTATCTCCCTCTTATCACCTTCTTCATGTCATCTTCTTCATGTCATCTTCTTCATGTCATCTTCTTCATGTCATCTTCTTCATGTTATCTCCCTCTTATCACCTTCTTCATGTCATCTTCTTCATGTTATCTCCCTCTTATCACCTTCTTCATGTCATCTTCTTCATGTTATCTTCCTCTTATCACCTTCTTCATGTCACCTTCTTCATGTCATCTTCTTCATGTTATCTCCCTCTTATCACCTTCTTCATGTCATCTTCTTCATGTCATCTCCCTCTTATCACCTTCTTCATGTCATCTTCTTCATGTTATCTCCCTCTTATCACCTTCTTCATGTCATCTTCTTCATGTCATCTCCCTCTTATCACCTTCTTCATGTCATCTTCTTCATGTTATCTCCCTCTTATCACCTTCTTCATGTCATCTTCTTCATGTTATCTCCCTCTTATCGCCTTCTTCATGTTATCTCCCTCTTATCACCTTCTTCATGTCATCTTCTTCATGTCATCTTCTTCATGTCATCTTCTTCATGTCGTCTTCTTCATGTTATCTCCCTCTTATCACCTTCTTCATGTCATCTTCTTCATGTTATATCCCTCTTATCACCTTCTTCATGTCATCTTCTTCATGTCATCTTCATCATGTCATCTTCTTCATGTCATCTTCTTCATGTTATCTCCCTCTTATCACCTTCTTCATGTCATCTTCTTCATGTCATCTTCTTCATGTCATCTTCTTCATGTTATCTCCCTCTTATCACCTTCTTCATGTCACCTTCTTCATGTCATTTTCTTCATGTAATCTTCTTCATGTTATCTCCCTCTTATCACCTTCTTCATGTCATCTTCTTCATGTCATCTTCTTCATGTAATCTTCTTCATGTTATCTCCCTCTTATCACCTTCTTCATGTAATCTTCTTCATGTTATCTCCCTCTTATCACCTTCTTCATGTCATCTCCTTCATGTCGTCTTCTTCATGTAATCTTCTTCATGTTATCTCCCTCTTATCATCTTCTTCATGTCGTCTTCTTCATGTAATCTTCTTCATGTTATCTCCCTCTTATCACCTTCTTCATGTCATCTTCTTCATGTCATCTTCTTCATGTAATCTTCTTCATGTTATCTCCCTCTTATCACCTTCTTCATGTCTTCTTCTTCATGTCATCTTCTTCGTGTAATCTTCTTCATGTTATCTCCCTCTTATCACCTTCTTCATGTCATCTTCTTCATGTCATCTTCTTCATGTCATCTTCTTCATGTTATCTCCCTCTTATCACCTTCTTCATGTCATCTTCTTCATGTTATCTCCCTCTTATCACCTTCTTCATGTCATCTTCTTCATGTCATCTTCTTCATGTCATCTTCTTCATGTCATCTTCTTCATGTCATCTTCTTCATGTTATCTCCCTCTTATCACCTTCTTCATGTCATCTTCTTCATGTCATCTTCTTCATGTCATCTTCTTCATGTTATCTCCCTCTTATCACCTTCTTCATGTCATCTTCTTCATGTCATCTTCTTCATGTTATCTCCCTCTTATCACCTTCTTCATGTCATCTTCTTCATGTCATCTTCTTCATGTCATCTTCTTCATGTTATCTCCCTCTTATCATCTTCTTCATGTCAGCTTCTTCATGTTATCTCCCTCTTATCGCCTTCTTCATGCCATCTTCTTCATGTCAGCTTCTTCATGTTATCTCCCTCTTATCGCCTTCTTCATGTCATCTTCTTCATGTCAGCTTCTTCATGTTATCTCCCTCTTATCACCTTCTTCATGTCATCTTCTTCATGTCAGCTTCTTCATGTTATCTCCCTCTTATCACCTTCTTCATGTCATCTTCTTCATGTCAGCTTCTTCATGTTATCTCCCTCTTATCGCCTTCTTCATGCCATCTTCTTCATGTCAGCTTCTTCATGTTATCTCCCTCTTATCGCCTTCTTCATGTCATCTTCTTCATGTCAGCTTCTTCATGTTATCTCCCTCTTATCGCCTTCTTCATGCCATCTTCTCCTTGTCCTCATACGCATGCCATCTTCCACTTGGCATCTTCTTCCTGTCTTCTTCTCCCTAGCATTTTAATTAATCTTACTGGTTGTCATCTTCCTCTTGTCACCTCCCTCGTGCCATCTTCCTCATGTCACCTTCTTCATGTCATCTTTATCTTGTCATCCTTCGTATACCATCTTCATCATGTCATACTCGTCCTGCCATTTTCCTCTTGTCATCTTCACAATGTCATCTTCCTCAAGTCACCTTCATCACGTCATCTTCCCAATGTCATCTTCCTCAAGTTATCATTATCATGCCATCTTCCTCTTGTCATATTCCTCTTCTAAACTTCCTCTTATAGTACCACATCATTGACATTTTTTGCTGTCCACGACATTTTTAGCATCCTTCTGAAAAACAAAAAAAGTACCACATATCAGCTGAATCTATCCAGCGTTATATTTATGTGCTTATTATCCATGATTCTCTACCATAATATAGCACTTCTTCGATGTCGTTCTTTTTTACATCTGCTGTAGTCTTGAAACGTTGTAGGAGAGAGGAAGAAGCCTTATTCTTCTCCATCGATCCAGTTACTGCTATGCATTTAGTCATTTAAACCAGCTTGGGTCACGAACAAGACGGTGGGTTTGATGTCATCACAGGCTCCCCACAGCTTGTCATGTAGGGTTGTTTATGTGGGCCATATTTGTATTCTTAGCGTTTTGAGAGTGCTACAGTCATGTAGTGTATGCTCTGGCCGTTTGTCTGGATACTCTGCAGTCACATGTTCAAACATCACTGATTCCTATCTTGTATTGATGTGCTCTGACGCCACAATGACCTGCTCTAAATCTGAATATCTTGGTCTGCTCATGTCTGCTATGTTTGTTTAGGCTGTCATGTTCTGCCTCATATTTTCCATACAACTCCCTCCATTCTGTTTTCCCAGCTTGTTTCAGGATTGTTTTGATTTCTTTGAGGCTCTGGTGTTGGTTGGACTGTTGAAGGCTTCCACCTACTTTCACAAGTTCATCTACCCTCTCATTTCCAGGGATGTCACAATGTGCTGGTATCAAATACAAGACCAGTTCTGTCTTTTCTGAAAGCGAACACATGTTGTTCTTTATTTCTTGGACAAGTCTGTCCTGTTTTGGGCTTGACATTGCTTGTATGACTGACTTTACATCAGTGAGAATGACAACTTTTGGACTTGGGACCTCTTGTGTGTTGAGACTTTGTATGGCTGTCTGAGAAATGTGTAATATGTCTGTTGATGTTTTATGACTGTGTAGAATGAGCAATGTATAATATTCTTCAAAATAGAAATCTATTCATGTTGTTTAATATCATGCCATCAAAATCTCTTCATGTTGATTGATGCCATATCGTTAAACTTCCTCTTTTACTTTCAGTAATAAAGACTTGTTGCATCAAATTATTTTGATGTAACTTGTATATAAAATTTAATTTCCCGAGTTATTTGCGTATATCTTACAATGTAGTGCTCTCCCCTTTTCCTCAGGGGACATGTTTATTTATTACTTTAAAGCAAACTTCAGATAGATAGATCAAAAGAGATGGTGCTGGATAGGACACAAACTGCGGATAGCAACTGAGAGTATTACACGGCAAACCGTTTTTTTTTTTTAATATCAAGTGTAGAAGACAAAGTGGAAGACCAGAATATTCTTGAAGAAGTCAGATTGAAGCAAAGATGCAGATGATGGGGAAGACATGGAGTGATTTTTATAATAATGGCAAGAAATAGAACGGCTTGGAAAGTGTTTGCTGAAGACCTTTGCTCCACAGGGAGCTGAAAGTCTTTATTCAAGACCTATACTCCACAGTATAAGTAATATATCAATTCAATAACAAAAATATTGAGTATATACAACAACAGCGGATATATACCAGACGACATGCTCAAATCAATATTCATAGCCCTACCAAAGAAATCGGGTGCGATTGAATGCGATGATCATCGCACAATAAGCCTTATGAGTCATATGACTAAGATATTACTAAGAATCATCATGTGAAGAGTGCGAAACAAAATCAGTCCAGAAATTAGCGATAAACAGTGTGGTTTTGTTAGAGATAAAGGAACAAGCAATGCCATTTGTATCATAAGATCTTTAGTAGAAAGAGACATAGAGGTGAAAACAGATCTATACCTATGTTTCATAGATTACACCAAGGCATTTGACAAAGTAAAGAAAGCACCAAGAAATAATCAAAATTTTTTAAATCATAAGCGTAAACAGCAAAGATCTAAGAATAATAAAGAACATGTACTGGCAACAAACAGCGGCCATAAGAACTGGACCCCAATTGGGAATGTTTCAACAAATAAAACAGGGTGTTAGACAAGGTTGTGTGCTGTCACCAGACTTGTTTTATATTTATAGTGAGATTATTTTAAGATCCATAAGGGACATGCCTGGAATAACAATTGGAGGTCATAATATAAATAATCTAAGGTATGCTGATGATACAGTCTTAATCGCTAAGAGTGAAAATGAGTTACAAGAAATGTTGGACATTATAGTGAAGGAAAGCAAAAATAAAGGACTCAGCCTTAATAGCAAAAAGACGGAGGTAATGGTAACAACAAAGAAAAAGACATCACCTCAGTGCGAAATAAAGACTAGTTGAACAATATTAAAACAGGTAAATGCATTTAAATATTTGGGAACTTTGTTAACCTCAGACGGAAGATGTACAAACGAGGTGAGGTGCAGAATGGCTCCGGCAAAAGCAGCTTTCCAGAAAATGAGGAAGATACTATGCAATCCATTTTTGACAATAGAAACAAGAAAAAAAGAGTTCTCAAATGTTATGTAAAGCCAGTCTTAAAATATGGATGTGAATCATGGACAATAGGACAACATCCATGAAAATCACTGGAGGCTGTAGAAATGTGGTTTTACAGAAGAATGTTGAGAATACCATGGTCAACTAAGAAGAGTAATGAAGATGTTCTGAAAGAGGCCAAAGCAAAAAGAGAACTAATTTCCAATATTAGGAAGAAACAATCATCATTTTTTTGCCATATAATGAGAAGAGAACAACTGGAATATATTGTAACAACTGGAAAAATTGAGGGACGAAGAGATAGAAGAAAACAAACAGAAAAAAATACCAGACAGCTTAAGAGAATGGCTTGGCAGAAGGTCAACAACAGAAATGATAAAGAACTGTCGAGATCGAAAGTTGTGGAGAAACATTATCCCCTACGCCAGTAGGCCCGGTTCTTGATGATAATGATGATACTCCTCAGGGAGCTGAAAGTGCTTGTTAAAGACCTATACTTCACAGGGAGCTGAAAGTCTTTGTTGAAGACCTATACTCCACAGGGAGCTGAAAGTGCTTGTTGAAGACCTATACTCCACAGGGATCTGAAAGTGCTTGTTGAAGACCTATACTCCACAGGGATCTGAAAGTGCTTTTGAAGACCTATACTCACAGGTAGCTGACAGTGCTTGTTGAAGACCTATACACCACAGGGATCTGAAAGTGCTTGTTGAAGACCCATACACCACTGGGATCTGAAAGTGCTTGATGAAGACCTATACTCCACAGGGATCTGAAGGTGCTTGTTGAAGACCTATACTCCACAGGGATCTGAAGGTGCTTGTTGAAGACCTATACTCCACAGGTAGCTGACAGTGCTTGTTGAAGACCTATACACCACAGGGATCTGAAGGTGCTTGTTGAAGACCCATACACCACTGGGATCTGAAAGTGCTTAATGAAGACCTATACTCCACAGGGATCTGAAGGTGCTTGTTGAAGACCTATACTCTACAGGTAGCTGACAGTGCTTGTTGAAGACCTATACACACCAGGGATCTGAAGGTGCTTGTTGAAGACCTATACACCACAGGGATCTGAAAGTGCTTGATGAAGACCTATACTCCACAGGGATCTGAAGGTGCTTGTTGAAGACCTATACACCACAGGGATCTGAAAGTGCTTGATGAAGACCTATACTCCACAGGGATCTGAAAGTGCTTGATGAAGGCCTATACACCACAGGGATCTGAAGGTGCTTGTTGAAGACCTATACTGCACAGGTAGCTGACAGTGCTTGTTGAAGACCTATACACCACAGGGATCTGAAGGTGCTTGTTGAAGACCTATACACCACAGGGATCTGAAGGTGCTTGATGAAGACCTATACACCACAGGGATCTGAAAGTGCTTGATGAAGACCTATACTCCACAGGGATCTGAAGGTGCTTGTTGAAGACCTATACTCCACAGGTAGCTGACAGTGCTTGTTGAAGACCTATACACCACAGGGATCTGAAAGTGCTTGATGAAGACCTATACACCACAGGGATCTGAAGGTGCTTGTTGAAGACCTATACTGCACAGGGGGCTAAACGATAGAAGAATAAGATTATGCGGAACACTTTAATTAAAGCAACTTGACACCCATACATCATGTATGTGCTACCATTTGACCCTCTCTAACGCTGAATCCGTCAAGACCTAAGCACATCTCACTGTTGATGTTTTAGACAACAGAAATTGATGGTTTATCGCGGAGATTTTGAGATTCTCTGCAAATGCTTGACTGCTGTACTAGTAGTGGGGCTGGGTAGTCTAGAGGTACGATGTTGGCCTCAGGACAGGAACTCCCCGTGTTCAAATCCCACCAGAACCGGGAGTGATTTTTCAAAAATAGGAAAAAATTATTCTGTTGTTTTCTTTTTTCTTTTTTTTCATTTTCTTTTTTTTTCATTTTTCTTTGTTTTTCTTCGTTCGCCAGCTTTTTACCTCTGACGAAGTCCATAGAGACTAGGAACTGAATTTTGTGTGTTAATCCGTTTTTCCCTGGCAGCCGTGTGCACAGGGGTCCCTCGCAGCACAGGCAGATAACTCCGTCTTCGGAGGTACTCATAATTTTCGATGAGTAGTTGACGTTTCAAGCCGGGCCTCGCTGCTGAGACCAGGGGTGGTTGTCGCAGAGAGAAATCATAAATAAAAATACCAACTGGTGCAGCCAGGATTTGAACCCACAACCTCAATGTCTCGAGGCCGGCGTGCTGGCTCGAGACCAACCAGTCACCCGATGTGCAGTGATGATGATCCTAACAACAACTACTACATGGTGGTGATGATGATGATGGTGGTGATAATGATGCTGGTGATGATGATGATTATTGTGGTGATGATGATGATGGTGGTGGTGATGATGGTGGTGGTGATGATGATGATGGTGGTGATGATGATGATGGTGGTGATGGTGGTGATGATGATGATAATGATGCTGGTGATGATGATGGTGGTGATGATGATGATGGCGGTGGTGATGATGCTGGTGATGATGGTGGTGGTGATGATGTTGATGGTGGTGATGATGATGCTGGTGATGATGATGATGGTGGTGATGATGATGGTGGTGATGATGATGATGGTGGTGGTGAGGATGCTGGTGATGATGATGATGATGCTGGTGATGATGATGGTGGTGATGATGGTGGTGATGATGATGATGGTGGTGGTGATGATGATGATGGTGGTGGTGATGATGGTGGTGATGATGATGATGCTGGTGATGATGGTTGTGGTGATGATGATGGTGGTGATGATGATGATGATGGTGATGATGATGATGGTGATGATGATGATGATTGTGGTGATGATGATTGTGGTGATGATGATGATGATGATGGTGGTGAGGATACTGGTGATGATGATGATGGTGGTGATGATGGTGGTGGTGATGATGGTGGTGATGATGATGATGATGGTGGTGATGATGATGATGGTGGTGATGATGGTGGTGGTGATGATGGTGGTGATGATGATGATGGTGGTGATGATGGTGGTGGTGATGATGGTGGTGATGATGATGATGCTGGTGATGATGGTTGTGGTGATGATGATGGTGGTGATGATGATGATGGTGGTGATGATGATGATGGTGATGATGATGATTATTGTGGTGATGATGATGATGGTGGTGGTGAGGATGCTGGTGATGATGATGCTGATAATGATGGTGGTGGTGATGATGATGATGGTGGTGGTGGGGATGCTGGTGATGATGATGATGGTGGTGATGATGGTGGTGGTGATGATGGTGGTGGTGATGATGATGGTGGTGATGATGATGATGGTGACGATGGTGATGATGATGGACGTGGTGATGACGATGTTGGTGATGATGATGGTGGTGATGATGAGGACGATGGTGATGATGATGGTGGTGATGATGATGGTGGTGATGATGATGATAGTGGTGATGATGATGGTGGTGACGATGGTGATGATGATGGAGGTGGTGATGACGATGGTGATGATGATGGAGGTGGTGATGACGATGGTGGTGATGATGGTGGTGGTGATGATAGTGGTGGTGATGATGATGATTGTAATGGTAACGTTGATGATGATGGTTGTGGTATGAGGAAGATGATGGTGATGATGGTGATGATGATGGTGGTGGTGATGATGGTGATGGTGATGATGATGATGGTGCTGATGATGGCGATGCTTGTAATGGTAACGTTGATGATGACGATGGTGGTAATGAGGATGGTAATGATCGTGGTAACGATGCTGATGGTGATGATGGTGATGATGATGATGGTGATGATGATGATGGTAATGATCGTGGTGACGATGATGATGGTAATGATGATGATGATGGTGACGATGATGATGGTAATGATCGTGGTGACGATGATGATGGTAATGTGGTAATGATGATGCCGTTGATGATACTGAGGATGAATGTGATGGTGGTTATGATAGTTGTGATGCTGATGTTGATGGTCGTGATGATGATAATGGTGACGATGATGATGATGCTGATGATGCTGATGATGATGATGATGATCGTGATGATGAAGATCATGATGTAGGTAATGATGGTGATGATGACAATGATGATAAAGATGGAAGAGATTATGGTGAAGATGATGGTGATGAAAATGATAATGGTGATCATAATGATGATGATGATGCTAAAAACATCGAGATCATTTAATATCTACCCTAGTAATACTTTCTGAAGTCACCTTATATAACAACCAAACGTCTTACTCAATGCCCACGCGTGCTATATATCTGTATTTACAACAAATCTAATTCCTTACAAATGTCAAGCGACAGCCCCAACGCCTGGTTCATGTACAGCCTGCCCGGGTGAATAAAAGGGAACAGTTAATAACAAAAACAAGCCCCACCCACAAACACACAACCGACCCGCCAGAGGTACAGCAACAAACATGTTATGTCTCTTGTAGTACCTAGCCTCATTAGCGGATCTTCCCCATTCGACAATAACCCAACACTGCGAGATCTATTTCTGGGTAAAATCGTCTTTCTTTAAAGGGAATTCCCACAATTCTGTTCTTATTTTGCGTCGTTAGTCAAGGTCAGGTTGCTAAGGACGCTGTGGGTGTCAACATTGTTAATGTCAAGTGGTGACATCAGATCTTGTTGAAAAAGCCTGAGATTGAAAGATAGTTGGTATCTGATCTCTAATTGTAGGTCTCTTATTATTGGTGTCTCACCTCTTAATTGTAAACGTTTCGATGAAATAACAGCTGTCTAACCTCTAATTGTAAGTCTCGGTGAGATAATTGCTGTCTAACCTCTAATTGTAAGTCTCGGTGAGATAATTGCTGTCTAACATCTAATTGTAAGTCTCGGTGAGATTATTGGTGTCTAACCTCTAATTGTAAGTCTCGGTGAGATAATTGCTGTCTAACCTCTAATTGTTGGTCTCGGTGAGATTATCGGTGTCTAACCTCTAATTGTAAGTCTCGGTGAGATTATTGGTGTCTAACCTCTAATTGTAAGTCTCGGTGAGATAATTGGTGTCTGACCTCTAATTGTAAGTCTCGGTGAGATAATTGGTGTCTGACCTCTAATTGTAAGTCTAGGTGAGATAATTGGTGTCTGACCTCTAATTGTAAGTCTCGGTGAGATAATTGGTGTCTGACCTCTAATTGTAAGTCACGGTGTGATAATAGCTGTCTGATATCTAATTGTAAGTCTCGGTGAGATAATAGCTGTGTGACCTCTAATTGTAAGTCTCTGTGAGATAACAGCTGTCTAACATCTAATTGTAAATCTCGGTGCGATAATAGCTGTGTGACCTCTAATTGTAAGTCTCGGTGAGATAACAGCTGTCTAACATCTAATTGTAAATCGCGGTGAGATAATAGCTGTGTGACCTCTAATTGTAAGTCTCGGTGAGATAACAGCTGTCTAACATCTAATTGTAAATCTCGGTGAGATAATAGCTGTGTGACCTCTTATTGTAAGTCTCGGTGAGATAATAGCTGCCAGACCTCTAATTGTAAGTCTCGGTGAGATAACTGGTGTCTGACATCTAATTGTAAGTCTCGGTGAGATAACAGCTGTCTAACATCTAATTGTAAATCTCGGTCAGATAACTGGTGTCTGACATCTAATTGTAAATCTCGGTGAGATAATAGCTGTGTGACCTCTAATTGTAAGTCTCGGTGAGATAACAGCTGTCTAACATCTAATTGTAAATCTCGGTGAGATAATAGCTGTGTGACCTCTAATTGTAAGTCTCGGTGAGATAACAGCTGTCTAACATCTAATTGTAAATCTCGGTGAGATAATAGCTGTGTGACCTCTAATTGTAAGTCTCGGTGAGATAATAGCTGCCTGACCTCTAATTGTAAGTCTCGGTGAGATAACTGGTGTCTGACATCTAATTGTAAGTCTCGGTGAGATAACAGCTGTCTAACATCTAATTGTAAATCTCGGTCAGATAACTGGTGTCTGACATCTAATTGTAAGTCTCGGTGAGATAACTGCTGTCTGACCTTTAATTGTACCAGTCTCGATGCGATAATTGGTGGCTAACCTTTAATTATAACCGTCTCTGTGAGATAACTGATGTCTGTCCTCTAATTGTAAAAGTCTCGGCCAGATAACTGATGTCTGTCTTCTAAT
The DNA here is from genome assembly GCA_032433765.1 of Megaustenia siamemsis. Lineage (NCBI taxonomy): Eukaryota > Metazoa > Mollusca > Gastropoda > Stylommatophora > Ariophantidae > Megaustenia > Megaustenia siamemsis. The sequence continues at coordinate 76,196,596 of JAVIAB010000160.1, read as the reverse complement.
TATAACTAAAAAAGAAACATTATAAACGACAGATGAGACAGTGTCTTCACAGGTAGAATCCACTAACGTAAACTGGTCTTCTATAGAAGACTGACCACGCTCAGGAACACAGGGAAGTGACCTCTTTTTTTATGTTCCTCTCTTGAGTATCTAGCATATTACCATGTAGTTAGATTTGTAAATATATCCTTATATATATGTATATATATATATTTTTTTTTTTGTTCGTCCAGATGAAGGCCTACTTGGCCGAAACGTCGACTTTTGTTTCGTCCATTTAACGTAAAGCTGTCACCATACCACGTTTTTCTTCTTTTTTATTTTTAGTATTGCAATTATCATCAGCTTTACAGCAGCTTCGCATCTCTACGCATCTTGGTGCATCTTGATGCCTTTACCTCTTCTATAGAAGTAAGTGACATATAAGACACATAAATACGATATATGTTTCAACAATAAGAATTTTGAGAAATTAAATGAGATATATGTTTCTAGAATATATGTCGGTCAGCTATATGTCTCTGACAGTGACGGTCATAAATATGATTCTGACGAAGTTGCCCAGAGACAAATATATGATTTCATTTAAAGGATGTATGATTATGATCGAGATCAGATTAAATAACCCGATAAATATTAAATATACTTTTGGGATGGAAGGAGATAAATATACGTTTCTGGTGAAATGTATTTGATATATAGTATATATTTCATCCAGTCACGTGTATTGCTTAGATGTAAGTTGAGCAGATATACGGGCATGATGTAAGTAGGTCAGATATACGGGCATGATGTAAGTAGGTCAGATATACGGGCATGATGTATGTAGGTCAGATATACGGTCCTTATGTAAGTGGATCAGGTATACGGTCCTGATGTATGTAGGGCAGATGTACGGTCCTGATGTAAGTAGGTCATATATACGGTCCTGATGTAAGTAGGTCATATATACGGTCCTGATGTAAGTGGGTCAGATATACTGTTCTGATATAAGTCTAGCAGATATACAGTTTGATAGAAGTATGTCAGATATATGGTCCACTTAAAATATGTTAGATATACGGTCCTGATATAAAGAGATCACATATACATTCCTGATATAAGTAGGTCAGTTATGCTGTTCAGATATAAATAGGTAAGATATACGGTTGTGATATATATATATATATATATAGATCACATATACGTTCCTGATGTAAGTAGGTCAGATATATGGTCCTGATGTAAGTGAGTCATATATACAGTACTGAAAGTGTGTAGGTCATATATACGAATCTGATGTAAGCAGGTCAGATATATGTTATTATTGTTGCTGTAAGTAGGTCAGATATAGGCCCAACTATTGCTGTAGGTATGTCAGATATACGGTCATGCTGTTTCCGTATGTATCCTAAATGTACAGTTCTGATATAAATAGGTCAGATAAATAGTCTTGGCATAAATAGTCCAGGTTTGTATAGTCAGTAGGTCAGATGTACAGTCCAGATGTAGGTAGGCCATATATACAGTCCAGATGTAAGTAGGTCAGACAAACAATCCTGACATAAGTAGTATAGATATACAGTCCTGATGTAAGTGGGTCAGATAAACAGTCCTGACATAAGTAGGCTAGATATATAGTCCAGATGTAAGTGGGTCAGATATACGGATATAGTGTTCCTGTATAAGATATATAGTCCAGATGTAAGTAGGTCAAATATACGGAAATAGTGTTCCTGTATAAGATATATAGTCCAGATGTAAGTAGGTCAAATATACGGATATAGTGTTCGTGTATAAGATATATAGTCCAGATGTAAGTAGGTCAAATATACGGATATAGTGTTCGTGTATAAGATATATAGTCCAGTTGTAAGTAGGTCAAATATACGGATATAGTGTTTCTGTATCAGATATAGTCCCGATTAAAGTAGGATATAGTGTTCCAGTATTGGATATATGGTCCCGATGTAAGTAGGTCAAATATACGGATATAGTGTTCCTGTATAAGATATATAGTCCCGATGAAAATAGGTCAGATATACGGATATAGTGTTTCTGTATCAGATATAGTCCCGATTAAAGTAGGTCAGATATATAGTCCCGATGTAAGTATATCTGATATACAGCTTAAAAATAAGTATTAAGTGAATCTGAACTATGATCTGTACTAGTCTAGAGGTCATAAGTTCTGATTCAAGTGGGTCAGTTATGCCATTCTGATAACAAAAAGTACACTCACGTTTTTGATTTATGTAGAAGTGATATGGTTCTCTTTGATATAGTTCAGATATCGCACTGTGAGCCACGTAGGACAGTTATGTGGTTGATGCTTTGATTCGATCAAAGATTGTGAATTAAATAGGTCATATATAGTGTTTTGATTTAAGTAGGTCACATATAATGTTCTGATTTAAGTAGGTCAGATATAGTATTTTTTATTTACGCAGGTGAGATATAGTGTTCTGCGTTAAATAGGTCAGATATAGTGTTTTGATTTAAGTAGGTCAGAAACAGTGATCTGATTTAAGTAAGTCAGTTATAATATTCTTATTTAAGTAGGTCATTTATAATATTCTGATTTAAGTAGGTCAGTGAAGTGCTCCGGTTTAAATTTGTGAGTCACGTAGTTTGATTACGTCATGGGGTCAGGTAAGAATGTCAATACATAGTTAGATCAGTCAGAGTGTAAGAACATAACCAGACCAGACAAAGAGATTATAACCGCTTATATTCAAGATCCGACAATAAAGACATGACACTAATTCCATTAAAATAAACAACAGTTAAAGATGTAATCTGTACTTTACTTAAAGTAAGCCTTTATGCTTTGATACATCGAATGACACAACAATCACTGGAATGGCCTCTGCTGTTACAGACACAGAGATAAGGACCAGACACAGAGTTAAGGACCAGACATAGAGATAAGGACCAGACATAGAGATAAGGACCAGACACAGAGTTAAGGACCAGACACAGAGATAAGGACCAGACACAGAGATAAGGACAAGACATAGAGATAAGGACCAGACATAGAGATAAGGACCAGACATAGAGATAAGGACCAGACACAGAGTTAAGGACCAGACACAGAGATAAGGACCAGACACAGAGATAAGGACCAGACACAGAGATAAGGACCAGACACAGAGATAAGGACCAGACACAGAGACAAGGACCAGACACAGAGATAAGGACCAGACACAGAGATAAGGACCAGACATAGAGATAAGGACCAGACACAGAGATAAGGACCTGTCACAGAGATAAGAACCAGACACAGACTTTCATTAATGGATGCTTACGCAGAATAAAAGGATGGAAATGGCAGGACAAAATCACTAACATAGAATTATGGAAATGTACCAGTCAAATACCAGTGGATAAAGAGATACAGCGATGACAATGGCGCTGGATAGGACACACACTGTGGAAGCCAAATGAGAGTATTACACAACAGGCCCTTTTTTTTTAATCCCCAGGGGAAAAGACAAAGACGAAGACCAAGGAATTCTTGTAGAAGACAGAGAGAAGCAGAGATGAAGATGATGGGGAAGACATAAAATGATCTTAAAAGAATGACAAGAAACAGAACGACTTGGAAAGTGTTTGTTGACGACCTATGTTCCACAGGGAGCTGAGAAGTAGAAGTAGAAGAATATTCAAGGTCCGACAATGAAGACATGAGACTAATTCAATTTTAAAACAAATAAATAAACAACAGTTACAGATGTAAAGTGTAATGTACTTAAAGTAAGCCTTTTGTGCTTTGATACAGTGAGTGAGACGATCTAACAATCACTGCAATGACCCCTGTTGTTCTTCTGTTCGTATGGCTCTTAAAGTTTAGGTTACGGCCCTTGGATATCACCAGTACCGTTAATAAAGTGTCCTCTCAATGGTAACTTTAATTTTGGGAATAGAAAATAATCGCAGGGAGACAAATGTGAGGAATGGTGTGGACGTTTGAGAACACATCTTGTTTTTGTGTCAAAAACTCATGTACAACTAGCGCATGGCTAGCCAGTAGATTGTCGTGATGAAGGAACAAACTACCAGGTGTTGGATACTCCCAGTTAGACTCGGAGAATACTTTTCTATTGGCATTTTCAAATACTGAAGTAGCAAAATGTTATATCTTCTCAATATTCCTATATGGTGCACAAACATGGACATTAGACAAGAATAGAGAACAGAAAATTGAAGCCTTTGAAATATGGATTTACAGAAGAATAGGTAGAATTGGATGGAAAGAAAAGAAAATAAACGATGAAGTTTTAAAACAACTAAAAATGAAAAGAGAACTACTAAACACAATTAGAACAAGAGAAATGACATTTTTGAGGCATGTTAAAAGACACAACAGCCTAATAAAAGTAATATTGGAAGGGAAAATACAAGGTAAAAGAGGCAGATGCAGACCAAGACGAACATGGACGAGTAAAATCAAAAGATGGACAAGTTAACCTATGACAATCTGCAACATCAAAGCAAGAGACAGAGTGGAATGGCGCTCCATGGTAACCAGCCCTCGATGCGGAGACGGCACTTAATGATGATGAAATAAACTTTGGTAGTGGCAGTCTGTCACCCTGCAATAAAATGTATGCGAATAACGCCTTTGCTGTCGTAGAAGCACATTAACTTTGTCTTCACTCTCGACTTTTGAAGGCGATGATGACTTCCATTGAGCACTGTTGCGTTTAGTTGTGATGGAACACCACGTCAAGAAGGGCTAGGGGGGACTCAATGACATAGAACGCTGTTGCGACGTGTTGCGACACGTCCAATTAATGTAGGACAGGAACAATCAGTAGATGAACACTTCCTTGATTCCTGGAACGGGTGGCAGAGAGGATACGGGGAACCTTAACTACGGTGACACCAGTCCGAACTAAGACTAAAGAATACATTTATATTTGATTACGTTTACTTTCTCCCATTATCACGGGAACTTCTTCTTTACTTCCCCATTTTCATTTCAGCCTAGAAAGGAGATATCATTGGCGATCTTTTGCTCTTTTGTTGGCCTCTGCTACTGTTATATCTCTTAGTGTTTCTAGCGAGATCAAAACACATCACAACGAGCCTTCAATCAACGTTGCAAGAACACCAGACTCAAGGGCCGACCACAAAAAAGATGGATTGATTGAATGTTAGAAACTCCTAGGAAAAATAACAGCAGCAGAGGCCAACAGAAGAGCAAAAGCCAGCGTATTGTATCTCCCCTCGACGCTGAAAGGAAAATGAGGAAGAGAGGATGATGATGAGGAGGAGGAGACGGAAGAAGAAGAAGAAGATGCAGAACAAGAAGAAGAAGACTCTGTCCTTTCTTTCTTTCTTTCGATCAGGAGTGAAATAAAGAATCAGACCTGAACACTTCTTGACGACAGCACAGACAAGCGGCCTTTATTCCCAGGCCCTATGTCATCCTGACACACCTTAACAATAGGAAAATGTAAAGATTTTTTTAAATTTTGTTTTGCACTCTGTCCTTCTTCCCTCCCATCCAGTGTCGGAGTTCCTCTCCACTTCTCCCTACCTTCACTAACACCGTCCCCCACCCCACCCCCCAAGCCTACAGGTGATATAGGAATTAAATTGCCTCACTTAACACCAGACCACACCTGTCCAGAAACACCTGCAGAGACGGGCACATGTCGTGCTGGAACCTGCTCTGTCAGTCAATGGCGGATCAGACAGGTAGAGTGCTGTAGGTCGGGTTGCCGAGACTAAAAGTGCAGGAACCTCAGACTTCACAGCTTTGGGGGGGGGGGGGGGGGGGTTTGTCTTCACACGTGAACAACCTGCATGCCAGGTCTGACCATGGAGACGAGCTTAAGCGAGTGTATAAAATATGTGAGATTCTTGTCTCATATATCCGAGTGTGTGTGTGTGTGTGTGTGTGTGTGTGAATGAAAACATCTACAGACATGCTTTTATTACTCCATTAGTGTCTCTCTCATTTTATTCATTTTATTTTATTATGTTCTCTCTCACTCTCTATCTCTCTCTTCCCCTCACTTTCTCACCCACTCTCTCCTCTCTCCAGCTATCCCCCCCTCTCTCTCTATTGCTCTCCTTTTCTCAGTCTATCTCGTCGATCCTTCCCCGCCTCTTCTCCGTTCACTGTCCTTACTTTATCTCCCCCGTTATCTATCTTTCTTCCTCTCGCTCTTCTCGCTTTCTCCCTCTCCTTCACCCTCCTCTCTCTCTCTCTCTCTCTCTCTCTCTCTCTCTCTCTCTCTATTCCTCGGTTACTCCCCCTCATAGAGGGCGGTCACAGTGGGCGGTCTTGCGCAATCATCATCATGTGCCAAACCGATTGGCGTAGGCGATCATGTCCTTCCACAATTTTCTATCCACCGTGCATTGTATCAGTTCTGTTGTGTATTGTTTTTCATGCCGTGACAAGCTATTTTCTGTCTTTGTTGTCCGCGATCTCTCTTTCCTTTTATTTTGACAGTTGTAACCAAGTATTCCAACTTTCCTCTTCTCATGATGTGCCCGAAAAATGTTGATTGTTTCTTTCTGATGTTTTTTATGAGCTCCTTTTTGTGTTGGTCTTTTTGAAAATTTCCTCATTGGTCTTTTTAGCTGTCCAGGGAACTTTCAACATTCTTCTGAGAAATCCCATCTCTGTGGCCTCTAATGGTCTTTTTATTTGTTTGTCTGCTGTACGTGACTCGCCTCCACACCTCAGAATTGGCTCTATATAGCACTAAAGAACTCTTTTTCTCACTTCTATTGACATAAACTTGTTGCAGAAGACGTTTCTTATTTTCTGAAATGCGTTTTCCGCGTGTGCATTATTACAAAATAGTGATCTCATCTTCCTGATGTTTAAACATTTCAGCAATATTTCTGTAAAAATGTCGCAATTGAAGAAAACATTAAAAGAAAGTCGGTGAGGTTTAAAAGGACACACACTCCGAAAGCAAATTATAAATTTAACTAGACAGAGCTCTCTTATCCCCATACAGTTTATTAACCTGATAAAAACAATGTATGAACGAACGAAATGTAGTGTGGTGCATGAAGGACAGCTTACAGAAGCATTTGAAATAAGAACAGGAGTAAGGCAGGGATGCCTTCTGTCTCCATTGTTCTTTCTACTGGCCATAGATTGGATTATGAAAATAACTGAAAACAACAGAAATGGGATCCAGTGGTCACTGACCAAACAACTTGATGATTTAGATTTTGCTGATGACATAGCTCTCCTATCACACAGCCACCAACAGATGCAAGATAAAATGAGTATATTAGATGAGAGATCACAACAGCTAGGACTAAAGATTAATAGAGATAAGACCAACATTATGAGAATTAATGCAGTTGGCAATAACCAAATAAAACTAGGAGAAATACCTCTACTAGACGTACAATCTTATGTATATCTGGGCAGTAATATAGATAAAGAGGGAGGAACAGAAAACGATACCAAAATAAGGATATCAAAAGCAAGAGGAGCTTTCATTGCACTGGGAAACATATGGAAATCCGAAGAAATTAGGCTAAATACAAAAATACAAATTTTCAACTCCAATGTTAAGTCGGTTCTATTATATGGCTGTGAAACATGGAGAATAACAAAATTGACAATCACGAAGGTACAGACTTTCATTAATGGATGCTTGCGCAGAATAAAGGGATGGAAATGGCAGGACAAAGTCACAAACGTGGAATTATGGAAATGTACCGGTCAAATACCAGTGGATAAAGAAATACAGCGAAGACGATGGCGATGGATAGGACACACACTACGGAAACCAACTGAGAGTATTACACAACAGGCCCTTTTTTGGAATCCCCAGGGGAAAAGACAAAGAGGAAGACCAAGGAATTCTTGGAGAAGACAGATTGAAGCAGAGATGAAGATGATGGGGAAGACATGGAATGATCTTAAAAGCATTGCAAAAAACAGAACGACTTGGAAAGTGTTTGTTGAAGACCTATGCTCCACTGGGAGCTAAAAGGTAGAAGAAGATAAAAATAGAAATTTTCAACTCAGACGTTAAGTCGTCCTATTATATGGCTGTGAAACATGGAGAACAACAAAATTGACAATCATGAAGATACAGACTTTCATTAATGGATGCTTACGCAGAATAAAAGGATGGAAATGGCAGGACAAAATCACTAACATAGAATTATGGAAATGTACCAGTCAAATACCAGTGGATAAAGAGATACAGCGAAGACGATGGCGCTGGATAGGACACACACTATGGAAGCCAACTGAGAGTATTACATAACAGGCTCTTTTTTGGAATCCCCAGGGGAAAAGACAAAGAGGAAGATCAATGAATTCTTGGAGAAGACAGATAGAAGCAGAGATTTAGATGATGGGGAAGACATGGGATGATCTTAAAAGAATGGCAAAAAACAGACCGACTTGGAAAGTGTTTGTTGAAGACCTATGCTCCACTGGGAAATAAAAAGGTAGTAGAAGAAGAAGAGACAGAGCTCTCACCTGGAACCCGCAGGGAAAATGTAACAGGGAATATGTAGAAATACTTGGAGCCTTTGAGCAGAGATTAGAAGACAAATTACATCTAGAAAAGATTACAAGAGACAAAAAATGAGAAAAGCAACTTAAGCGCTCTTGTTGGTGGTCTATCTCCTATTGTAGAAACATGGACAACTGCTGAATAGAATGGAACTTATCATAATCATCAACTATTTATGCTCTTTTAACTGTCCATTCTCAATATATTTCTGCAAAATCATAATTCTGTAAAACCATATTCTGTAAAACAATATTCTGTAAAATCATGATTATTAAAAAAATATTATGTAAAACCTTAATTCTGTAAAATCATATTACGTAAAGCTATATTTGTGTAAAACCATATTTCTGTAAAAACTTTTTTTCTGTAAACAACGTGCATGTAAAACGATACGTCTGTAAAACCGTATTTCTTTAAACCATATTTCTGTAAACCATATTTCTATAAATCATATTTCTGTAAACCATATTTCTATAAACAACATTTATGTAAAACCATATTTCTATAAATAACATTTCTGTACAACCATATTTCTCTAAACAAAATTTCCGTAAAACCATATTTCTGTAAACAAAATTTATGTAAAACAAAAATGTCTGTAAACAACATTTCTGTACAACCATATTTCTGTAAACAACATTTCTGTACAACCATATTTCTGTAAACAACATTTCTGTACAACCATATTTCTGTAAACAACATTTCTGTACAACCATATTTCTGCAAAATCACATGACAGTGACAATCCACGATTTGATTGACCCTTGTTCGTATAACCATTATCTAGTGGCTGAGCGTGTTTTCATTTTCAAGTGCCGAGCTTGAAGGTCGAGGGCGACACACTCGGATAGAGTTTTGTGCTTCAGTACATCTCGTGAACCGCCATCGTTCAGGGTATCGATAATTGGATTCATTATCATCATCAAGTAACATGACTACTGGCGAAGATGATCATGACTCTCCAAAACACCCGATCTCGGTAAGTATTTATCACATTCTGTTGTTGACACTCTGCCAAGCCATTCTCTTACGCTGTCTGGTATCTTTTCTTTTTGTTTTCCTTTATCCCTTCGTCCCTCAATTTTCCCCGTTGTCACAATATATTCCAGCTGTTTCTTTCTCACAAAATGGTCAAAAAATGATGATTGTTTCTTCCTAATATTGGAAATTAGCTCTCTTTTTGCTTTGGCCTTTTTTAGAACGTTTTCATTACTCTTCTTGGTTGTTCGTGGTATTCTCAACATCATTCTGTAAAATCACAATTACACATAATCCAGTGATTTTCCTGTCTGTTGTCCTACTGTCCATAATTCACATCCATATGTTAAGACTGGCTCTACGTAACATTTAAGAACTCTTTTTCTTGTTTCAATTGTAAAAAATGGGTTGCACAGTATCTTCCTCATTTTCTGGAAAGTTGCATTTCGGATATTTGGTTTACTAGTAGACAAGTTGCATTTCGGATATTTGGTTTACTAGTAGGCAAGTTGCATTTCGTATATTTGGTTTACTAGTAGACAAGTTGCATTTCGGATATTTGGTTTACTAGTAGGCAAGTTGCATTTCGTATATTTGGTTTACTAGTAGACAAGTTGCATTTCGGATATTTGGTTTACTAGTAGGCAAGTTGCATTTTATTGGGAACTATCAACGATTGTAGATATATAAAACCAGTTTAGATCTGTGGAAAGAGAATCATGGACAGTAAACAAACAAATGAAAAGACGATTAGAGGTCACAGAGATGGGATTTATCAGAAGAATGTTGAAAGTTCCCTGGACAGTTAAAAAGACCAATGAGAAAGTTCTCAAAGAAGCCAACAAAATAAGGGAGCTCCTAAGAAAAAAACAACTGTCATTTTTCGGACACATCAGGAGAAGAGGAAATTTGGAATACTTTGTTACAACTGGCAAAATACAGGGAAAGAGAGATCGCGGATGACAAATAGAGAAAATACTAGATAGCTTGACATCATGGAATAGAAAACAATAAACAACAGAATTGATACGATGCACAGTGGATAGAAGATTGTAGTAAGGACATGGTCGCCTACGTCAGCCGGTATAGCACATGAGGATGATGGCGATCTACGAATGTACACAACAGGACGTATCTTTCAACAAATCGGAACAGAATCGCGAACATTCTTTCAGTTCCATGTGAAGCTTAGGTCTGTAGCTAAACACTTTCTGAGCGCTCCAGTTTCTTCAGATGAATACAAGCCTACCCCATTTCTCTTCATCTGTTTCCACCTGTCTTCTACACGTCTTTTTTGGCCTTCCTTTCTTTTCTCCTGGGTATTCCAAAAAAGGTACTGACGTGTAATACTCTCAGTTGACTTACAAAGCGTGTGTCCTATCCAGCGCCATCATGTTTATTTTATCTATTCGTCCATTTGTGTTTAACTGAGACTTTCCTTTAGTCCCAAGTAAGTGATCTTGTTTTGCCATGTCCTTCCTCTCTATCCGTGCAAGCATCTATTTATTAAAGTTTGTGTTTTCATGATTGTAATTTTTGTTATTCTCCATGTTTCACAACTATACAATTGTACTGGTTCAGGATCAATACGTGTTATAGAGTTAGCTAAGGAAGCATAGAGAGAGCAGGTAATTTAGTCGTTACCGCTCTTTGAATGGACGAGAGCAGTATCATATAGTGGCGACCAGCAGAATTTAGTATAGATTTTCCAGAATACAAATTAGGATAACAAGTTGTAGAGAGTGGGTAGTGGACACCCACCGAAGTAGAGAGGGTCATGACTTGGCCTTGATATAATAGTTGAGGGGATTTTCCATGAATCCCCACTCACCCAGTTGTTGTGAAGTGACCATCACGCATCGACCTCGTGACGTATTGTCAAATCTCCACGATTGTCCATGCAAGTTAGTTGTTATTGTAAGTGACCATCACACATACCATGCACTGAACTCATGGTGTTACTCTGCCAGGTAATTAGCTACCAGGAGAGGTCATTGTCATGAGGTAATGTTATTCCAAATAGGTCATAGAGATTTCGGGGAAACAGGGTGTTTGTCCAAATTTGGGGAAGTTCAGGTGTGTGTCACAGACAGTGAGCAAGTGACAAACTCAGGTGACCAGATCACGTCGCAAGTGGTCAATTTGCGATGATCTTATTGGTCACTATCTTGCAGGTAGAAGAGAGTTGTTGGGTACTTAAAGTCCTGCACAACAGATAAGTTCAACAAGTTAGGACAGAGCGAGCCAACAAGTTAGACAAAGAAGTTAGTCAGGGAAAACAAGATTTTAGAAGATCAGAATTAGATTAGCTAGATAAGCAGAGACAGTAAGTTAGACAAGAAGCAGTTAAGCAGTTTAGAAACAGTTAGAGTCAAAGCAGTAGAAGTTAAGAGTAGAAGTCTTGAGTTAGCCAAGTCAGTTAAGAATCATCAAGTTATAATTATAGGTGTGAAGTAGCTTTGAAAGACAGTGAAAGATTAATTCAAGTTGTGTGTGTTCATAAATTCTCACAAGTGTAAGTAGACCATGCTGAATAAATTGTATGACATGGATGCTGGAATATCTTCATATCTACACGGCGACTTGCCTCAGAAATATTCCTAAATTAATGAACATTAATTTAATAATTGCATCCAAGACTATAGATCACGTGTACCAGGCGAATAAATCAATAAACTTGATTATCATTGTTTGTAACAAGAAAGACTCTGTCATGATCTTACATGATACCTCAATGTTGTGATGTGCTGTGACCATTAATGAAAGATAAAGATATAATACAACAAGAACAAGACAACCCTATTACAAATAAACCAGAACCATCCAGACCCTACTCCGCCTCTTCAGGGTGCCTCTATAAACAGACTAAGCAGCCTAATCTAGCCAAGCGAGCAAGGATCGAAGAGGGAAGACAACCCAGTACCCATAAATCCAGTACTGAAGTCGGATGTGCAGGCCGAAAAGCGTAAATAAACCACAACAGAACGCATCTCTCATTCTTCATCTACTTAACATCCTTGTAAGGACCAATGATGAATAGAACAAGATATTCCTTTAGGAAGTCATTGAATGAACACCGGGGATACAGCAGTCAGCTTTGAGTCGCTAAAGTGAAAGAAAAAGGTATAGTCACAGATTTACATTGGTAAAGGACAACATACACACACACACGTAAAACTTCAGCAACCCCTTTCAAATACATAAAGTTGTACCCATACCTTATGGGGGCACCAGGAGGCTAGTTGGGAAAACCACTCGACTGGACTATCGACAACCCGACTGGGCTACCGACAACCCGACTGGGCTACCGACAACCCGAGTTCGATTCCCGCTGGAAGCAGTGAGAGTTGCAATTGTGGTTGAGAAAAAATACCTCCCGCGGTTGACCCAACCGGAAATGGGTAACAGAGTAGTACTCTGGGAAGGTGAGGAATGCCGTCTTGCATCGTGAGTTTCGATGCTTGAAGCGACACTATCCAGAAGTCTCCGAACACTTCTGGATAGGCGGCCAAGCACATATGGGTGAAAACTCGCGTTCTAAGATGCCGTTTTAATTCTTGTACTTTACCTGTACCCATACCTTCTTTTCCTCTTTCACCTGTGTCTTTACAAAGAGCTCCGCATTTGTATGCATTTTTATGTCTTTACCCCCTTTGAGTTGCTAACCATTTCAAACTGTCTGGTTTAACAGAGCGATCTCAAAGTGTAGCAGTCTAGCTGAAACAGCTAGTTCTGAAATGGAACAACAAATTCATTATGTAATCTGGAACTCTAGCGCATAGACAGACTCGACGGCTGTCCAGACTTGTCTTAAAGCGGCCATAAATAGAGGGCAAAACTGTGCCATTAAGTCACTTCTCGCACAGACAAGCTGGGGAAATTAGGTCGACTCGCGAGGCGTATATTTTTTTCTCTCAACCGTGCCTCGGTGGAGATCTACTTAAAATACAAGACGTGGATCACAGCTGTTAGTTTGAGTATTGAAAGTGGTATTTTAGTTATAGTTCTCTTCACAGTTGATTGTTTTTATACTTGTGTGGCATTTTAGTTACAGTTGTTTTGTTGTACACCGATGTTGTACTTTAGTTACAGTTGTTTGGTTGTACACCGATGTTGTACTCTAGTTACAGTTGTTTGGTTGTACACCGATGTTGTACTTTAGTTACAGATGTTTGGTTGTATACCCATGTTGTACTCTAGTTACAGTTGTTTGGTTGTATACCGATGTTGTACTTTAGTTACAGTTGTTTGGTTGTATACCGATGTTGTACTTTAGTTACAGTTGTTTGGTTGTACACCGATGTTGTACTCTAGTTACAGTTGTTTGGTTGTATACCGATGTTGTACTTTAGTTACAGTTGTTTGGTTGTACACCGATGTTATACTTTAGTTACAGTTGTTTGGTTGTACACCGATGTTGTACTCTAGTTAGAGTTGTTTGGTTGTACACCGATGTTGTACTCTAGTTACAGTTGTTTGGTTGTACACCGATGTTGTACTCTAGTTACAGTTGTTTGGTTGTATACCGATGTTGTATTTTAGTTACAGTTGTTTGGTTGTACACCGATGTTGTACTTTAGTTACAGTTGTTTGGTTGTACACCGATGTTGTACTCTAGTTACAGTTGTTTGGTTGTACACCGATGTTGTACTTTAGTTACAGTTGTTTGGTTGTACACCCATGTTGTACTCTAGTTACAGTTGTTTGGCTGTACACCGATGTTGTACTCTAGTTACAGTTGTTTGGTTGTACACCGATGTTGTACTCTAGTTACAGTTGTTTGGTTGTAAACCGATGTTGTACTCTAGTTACAGTTGTTTGGTTGTATACCCATGTTGTACTCTAGTTACAGTTGTTTGGTTGTACACCGATGTTGTACTTTAGTTACAGTTGTTTGGTTGTATACCCATGTTGTACTTTAGTTACAGTTGTTTGGTTGTATACCCATGTTGTACTTTAGTTACAGTTGTTTGGTTGTATACCGATGTTGTACTTTAGTTATAGTTGTTTGGTTGTATACCCATGTTGTACTTTAGTTACAGTTGTTTGGTTGTACACCGATGTTGTACTTTAGTTACAGTTGTTTGGTTGTATACCCATGTTGTACTCTATTTTTTATAAAGATTGCATTATTTGTGGTACGAAGATGTCCTGAGCTTAGTACATTTCATTTATTCTTAAAATTGATATTTGATGGGAGTGGTTTCAATTTGTGGCACCAGACACAGAACGTAAGACCTCTAGTTGAAGTTATGGTTTTCGTGTGAAGGATATTGCTTCTTGCTCGTAACAAACAGGCTTCAATAATAACAAACAAGAACGTCAATGGAGATGATTTTAACAACAAAAGTTGTTACATTTTAAGATTAGTCCTTCCTTCCTTCCTTCCTTCCTTCCTTCCTTCCTTCCTTCCTTCCTTCCTTCCTTCCTTCCTTCCTTCCTTCCTTCCTTCCTTCCTTACTCCCTCCCTTACTTCCTTCCTTCCTTCCTTCCTTCCTTCCTTCCTTCCTTCCTTCCTTCCTTCCTTCCTTCCTTACTCCCTCCCTTACTTCCTTCCTTACTCCCTCCCTTACTTCCTTCCTTTCTGACAAATCTGAAACAAGAACAGAAGAAAAAGATTAAGAAGCAAAAGAATATGAAGGAGAAAGAGAAAAACAGGAAAAGAAGAAGGAGAAAAAAGAGGAAAGATAGAAAAGAGGAGGAAAAGAAGAGCAGGAAGAAAAAAGAGGACGAAGAAGATAATGGGGAATATGACGAAAATAATAATAAAAGATATAAGCTTGTCACATCTAGGAAACAATCATTACAGTAATGGTCACATCTAGGAAACAATCATTACAGTAATGGTCACATCTAGGAAACAATCATTACAGTAATGGTCACAACTAGGAAACAATCATTACAGTAATGGTCACATCTAGGAAACAATCATCACAGTAATGGTCACATCTAGGAAACAATCATGACAGTAATGGTCACATCTAGGAAACAATCATTACAGTAATGGTCACATCTAGGAAACAATCATCACAGTAATGGTCACATCTAGGAAACAATCATGACAGTAATGGTCACATCTAGGAAACAGTCATCACAGTAATGGTCACATCTAGGAAACAATCATGACAGTAATGGTCACATCTAGGAAACAGTCATCACAGTAATGGTCACATCTAGGAAACAATCATGACAGTAATGGTCACATCTAGGAAACAGTCATCACAGTAATGGTCACATCTAGGAAACAATCATTACAGTAATGATCACATCTAGGAAACAATCATTACAGTAATGGTCACATCTAGGAACCAATTATTACAGTAATGGTCACATCTAGGAAATAATCATTACAGTAATGATCACATCTAGGAAACAATTATTACAGTAATGGTCACATCTAGGAAACAATTAATACAGTAATTGTCACATCTAGGAAACAATTATTACAGTAATGGTCACATATAGGAAACAATTATTACAGTAATGGTCACATCTAGGAAACAATCATTAAAGTAATATTCACATCTAGGAAACAATCATGACAGTAATGGTCACATCTAGGAAACAATCATCACAATAATGGTCACATCTAGGAAACAATCATCAAAGTAATGGTCACATCTAGGAAACAATCATGACAGTAATGGTCACATCTAGGAAACAATCATCACAGTAATGATCACATCTAGGAAACAATCATCGCAATAATGGTCACATCTAGGAAACAATCATCGCAATAATGGTCACATCTAGGAAACAATCATCAAAGTAATGGTCACATCTAGGAAACAATCATGACAGTAATGGTCACATCTAGGAAACAATCATCACAGTAATGATCACATCTAGGAAACAATCATCACAGTAATGATCACATCTAGGAAACAATCATTACAGTAATGGTCACATCTAGGGAACAATCATCACAGTAATGGTCACATCTAGGAAACAATCATGACAGTAATGGTCACATCTATGAAATAATCATCACCATCATGCAACATAAAAATGAACATGACAAATCTGAAACAAGTATAGCACATCAAATACTTGTGCACGATAATAACATCAGATGGAAGATGCACCACAGAAATGAAAAGCAGAATAGCTCAGGCTAAAAAAGCATTTCAGAAAATGAAAAATATCTTGTACAACAAATCTATGTCAATAGAAGTGTGAAAGAGAGTTCATCGGTGCTAAAAAGAGTTAATTCTGACCTAAGAAATCATGGACAGTAGACAAAAGAAATAAAAGACGATTAGACGCCACAGAGATGAGACTTCTCAGCAGAATGTTGAAAGTTCCCGTGACAGCTTAAAAAGATCAACGAGGACATTTTCAAAGAGGCCAACACAAAAAGAGCTCATAAAAAAACATCAGAAAGAAACAATCAACATTTTACGGACACATCATGAGAAGAGAAAAGTTAGAATACTTGATTACAACTGGCAAAATACAGGGTAAGAGAGCTCGCGGACGACAAACAGAGAAGGTACTGGATAGCTTGGTGTCATCGCATTGAAAACAGTCAACAACAGAACTGATACGATGCACTGTGTATAAAATCCCAACCGACGGCTTCCGGTTCACCCAGCCTTTAACGGGTACCGGATTTTTTTCTGGGAAAGTAAAGCGGCACGGTGGTAATACCAACCACATTACCTCAAAAATCATGTGCCGAAGGTCTGTAAAATGTATGATCATCATCATCATCAAGTCCCGGGCCTGCTGGTGTAGGTGATCATGTCTCTCCACAATTTTCGATCTCGACAGTTATTTATCATTTCTGTTGCTGACCTTCTGCCAAGCCATTCTCTTAAGCTGTCTGGTATTTTTTCTCTTTGCTTCCCTCTATCTCTTCGTTCCTCAATTTCCCAGTTATTACAATATATTCCAGTTGTTCTCTTCTCATTACATGGCCAAAAATGATGATTGTTTATTCCTAATATTGGAAATTAGCTATTTTTTTGCTTTAACCTCTCTCAGAACACCTTCATTACTCTTCTTAGCTGCCCATGGTATTCTCAACATCCTTCTGTAAAACCACATTTCTACAGACTCCAGTGATTGTATTGTTTGTTGTCCTGTTGTCCATGATTCACATCCATGTGTTAAGACTGACTCTACATAACATTTAAGAACTCTTTTTCTTGTTTCGATTGTCAGAAATGGATTGCATAGTATTTTCCTCATGTTTTGGAAAGCTGCTTTTGCCAGAGCCATTCTGCATTTCCCCTCTTTTGTACATCTTCCGTCTGAGGTTAACAAAGTTCCTAAATATTGAAATTCATTTACCTATTTTAATATTGTTCCACTTGTCTTTATTTTGCACTGAGGTGATGTCTTTTTCTTTGTTGTTACCACTTCTTCTTTTTTTTATACTGTGGATAAAAGATTGTGGAAGGACATGACCACCTACTCTAACCGGTATATGGCACATGATGATGTCTTCGTCATCGACACAGACGGCCTTGTCTCCGTGTTAACATGCAATTCTCATGTTTTCTCTTAAAGTCCACGTCTCCGTGTTGGCGTGAAATCCATTGACGGCAGGACGTGACAAGCATGTCCTGACATGCCATACCGCTGACTGTGCTGTCTGTACATGGCATGTCAAGGCAACTACACATCACTGTCAACATAAGTCACACACTAATCTCTCCCTCTGGCTGTTTCATAAATAACCCTTACTTTTATTACTAGATCTCTATTTATTTCTGGTCTCGTATTTCGTTATATCCTGCATTCGCCCGATGAAGACTAAAGGAGTTGATAATCATCACCGTTCGTCATCATCATCATTATCATCCACCATACCGGTTAGCGTAGGCGATCATGTCCTTCCATAACCTTATCCATCATGCATTGTATCAATTCTGTTGTTGACTGTTTTCCATACCATGACATCAAGCTATCTAGTATTTTATCACTTTGCGGTCCGTGATCTCTCTTTCCTTCTATTTTGCCAGTTGTAACCAAGTATTATCCTGTGTGTTACCGGGGCCTCATTATGAGGAAAGTAAAGAATAGTGACACTGTGACCTTCCAGACATGTCGTAAGAGGCGACTAAGGAGTTTGATCGATGGCTTGACAAGCTGTCATTGTAAAAATTATTGTTATGGAAACAGAGCCATAAGTTGTGGAAGCAGTGATCTCTGCAAGATGTGCCACTTTGGCACGCAAGCTTTCTGTTTTTGAAATTGTGGTTCTGCCCTATGTGCCGTCTTCGGCTCGAAAGGACAATAGATAGAACCAAGTATTCCAACTTTCCTCTTCTCATGATGTGCCTGAAAATGTTGATTGTTTCTTTCTGATGTTTCTTAAGAGCTCCCTTTTTGTGTTGGCCTCTTTGAGAACTTCTTTGTTGGTCGTTTTAGCTGTCTAGAGAACTTTCAACATTTTTCTGAGAAATCCCATCACTGTGGCATCTAATTGTCTTTTCATTTCTTTGTTTACTATATAGTATTCCCAATGCCTTCTTTCCACTCATTCTGTCCGTCGTTATAGTATTCAAAATGCCTTCTTTCCACTCATTCTGTCCGTCGTTATAGTATTCAAAATGCCTTCTTTCCTCTCATTCTGCCCGTCGTTATAATATTCCCAATGCCTTTTTTCCACTCATTCTGCCCGTCGTTATAGTATTCCCAATGCCTTTTTTCCACTCATTCTGCCCGTCGTTATAGTATTCCCAATGCCTTCTTTCCACTCATTCTGCCCGTCGTTATAGTATTCCCAATGCCTTCTTTCCACTCATTCTGCCCGTCGCTATAGTATTCCCAATGCCTTCTTCCACTCATTCTGCCCGTCGTTATAGTATTCCCAATGCCTTCTTTCCACTCATTCTGCCCGTCGCTATAGTATTCCCAATGCCTTCTTTCCACTCATTCTGCCCGTCGTTATAGTATTCCAATGCCTTCTTTTCGCATGACATATCCTTTAAATGTAGATTGTCTCTTCTTTATTGTTGTTGTTGTTGTTGCGTTTGCTAGCTTTCAACTCTGACGAAGTCCCTAGAGACTAGGAACTGAATTTTGCGTGTTAATCCATTTTTCCCTTGCATATGTGTGCACAGGGGTCCCTCGCCGCACAGGCAGTTAACTCAGACTTCGGAGGCACTCATATTTTTTCCGTCGATGAGTAATTGACGTTTCAAGCCGGGTCTCGCTGCTGAGGCCAGCGGCGGTTGCCGCAGAGAGAAATCATAAATAACAATCCCAACCGGTGTGGCCGAGATTTGAACCCACAACCTCTCTGTCTCGAGGCCGGCGTCTTGACTCGAGACCAACAAGTCCCCCATGGACTGGGAATATGAGGAAACTGCAGCAAGGAACACTTTTCATGCATAGCCTTCAATGGTTCCTGTCGCCTATCCACCATATACCCTGAAGTTCACGTCCCCCTGAAAATGATGATCGTCATTTTTTTTTTTATGTATAGCGATTGATGATGTTTGGCCATCGCTGCCGACTCCAACTCCGAACATATAAACACACAGTTAATCATCGGACTCTCCCCGTCGTACATCAAACAACAGTCCGTAAGATTAGCGTACGGCCGGTCTAGGGATTTACAATGAGCCATTACGATGGCGTAGCACATATAACAATGTCGCAAGCACAGCAATGACGCGCCCTTTAGATTCTTGATTACTCTAGTGAATGCAGCCTACGACGAACAAAATACAATGCAAATTCCATAAAGAGATAAAACTGCGGCTGACGAAGCATTTTACATTAATGAGTAACATGTAAATAACTTGCGTCAAAGAATAACAACAACGGACATGAACAGCACCATTGTGACGTAAAGCGCAGATCAAGTCTAGACGGTGGAAGGTCGCATTCACAACACTTGATTTGTCAAAAAGAGGCTGTTACCGGCGTACGACTTCGCTTTAGCGGCGCAGATGTAATAAGTAGATCATCATTTTGACTTTAACGCAGAAAACTGCAACGGAGAACCGAAATTAATCAGAGCCCTAAGGCACTTTCTGTAGCGATCGAAAGGACGTGGACTAGATCCGCCATCTTGGAGACCTTCTCTTCCTAATTGTTTTGATAATATTTCTGTTTTTTTTCAGCCCGTTTTAAACATTCTTCATTTGTATATTTTTTTGCTACCCATGTAATTCATAGCATTCTTCTGATAAAGCACATCTCAGCTGCCTCTAATGTTCTTTATGTTATCTTACATGGCTCACTTCCTTCTATACACAGCTCCTTGATGATGATATTTTAGTCGTCTTGGCAAATTTCGTCAGCTCTTGAGCATAACTAGAATATAACTGATCTATAGAACTTTAACAATTAGAGACGCTATCATCATCACTATGTGCCATACCAGTTGGCGAAGGCGATCATGTCCTTCCGCAATCTTCTATCTACAGTGCATCGTATCAGTTCTGTTGTTGACTTTTTTCCATGGCATGAAACCAAGCTATCTAGTATTTTCTCTCTTTGTCGTCCGCGATCTCTTTTTCCTTTTATTTTGCCAGTTGTAACCAAGTGTTTAAACTCTCCTCTTCTCGTGATGTACTCGAAAAATGTTGATTGTCTCTGGAGAAAGAAACGCTATAGGTTACATTTGTGCAATGATGATAAGAGACGCTATAGGTTACATTTGTGCAATATTTATAGTTAAATTATTGTTATTTTACACCGGAAATGGTTATATTTCCCGTTATTTTTGTTTAAACGAGGTCAGAATTCATGTTCTAATTATGTTGGACCGGTTTAGTTCTGTAGCCATCTTTGACTTGCAAGATGGTTTGTCTTGTCTAGCGGGAGGGAACTCGGATGACGTCATCTAGGATACTGTGGCTCCTGTTGAGGCTTGAGCGTGCTTGGAAATGTATGTTGTGTCTACAGAGAGCAGACAAACTCGTGATGATGTCAACACGAGGTCAGGGTGTCAACAAAAGAGGCTTTCATGATCAATTTGGACAAGCTTGACTGTATATAAACCTGCCACTAAACAAGCAATTAGTCTATAATATTCTCTCTCTTTCTGCTGGTATATAAATGGTAGACGTGAGTCTAAAATAGATATACAGGGTTTACAGAATAGCTACAAATAGATCTTTCAAGGAAAATAGAAATAGACTAGTGTATGGCACTTTTCGTCTTGTCAGGTGGTTTAGTAACGGTTATTGTGTGTGTGTGTGTGTTTTTTTTTTTTTTTTTTTTGCCGAACAGCTTCTCTCGTGGCTGATTCTACCGATGTTTGACAAACACATTAGCCACAGAATGAACAAGACAGGCTCATTGATCCACATGGGTTTTCCATATTTTTTTTTAAATCTTTTTTCTTCCATGTTTTGCCACCACAGAACAGCCTCAAATGATGTTACACCATTTCTTATACAGGCTCTCCATGATGTGCGACCACTTGCCGGATGTTCCCAGTCAGAAGGTAAATCATTCAGAGATGATTTACAAATATCTCTATATTTAGTTTAGCTTGCCGATTTGTCTTTTGTTCAACATATATTATTTGCTTAGGAATACGGTTTTCTTCCATTCGCTGAATGTGACCCTGTCATCTTAACCTTCGGCTTCTGAGAATTAACATGATTTTTGGGATATCAGCACTTTGCAGGACAGTTAAGTTGGTTATTTTGTCCTGCAATTTAATTTGCATTATTCTGCTGAGACATCGCATATAGAAGATATTTAGTCTTTTTTCATGATTTGAGTATGTTGTCCAGATTTCAGATCCATATAATAGTGTGCTAAGCACACACGTTTGATATATTAAGAGTTTGGTCTTTAGTTTTAATTTTGTGTTGTTCCAGGCCCTTTCTGTGAGTTTGCAGAAAGTCGTAGCTGCCTTACCGATTTGGCTGTTTATTTCATCATCAAGAGAAGTGGTTGGCGTGATTGTAGATCCAAGATGCGTGCATTTTTTAACTGAGCCAAGTAGACAATATTTGAACGTGATTAATAAAGGTTTCATGTCACCTTGACTTAGTACTGCTGTTTTCTGAACACAAACTGACAGTGAAAAAAGGTCGCATGCTTTGTCCAGGTTGTCGATCAACGAGTGCAGGGTGGCTTCACTATCAGATACTAGGACTGCATGCTCAGCAAAACAATGTTCTTTAAGTAGGGCCACATATACTACATGTAGTACGCCTTCTCTTTTGCTTTCTCCCATTTTTTCCCTCTATCTCATTCTCTCTCTCTCTCTCTCTCTCTCTCTCTCTCTCTCTTGTCTTTTTTTACCAAAACTTTGTGTAAAACCACGTATCTGCCGGTCTCTAAAGTCTTCTAAAAATGTTTCTCTCTGCATGTCTCTCATATCAACAGGTTATTATAGAACATTGTTCTCTCTGCATGTCTCTCATATCAACAGGTTATTATAGAACATTGTTCTCTCTGCATGTATCTCATGTCCCGGGTTATTTTAGAACATTGTTCTCTCTGCATGTCTTTCATGTCAACATGTTATTATAGAACATTGTTCTCTCTGCATGTCTCTCATACCAACAGCAACTCTAGAACATCTATCTCTCTACCTGTCTCTCAGGTCAAAAGTCAGTCACCCTCGTTAGTGGGCTCGTTATTTTTACATTCCCTAATTCTATTCATCTCCACCACGCCCTATTTTTTGTAGACCGTCTGTGAGTAGCATTGTGGTATAGAGGACTGTGAGTAGTATAGAGGTATAGAGGACTGTGAGTAGCGTAGTGGTATAGAGGGTTGTGAATAGCGTAGTGGTATAAAGGAATGTGAGTAGCGTAGTGGTACAAAAGGACTGTGAGTAGCCTAGTGGAATAGAGGGTTGTGAGTAGCGTAGTGGTATAGAGGGTTGTGAGTAGCGTAGTGATATAAAGGACTGTGAGTAGCGTAGTGGTATAGAGGACTGTGAGTAGCGTAGTGGTATAGAGGACTGTGAGTAGCGTAGTGGTATAGAGGACTGTGAGTAGCGTAGTGGTATAGAGTACTGTGGGTAGCGTAGTGGTATAGAGGACTGTGAGTAGCGTAGTGGTATAGAGGACTGTGAGTAGCGTAGTGGTATAGAGGACTGTGAGTAGCGTAGTGGTATAAAGGACTGTGAGTAGCGTAGTGGTATAAAGGACTGTGAGTAGCGTAGTGGTATAAAGGACTGTGAGTAGCGTAGTGGTATAAAGGACTGTAAGTAACGTAGCGGTATAGAGGACTGTGAGTAGCGTAGTGGTATAAAGAACTGTGAGTAGCGTAGTGGTATAAAGAACTGTGAGTAGCGTAGTGGTATAAAGGACTGTGAGTAGCGTAGTGGTATAAAGGACTGTAAGTAACGTAGCGGTATAGAGGACTGTGAGTAACGTAGCGTATAGAGGACTGTGAGTAACGTAGCGGTATAGAGGACTGTGAGTAACGTAGCGGTATAGAGGACTGTGAGTAACGTAGCGGTATAGAGGACTGTGAGTAACGTAGTGGTATAAAGGACTGTGAGTAACGTAGCGGTATAGAGGACTGTGAGTAACGTAGCGGTATAGAGGACTGTGAGTAGCGTAGCGGTATAGTCGAGCTGGTTAAATCCCGCGTCCACTATCTTGTAGAGTAAAGCAGCGGTCGTCAAACTTTTTCGACCCACGGAGCCCTAATTCTTAACCACAAATCACCGCGGCAGCACCTTATATCAACAAAAATTACAATGTTAAAAAACCCAAACTTTTAAGAACATTTTAACGGCATATTTAACAGGTTATTATATTTATGTAATAAAAGTATAAGTGAATCAACTTACATTGTGATATTTATTTGCTGTATAAAGTCAATGGGAAGAATGAGCTTGCTTCATCCTCACCAGGTCCTCAAATCTTGGCACAAGTTTGGAAATTCCCACTCTAATCTCTTTCTCAGCGTTCAAATGTGATCTGTATTTGGTTTTTATAGCTGCCAGTGCCGAAAAACCGGTCTCACATAAGTAGGTAGTCGCAAATGGAATTAATACACGGAGGGCCTTCTTGCCTACTTCTGGAAATTCTTGCTTTACAAAGCTCCAAAATTCTGGTAGTGATGAGGAAGCTAATCTTGCTTTCAAAGTTGCGTCTGATGAAATATCAATCAATTGCTCTTGTTCTTTCGAAGTGAGAGTTGTGGGTAGTGCTGTACTAAACGGGTTTTTAATCCAATCATACTGGTCTGCCTCTCCTGAGAAATACTTGTCAAAATAAGCAATGAGCTGTGTTAAATGACCTACAAACACACCTGTTAGTTCTTCACTTAAACTCAAATCATTATCAACTAAAAGTGCATGTAGAGTTGGAAAACAGTAACTAAAATCTTTGTCGACCAGTTTTTCCTTCCACAATAATAATTTTCTTCTGAAGGCGGAAACTTTCTCCGACAGTTGTAGTATGTGCGTTTCAGTACCTTGCAGGGACATGTTTAACGAATTTAGTTTTTCAAATATATCACAAAGATATGCCAACTTCAAAACAAAGTCGTCATCCACAAACTTTCCTGAACTAGAATGCTTTTCTTCAACAAGATAGCAATGAAGCTCATTTCTCAGTTCATAGACCCTTTTCACGACATTTCCACGTGAAAGCCATCGAGAGTTACAATAATAGAGCAAGGAAGTATGTGTGGCTCCCATATCAATGCACATTTGCTCAAACCACCGGCATTTAAGTGGTCGCATTTTAATAAAATTTACTACTTCGATTATGGACTGAACAACCTCATTAAGGGCCGGGCAGGTGTTTTTTGAAGCCAGTGCTTCCCTGTGAATAATGCAATGAGTCCAAACACAGAAAGGAGACTTTTGCGGATCAAAGCTTGCAGCCCAGTATAGCATCCAGACATTGAACGACCTCCGTCTGTGCACACTCCTACACAATTCTCCCAGTTAATTCTATTTTCTTCAATAAAAGAATCAAGTATTTGAAACAGATCTGCTGCTTTGCATGCAGATTTTATGATTTTACAAAAAAGTAGTTCCTCGCAAAACTTGCTATTGTCATCTATGAACCGAACATAGCAAATTAAGTATGCATCACTGTGTATGTCAGTGGCTTCATCCAGCTGAAGAGCAAAATCACCTCGTAGTTTTTGAATAAGCTGGTCATTAACATCGTCAGCCATCTCATGAATTCGACGACTAATAGTGTTATCTGACAAGGGCACATTCAGCAGTTGTTTGGCAGCAGACTCACCTATCATAACAGTCACCATCTCAACTGCGGCCGGTAAGATAAGTTCTTTTGCAATGGTGTGAGGTTTCTTGTTCTTTGCTACTAGATAAGCAACTTTGTAAGATGAAAGAAGAGCCCTTGAAGGAATCGTCGCATGTTTTGTGAAAGTTGCCTTTTGTTGATTCATTTCTTTTAACTTCTGAGAAAAGAATTCACGTGGTCGGTTCACTAAACTACTATGGACTGTTTGCAAATGTCGTTTCAATTTACTGGGATGCATGCTTGCACAGGCCAAAACTTTAAAACAAATAACACATTTTGGGCACTCCTCATTTTCTACAACAGTGCTAGTAAATCCGAAATCCAAGTAACTATCGTCATACTTACGCTTTTTCCCCCGTTTCAATTCTGCGTCTTTTGAACTGCATGAATCGTCAGAGATGGTACGTTTTATAGTCCTACTTACAAAAAAAAATATCCATTGTGACAACAGAGCACTGACACGAGACAAGGTTTTAATCAAACTGACTTCGATAAAACAAACGTCCAAACTGAATATTATTTTCACTGGTGCGACTTGAATGCTCTTCTCTCGATCAAAGCGTATGGCGGGACGGAGTTGGATGGGTGGGAGGTGGGGGCGGGCAGAGAAAGTCCGAACGAGTGAGCCTATCCGGCGCCAATTTTCTTTGATGTTTGCGGCACCCTTTCAAGAACAAAGGAAAGTCAACCACTTGGCCACAACACACACACACACACACACGCGACTTTACACCGAATAAATTTGAATAAAACATTGTTGCTAACTGTCATTGAAAAGAGCGGAAAATAAATCTTGGGCCATAGAGAGAAATAATTAGACATTATTGTGGTACAAAAACGGCGAAGTTGATAAATTGTTTGTTGAGAAATATCACCTACGACGGGCATGGCACTCGTTGATGATGAAAATGATGTCCGATCCGCGGAGCCCCTAGGATGGGCTCGCGGAGCACCTAGGCTCCGCGGAGCACAGTTTGACGACCGCTGGAGTAAAGTATTCAACAATAGCTCTGGGAGAGGACTAGTCTCTTTGTTGTTCTTGATGTTTTCAACAGCATCGGTGAAGCGTTGTGGGGAGATGCAACTGCCTATTTTGAACTAAGAAAGTGTTAGACAATGTCACTGCAGCATGTAGCGTCCGTCTTTCTAACCTTTGTCTTTCTCGAGCCATGAAGCTAGATCGTCTGTTATTGCAGTCTGTAACGATTACTGTTAATCTCTTTGCGATCAAGACTCAATCAGAGTAGGATTCCAGATTTTCTCATGAAGTCAGCGATTCGATTGCCCCATATAGTTTCTCTTCCAGGGAGGTGGGCGTGGACCACATTGTACTTCTCAGGTCTGTTTACTGGGGGGCAATCCTGTAGAACATGTTTTGTTGTCATATTGTCCAGTGTACAGTGGCATAGGCTGGTTGTACCTATTTTGAATTTGGTCAACATGTGATTTCTCGTTCTATTGTGGCCAGTGCGTAGGCGAAGTATGATGACTTGATCCCTCCATGATAGTTGGTGGTATCCGTCCCTCTCGTTATACTTTGGGTGTTCTCGTTTCCATTTTTCATGGAACTGACCTTTGGTGGATTTGGCTTCGTCGTAGCTGACCAGATGGTTGTCTTGTGGTAATCTCCCTCCCTCTTTAGTTATCGAAGAGTAAATTTGCAGTACTTGATTATAACTGGACAAATACATGGAAAGAGAGATCGTGAACGACAAAGAGCGAAGATACTCCTTTGTACACTATTTTTCAGTTCTTCATAACCAATCGAAGATTGAAGAATATATTTGAATGTTGACACATTGTCGTTCACGTTTCAGGCCAAATATTTAAAAGACTTCAGACCTGCTTGCAAGTGATCTTGATCTTCGACGTCCCGCAAACACTGACACAAAGTGTTAACGTCTGACTCTTTTATCCGCTGTATGTGATGACATTATTCAAAGAATGACCACGCTGAAATTAATTCCAAGGCTTGCGTGCTAAACATTTATTCATTTTCAGATATTACAATATCTGTGAATTCAGCAAATGTCTCCAAACATGTTTCATCACCAGAGACATCTGTTTTTATTGCTCAGATTGTTGACACCTTATTTTTCAATGATGTATGTGCTGCAGTAAAATCACCACGTTTGTGTTTTTCTACTTTCTGTACATCCGCAAATATTGATTGTACGTGTAAGGATGTGCCTGAAAGTAGCTTTGACACAAGCATTTGCTTCAACTAGAAACAGCTGCCTGTATCATCACCAACAGGCAAAGTGTTCACATAAAAGTAGATTTTTTTGTCCATTTCAGGAAGAAATTCTCCAGCCAACGAAGTTAGACCTGCCCCACCCTTATGTAGATGCTCACAGGTCATTATAATTGACCCATACCATCTTTAATGATGTGAATGGTGTTATAATGAGCGAGAGCAAATAAGTAACCTTCGGAATTCTCAGCATTGAATTTTGTAACAAATGTTTAATGTGACGGAGAATAGTTTCTCGTGCCGGTATATGGTGGATAGGCGGCGGGAACAATTGAAGGCTATGCATGAAAAATGTTCCTTGTTGCAGTTTACTCATATTCCAAGTCCGGCTTGTTGCAGGAGCTACTGAGTTAAGTAAACTGTGCACAC
Organism: Megaustenia siamemsis; assembly: GCA_032433765.1. Lineage (NCBI taxonomy): Eukaryota > Metazoa > Mollusca > Gastropoda > Stylommatophora > Ariophantidae > Megaustenia > Megaustenia siamemsis. The sequence continues at coordinate 76,168,334 of JAVIAB010000160.1, read as the reverse complement.
CGTGAGCTGCGTGTCTCATCCGTTTTGATCATGTTTCGATATTCCAATTGCTTACGATGAATGATGATATCGTATGACAGGGAACAGCTGGCTATGTTCACTTTCTGCGCGGTTTCGCCTTATGTCTTTTGTCGTGTGCTGAGACTGCTACGATGGGGACTACAGTTACCTTCCTTTGTTTCGAAGATGAGATATTAATTCAGATGATTCCACTGGCACGGGTGGTTGAGCAATTATTGATTTTGATTCGTTTGCAGTGATACCGGGCCTTCCATAACCAAATAACCAACCAGTTTATCGTTTTGTAGACACAGCTGATATTTGTCTTTGACTACATTAAAGAAAAATAAAATCTTGTCACTTAGGGATGTGATCTCTTGCCCTTGTCACTGCAAGTGAAATACATCAACCCTACAATGTGTGCAGGGAATAGTCGTTCCTAATTTATCTGACATCCTTTTGTGACACCGGGAGGCGCGATGGCTCAGTGGTTAGTGAACTGGACTACAAAGGACAAGAGGTTGGGTTCGATCCTGACCGACGGCTTCCGGGTTCTCCCAGCCTTAAATGGGAACCGGTTTTTTTTTATTTCTGGGAAAGTAAAGCGGCACAGGCGTAATACCGACCACATTACCCCAAAAATCATGTGCCGAAAGTCTGTAAATACGCCACTTGGCGTGACGGGGCTCTTTACTTTTTCTTTTTACTACTTTGTGACACCGGAAATACAGCCTGAAAAATTAGAACCTCCATTAAATCCACACACATACAAAAACCCAGATTATCAAATGCCATACCTCGTTTATTTATTTCTCTTTCAATGTAGTTTGTGATGATGTCAGATCTGAAAAATTTAGATACAGGCAGGGTAACTTGATCAAGCCAATATCATCAGCTGCGCCAAGTTACATGTGTGTCATTTGCCATTATAAGTCTTTTTACAACATGTCACGAGATGCACTCGGTAACTTTGTGTCCACGAGCTCCTCAAGAATGTACAAAAATTGTTACTCAAAGGGCCGGAGGGGGGAGGTCAGAGGCACAGAAACTGGGCTGAAAGTTGTCAGTGACTCATAGCTGATGGTTTGCGTCAGGATCAGTGAATCAAAACTATCAATGTCCACCTACACGTTTTCGCGGTGCCCCCAACTAACCAGTCTAGCCTGGTCAGGTAAGTAGGGAACTAGAGGGAAGGCAATCTGGTATTAAAAAATGTCGTGCTAAAGTCGGATGTGTTTGGTGAACACGGTGGAAATATGGCCGTTCTACTGCAAACCACAACACATCGCATTTACCCCCCCCCCCCCAAGTAACGTCCTTCTAAGACGGATAACGAATATATATAACCACTCATTTAATCATTGGGTGAACGCAAACAAACGGTGGCTCCGAATATGACCGGAACACAGAACTTCTCAAATTAGACCCCTCAGGCGTCCACAGTTTGAGAATCCTTGAGGATATGGGGGTTAAGGTCACCAACTGAAGACGTCTGTCACTAGGGAAACCCCCCAAACAGCCACATGACCTGGTTCAGACATTGAATGTTCAAATAAAGACTGCAAAGGTCACGGTTTTACTGTTATTTGGATTTTCTAAAATAACTTTTTTGCTGGCATAGGCGATGACGGTTAACGAAACCTTATGTCTGTGACAGTTGATAATGTTTGTGGTTAATTTTAATGTAATACTTCATCTTCTTCTACTTTCCTTCCTCATTTACCTTGCAGCGTCGAGGGGAGATATAATTTGCAGTCTTTTGCTCTTCCGTTCCCCTCTGCTACTGTTATGTTTCCTAGTGCTTCTAATGTTCCATCGATCCATCTTTTCGTGGTCGACCCTTGGGTCTGGTATTCTCGCAACGTTTATTGAGAGCCTGTTGTGTTGTGTTTTGATTACTCTGTCTTGTCACGTGGACAAACCATTTTATATGTTGTTTTTTATATATTCTATGGCGAGGGCTATTCCTAGCTTTTTTTTCTCTCAGTTCTTCGTTTCTGATCACTTCTATATTATCTTAATATTGGAGGAAAGGAGAGGGAGAGAGAGAGAGAGAAAGAGAGAGAGAGAGAGAGAGAGAGAGAGAGAGGGAGTAGGGGCGGGGATAGGCGAAGAGGATGATTGAAAGAGAAAAATAGAGATGGAAGCATAGAGGTATAGTAGAAGTAGCGAATCAGTGGAAGAGCTATGTTTGCAGCACTTGGGGAAAACAATCTAAAATAATCAACAACAGAAAAACAAAAACAAAGAACGACAGATGGTCCGAAGCTTGATTGAACCTGTTACTCCTCGGCACAGCGCCTTGCCACGAGAACCAAATGCTATAGCACACGACCATCTCAGAATCTAGCGTTTAGTTTCTCGTACTCATATTTTGTCCCACTTCTGCCCATGTGTATTGCTTAGTTTCTTTTTTATCAAAATTTTATCTTTTTCCGAACTAAAGCATGTTTTAAATATTTTACTTGGTTCTTATTTTCCCTCCAATTTTTAAACAGTGTCGTCTTTTCTTTAATTGCTTCTCTGATTGCTTCGTTCCACAACGAGGTGCTCTTTTTGCCTTCTTTTGTCCTTAATTTCGTTCCGCATACAGCTTTTGAGATGTTCATTATTGTTTTCTTAAACTGTTTCCATTCTTCTTCTATTGCGCTTATTTCGTTAGCGAGTTTCTTGGATTTTTCTGTTACTTTATCTTCTAGGGTTTTCCTTAATTCTTGATCATTTAATTGTTTTATTTTTATCTGTTTTTTTCATATTTTATTTGTTTGCAAATCTTGTTTCTGTTTTTTTTGGAGGGATAGCTCTGCTGTCGGATACTCTTTTCTTGTTCTGTTTCCTTGTTTGTATAAAATCTATCTGCTTCTGCATGTTGTGTCATTCCACTTGTGCCAGGTGTATAATTGCGATTCTCTGTGTTTGAAGAATGTGTTGGTGATAAACAAATCATTTTGATGACGTAATTCCAGGAAATCTCTGCCTCCATTTTCATTTATTTCAGCTGCCTCCTATTACCAAAGGGTCCCATGATATCTGTTCTCGCTGTTGCGTTTCTCAAGCCTTCCATTAAAATCTCCATTCACTAACATGTCGCTTTCATCAGTCTTGTTGACAATTTCATTTAGTGTCTCATAGAATTCTTAGCTGTCTTTTTCCTTGTTGTTACATTTGACATAGTATAGTACATGTATGTGAGTTGTTTTTCGGTCGTCCTCTAGTAGTCTGGATGTGATTATTATTTCTAAGTGGTATTTTATTTCTAGAATGTTCTTTGCGTGTTCTGGGTCGATGATAAAACCTACTCCGTGTGTTGCTCTTTCTGTGTTGTCGACTCCTGAGAATATTATCGTGTAATTCATGCGTGTTTTCCGTCTGGCCAAGCGTGCACGGATCGAAGAAGGAAGACAACCCGGTACTCAAAAATGTCGTGCTGAAGTCGGATGTGTTGGGCCGAAAGGCGCAAAAAATATAACAGTTATACTGCAAACCACAACACAACGCAGACACGTCCACTACGTCCTTGTAAGGGCGGATGATGAAGAGGAATATTCTAGTGTACCACGATACTCTAGAATACTTTAGTCATCGGGCGAACGCAACCAACCAACCAACCAACCATGTGGTGTTTTCTTTATCTGTTGTCCTTTCCGCACGTTGCTCCGCACTGTGCACCATACCGATTTCGGCAGCTTACGTTTCGCCGCATAGTGCGGGAGGCTCAATTTGATTAGTGTTAACCGCCATTAAACAATATTCTTTTTACATGTCTTGTATCATCTTGGTATTGGTGAAATCTAATACCTTGTTCAACTATGTAACAATTCATGTATAATATGTTATATGTTAGATAAATATAAATATGTAGATTGATTTTTAAAACCATAAACAATTTTGTCTCTGAAATCTTTTCCGTTGAGTCGATAAAAAGCTTCAGTGCGGAAAGAGTTTTGTGGTGTCCGTTAATCCTAGTATTTTAATTCTCCTCTTTGTCATTTCTTTTATTAATTCAACTTCTTTGTTTTTTGTTCCGCATATCATGATTTAACATTGAAGTTGAAATTTCTTCATGTTTGTATTTAGCCTATTTTATTTTGATTTCCGTATTTACTAGTGCTAGTCCTCTATCTTTTTGTATCTTTTTTTTTGTGTATCATTCTCTGTTCATTCTTCCTTGTCTGTATTACTGCCTTGATATGTGTGCTCGCCGTGTACTTAAACGGAATGTATTTAGTCTATTGTGGGTGTGGCTTGTATTTGGTAACAGCAAACTCAGAATACAAGTGTCTAGAAATTAACTCCTGAATTGTTGCAGCGATTTCTGTCACGTTACAGGGATGTACATGATTGACATGTAAGTAAAAGAAAGTAAAGAGCCCCCGTCACGCCAAGTGGCGTATAGGGAATATGGTGTCAGTGACCCGTCACGCCAAGTGGCGTATAGGGAATATGGTGTTAGTGACCCGTCACGCCAAGTGGCGTATAGGGAATATGGTGTCAGTGACCCGTCACGCCAAGTGGCGTATAGGGAATATGGTGTCAGTGACCCGTCACGCCAAGTGGCGTATAGGGAATATGGTGTCAGTGACCCGTCACGCCAAGTGGCGTATAGGGAATATGGTGTCAGTGACCCGTCACGCCAAGTGGCGTATAGGGAATATGGTGTCAGTGATCCGTCACGCCAAGTGGCGTATAGGGAATATGGTGTCAGTGACCCGTCACGCCAAGTGGCGTATAGGGAATATGGTGTCAGTGACCCGTCACGCCAAGTGGCGTATAGGGAATATGGTGTCAGTGACCCGTCACGCCAAGTGGCGTATAGGGAATATGGTGTCAGTGACCCGTCACGCCAAGTGGCGTATAGGGAATATGGTGTCAGTGACCCGTCACGCCAAGTGGCGTATAGGGAATATGGTGTCAGTGACCCGTCACGCCAAGTGGCATATAGGGAATATGGTGTCAGTGACCCGTCACGCCAAGTGGCGTATAGGGAATATGGTGTTAGTGACCATAAATTTTACAGACCTTCGGCACATGATTTTTGGTGTAATGTGGTCGGTATTACGCCCGTGCCGCTTTACTTTCCCAGAAAAAAATCCGGTACCCATTTGAGGCTGGGTGAACCCGGAAGCCGTCGGTTGGGATCGAATTCTTAAATTCTTTGTATAATCATTGGTCGCTTAATATAATATTGAAACAAGTAAATGAAATATCTGGGAACAATGCTACCACAAATGGTAGATGTACAACAGATGTGAGATGCTGAATTGCTCAGGCAAAAACAGCTGTCCAAAAAATTAGGAAGATACTGTGCAATCTATTTTTTTTTTCATAAAAGAACCAACTAAAAAAGTTCTTTAATTTTATGTAGAGCCAGTCTTAACATATGGATGTTGAAACATGGAGAATAGGACAACAGACAAGAAAATCACTGGAGTCTGTAGAAATGTGGTTTTACAGAAGAATGTTGAGAATACCATGGACAGATAAGAAAAGTAATGAGGATGTTCTGAGAGAGGTCAAAGCAAAAAGAGAGCTAATTTCCAATATTAGGAAGAAACAATCATAATTTTTTGGCCATGTAATGAGAAGAGAACAACTGGAATATATTGTGACAACTGGAAAAATCGAAGGACAAAGAGTTAGAGGGAAGAAAAGAGAAATGATACCAGACAGCTTAAGAGAATGGCTTGGCAGAAGATCAACAACAGAAATGATAAATCGCTATCGAGATGGAAAGTTTGTGGAGAGACATGATCACCTACGCCAGCAGGCCTAGTATTTGATGATGATGAGTGGGTTGTGGGTAGCTGGAGGTTCGACGTCGGCCTCAGGACAGAGTACCCCAGTTCAAAGCCCACCTCAAGCGGTGGTAATTGTTCATTAATGGTAACAAATTAATCCATGTTTTCTTTATGACGTCACCCTCATCTGATCTCTTTGGTAGTGAGATCCGACATCTAACCCTTTCGGATAATCGTAATAAAAAGGAGATCCCATGTGCACTCCGCACGTTAAAGAACTCTTGTTGTCCGTTGAAATCGAAAAGTGTAGGCCATAAATATGGCGGCTGCCCAGACAAGTTTATCAGCAGAAACCTACCCACACCGTGCTACGGAGTTCGTGCACATGGGTCAGGATGGTCCTCAAATTTTATCGACATTCTTGAGGGGGGATATCGGAGCACCTATGGACTCATCGGGTGTACATTGTTGATGATCCTAACAACAAAAATTGTTGGGGAGTGAGGAGGGTGCGAGGGAGAGAGGAGTAATAGACTGGCAGTGTTCAGAAGTGCACGTATGTGAAGTCGCGATACACAGGTTAGACGAGATTGGGTTAAAATCCTGGTCCAGACAGTTCTCCGTGTTATGTTATATTTGTGAATATATTTCTGAGTGTTGTAAAAATATCTGTATAAACACTACCTACCTACAAATATATCCAAGCCTCCACTAGACCGCGCTTACATCAGGTCTGACATTCAGTAGTCTTCACCTACATCACATCCAGCCTCCACTAGTCTTCACCCACATCAGATCTAACCTTCACTACACCTCAACCGCATCAGATGTAACCTCCATTAGTCTTCACCTACATCAGATCTAACCTTCACTATACCTCACCTACATCACATCTAACCTTCACTACACCTCACTAATCTTCACTATCCTCAGATCTAATCTTCACTACACCTCACCTACATCAGACCTAGCCTCCATTAGTCTTCACCACATCATATCTAACCTTCACTACTCCTCACCTACATCAGATCTAACCTTCACTACTCCTCACCTACATCAGATCTAACCTTCACTACACCTCACCTACATCAGATCCAACCTTCACTACTCTTCACCTACATCAGATCTAGCCACCACTACTCCTCACATACATCAGATCTAATCTTCACTGTTCTTCACCTACATCAGATCTAATCTTCACTATTCCTCACCTACATCAGATCTAGCCACCACTACTTCTCACATGCATCAGATCTAACCTTCAATACTCCTCACCTACATCAGATCCAGCCCCCACTACACATCACCTACATCATATCCAGCCTCCACTACACCTCACCTGCATCAAATCCAGCCTCCACTACTCCTCACCTACATCAGATCCAGCCTCCACTACTTCTCACCTACATCAGATCCAGCCTCCACTACACCTCACCTACATCATATCCAGCCTCCACTACTCCTCACCTACATCAGTTCTAGCCTCCACAACCCCTCACCTACATCAGATCCAGCCTCCACTACTCCTCACCTACATCAGATCCAGCCTCCACTACACCGTCACCTACATCAGATCCAGCCTCCACTACACCGTCACCTACATCAAATCCAGCCTCCACTACACCGTCACCTACATCAAATCCAGCCTCCACGACACTGTCACCACATCAGTTCTAGCCTCCACTGACATCTTTCTGGTCCGATAAACATCAAGAATGACAAATAATTCGACTGAACTCTCACCCTCTCTCCATACCTGATCTCACTTAAGAAAACACTAGACCTTAGGTACGACCAAGCAGATAGAACCCATCTCTCGAGGGGCCGTCCGTAATCTGACAGCCGCCCGTCATCTGAGACACGCCACAGGAATTCCCCAGGATATGAGAGCGATCTCAGGTTCTCAGTTTGTGACGGGATATTGTCGACTTTCTTCTATAGTGATTCAAGTCACTAATATTCAGGTCGACTACCTGCGGGTTTGGGCGATGATGAAGCAGGCGTTATCTCTGTGACCGTCATTGTATGCCCTTGTTGTGTCCCCACTGCCCCCAGGCATAGTCCATTATGCACATCATCCATTCATTATTATCAGGTGCCATTCCGTTTGGCGTAGGCGATCATCTCTCTCCACTTCTCTCGTTCTTTCATGCATGTCATAATTTCAGTCATCATCATCACGTGTCATACCGGTTGGCGTATAGGGAATATGGTGTTAGTGATCATAAATTTTACAAACCTTCAGCACATGATTTGGGTAATGTGGTCGGTATTACGGCTGTGCCGTTTACCTTTCCCAGAAAAGATTCCGGTACCCATTTAAGGCTGTGTGAACCCGAAAGCCGTCGGTTGGGATCGAACGCTACCCCTTGTTCTTTTTAGTCCAGTTTACTAACCCCTGAGCTATCGTGACTCCCTACTTCACCCATTGTGTTGCTAAATTTCTCTACACAAAGTACGTAAAGCCGCTTAGTCATCTCATTAGGATGGCACCGTCTACACACCACCACTTCACGTCTACACACCACCACTTCACGTCTACACACCACCACTTCACGTCTAGACACCATCACTTCACGTCTACACACCACCACTTCACGTCTACACACCATCACTTCACGTCTACACACCACCACTTCACGTCTACACACCACCACTTCACGTCTACACACCATCACTTCACGTCTACACACCATCACTTGACGTCTACACACCACCACTTCACGTCTAGACACCACCACTTCACGTCTACACACAACCACTTCACGTCTACACACCACCACTTCACGTCTAAACACCATCACTTCACGTCTACACACCACCACTTCACGTCTACACACCACCACTTCACGTCTACACACCATCACTTCACGTCTACACACCACCACTTCACGACTACACACCACCACTTCACGTCTACACACCACCACTTCACGTCTACACACCACCACTTCACGTTTAAACACAGACACTTCACATCTACACACCACCATTTCACATCTACACACCACCACTTCACATCTACAAAAGTCGACGATTTGAAGCAACGGAGATATCCAAGTCGCTACAATGCAGCAGAGTTGTAAGTTGTCAGCGACCCACAGCTGATAACCTGCGCCAGGATCGGTGAACCGGAACCATCTAAACCTTACTCCACCTCTCCGTGGTGCCTTCAGTAACAGACTAACCAGTCTAGTCTGGCAAAGCGAGTAGGGATCAAAGAGGGAAGACAACCTGGTACTATAAAAAATATGATGAAGTCGGATATACTGGGCTTAAAGACGCACATATCACAGGTTTACTGCAAACTACAACATAAAGTATACACGTCACTTAACGTTGTTTTAAGGGCGGATGACGATGACGTGTATTCCTTTAGTCATCAGGCGAACGCAAGCTAGCACCTCAAGTTATTGTGGAAACAAGAAAGACGACGATATCGCAGACATTCTGCAGATATTTGCCCTAGCAACTGTTTATATAACATTCTTGGTATAGGATAGCAACTTCCGCCTTTTCATTTTCTTTATCGTTTTCTTCCTTTTCTTCCTCTTCTACATATTGTTCCTCTTCTTTATTCTCTTCGCCTTCTTTTCCTTCCTCTTCTTAATTTTATTCCATTTCTTTTTCGTTTTCATTCCTTTTCTTCCTCCTCTTCTTAATTTTCTTCGCCTTATTCATTTTCTTGGCCTTCTTCATTTTCTTGCTTTTCTTCATTTCTTACTCTTTAACATTAGAGATATATTTAAAAAAAAAAAACTATCTTTACGACACATAGTACCATTGCTGGTGTATGTCGGGGGGCAACGATAGAACCAGAGGGATAAAGGCCTTGGTCAAGCAGCCGCCATGACGTGTGAGACTCAGTATTTTTATTTCACCCCGATAGAAAAAATCCTTCCTGTCTACCGCGGGCTTCGAACACCGTACGTCAGCTTTTCAGCCAGCGGAACATTGGGTTTAGCCGCACGGCCACGCGCAATGTAGAGATTAATTATCACATGGTGGTAGCAATTAGAGGTATAAACGTAGCTTTTTGTGTATATCGCAGCTATAAATTAATGGCGATATCGCAGCTATAAATTAATGGCGATATCGCAGCTATAAATTAATGGCGATATCGCAGCTATAAATTAATGGCGATATCGGAGCTATAAAGGCGATTATATAAATTAATGGCGATATCGCAGCTATAAAGTTATGGTGATATCGGAGCCATAAATTAATGGTGATATCGCAACTATAAATTAATGGTGATATCAGAGCTATAAAGTTATGGCGATATCGCAGCTATAAAGTTATGGTGATATCGGAGCCATAAATTATAGCAGATATCGCAACTATGGGCTTCCGGTGTGTGACTGTGCTGGCAACACGACACAATTTTCGATGGGAGTCAAATTTAAGTTATAAGTGAATTTCAATGCCCGTAGAAACAGAAATTCAAGCGTTCTTGTGCTATTTCAAATGGATTTTATATGTGATTTATATAGTTTGTGCGAATAGTACCTTACATCATTGTGCTATTACGATATTACGATCACGAACGAAAATGTCAAAAAGCGGGAAATCTACAACAACACAAAGAAAACAATCAGAACGTTAATAGGCACTTGGAACATCTGCGGATTAGGGGATAAAAGTACAGAAATAGTTGAATTTATGAAGAAAAGGAATATAAAAATCTTAGGATTAGCTGACACAAGGAAGAGAGGTAAAATCATTAAAGAAATACACCAAAGCTACACACTCGTCACGAGCGGAATTAACAACATGGCGGAAGTAAACAAACACGGAGTCGGTTTCATTATCGAAAGTAATACTGCCAAAAATATACTAGAAATAGATTACATCTCGGAAAGAATTATAAGTATCAAATTAGCAGAAAAAGGAGGAAATACCACTTATATTCAAACATATGCTCCATGCAACGACACATATAGTGAGGACAGCAAACAAGAATATTTTGATGAACTATCAGCCACAATAAATAAAGTCAAAGACACAGAGAAATTGTTTGTACTAGGAGATTTCAACGGTAGAGTAGGACCAAGGAGAACACCATGGGAATTATACCTAGGACCATTTAGTGACATTAGAACAGAGTGTAACAGTAACGGTGAACACCTACTAAATATTTGTGCAGAACATGATCTTTATATAACAAACACGTTTAATCAGCACAATCATAACCAAATACTCACTTGGTATAAATGGAATGACACGGACAAGGCCTCCCAAATCGATTTTATTTTGACTAGAAGACATCAAAGGAGGGACATAACAGACTCAAGATCTATACCAAATGCAATATTAGATACAGACCATAAGCCTGTTTTACTATGGCAGAAAAAATGGGTTAGGAAACAACAGATGACAAGACCTCAAGCACAAAGAATCGATCTAAAAGCAATAAAGAATGGAAACATACAAAAGAAATAGAAGAATCCGTAACCAACAAATACCAAACCCGAATACAACCTACAAACATAGAAGAAGCATGGAAACAGTTTAAAGAAGGTTTAATAGAGTCAACACAAGAGAAATGCGGTCTGAAAAATATAGGAAAGAGCAGAAAGAAACTTACAAGATGGTGGAATGAAGTAGTAAAATCAGCAGTGAAACACAAGAAAGACAAGTATAAAACGTGGCAGAAGACAAAAACAACAGAAGACTACAATCACTATAGACAAGCCAGAAATGATAGCAAAAAGATCCTAGAACAAACAAAAGCAGACTCATGGAAAGCATTTGGTGAAGAATTAGCAAAAACATGTAGAGAAGAACCCAGAGAATTTTTCAAAAGTGTAAAAGCAATGAGAGTAAGAAATAATGATTATAACCCAACCACTATAATAAACGACAAGAAAGGTAGACCAATCAGCAGCAGGAAAAACATAATAATCAGATGGAGAGAATACTTTAAGGAATTATTAAACCAGGGAAATACAAACGGAAATACAGAGTTTAAATATAGGCAGTATGATGAACAGGAACCGAATATACTTAAAGCAGAAGTAGAATGGGCATTGAAACAGAATAAAAAGAACAAAGCAGCTGGTATAGATGGAATAACAACAGAAATGCTACTAGCTTGTAAGGAAACAGCTATAGATTGGCTTACTATCATATTCAATATGGCTTGGGAAGAAAGAAAAGTCCCAGACGATTGGCAAAAAGCTATCATTGTCCCATTTTGGAAGAATAAGGGAAGTAAAAGGGAGTGTGAAATGTACAGAGGAATATCCCTATTGAGTCAAGTTGGTAAAATGTTTGCTAAAATATTAGAGAGGAGAGTAAGATACATAATAGAACCACAATTAAGTAATAATCAATTCGGATTCAGAAAAGGCAAAAGCTGCACTGATGCTATATTTACATTGAGACAACTATGTGAAAAAACAATAGAATATGACAGAAACCTAAATATAGTGTTTATAGATCAGGAAAAAGCGTTTGACCGTGTGGACAGGAACAAACTTGGCAAACTTTAGAAACATACGGGGTAGCAGGACAACTACTAGAAAATATAATAGCACTATATAAAAACAGTCAAAGTGCCGTCAGAACATCGGAAGGTCTGTCAGAATGGTTTCAGGTTACAACAGGAGTAAGACAAGGATGTGTCCTCTCACCACTCCTCTTCATCATATATATGGACAAAATAAATCAGGAAACAACCAACAACAAGGACAAATCAAATAATAACATAGAGGTAGAAAACTCCAACATCAATGAGCTACTCTTCGCAGATGACCAATGCCTAATATATGAGGATGAAAACCTGCTACAAAAGCATTTAACATCTCTAGATAAAAGCTGCACAAACTACAGTATGAAAATTAACACAGCAAAAACAGAGGCTATAAGAATAAGCAAATTGAGACACCCATTAAACATCAAGATCAAAGACAAAGAAATAAAACAAGTAGAGGAATTCAAGTATTTAGGCGCAATGTTCACAGAAGATGGAAAACTAGACAGAGAAATTGACATGAGAATACAAAAAGCAAATGCTGTCACATACCAGCTTTCACCATTATTAAGACATCCAAACATTTCTATGCCAGCTAAACAACAAATGATAATAGCATCTTCATACCAACTTTGTGCTATGAAAGTCAAACATGGACCCTTTCTAAATCCCATTTAAGAAAGATCAATACATGTGAGATGCGATGCTTGAGAAAAGTAACAAACAACACAAGAAGAGATAGAATACCAAATGAAACCATAAGAAAAATGGTAGGAACAAAACCCTGCCAAGAATATATAGAACAACAACAACTTAAATGGTTCGGCCACCTGGTCAGAATGAATCCTCACCAATCACCATCAAGGGCGTTTTTCTCGAGAATGCATGGAAAAAGACCAAGAGGAAGACCCAGAAGAAGATGGATAGATGCAGTGACAGAGACATGTAACAACAAAGGAAAATCACTAATTCAGACAATTCGAGCAGCACAAGAACGACAAATGATATAAATCACGACACCTTTTAGGTATCAGTGAAAGAGAAAAGAAGAAGAAGAAGATCGCAACTATAAATTAATGCAGATATCGCAACTATAAATTAATGCAGATATCGCAACTATAAATTAATGCAGATATCGCAACTATAAATTAATGTTACTCTGTGGATACCAGAATAATGAAGTACAATTAATTTGGCTGAAGCTTGGGTGGCCACAACTGAGAACAATATATTTAAGTTGATGTTTTTCCTGAACCCACACGGACCACCTCACTAACCGTCCACAGCTTATCAACATGAAAACAACCCACACCTCCATCAACAATTCAACTTTCTTCTAATCCCCCCCACACCCGATGTACGTCACACAATCTACCTACATTCCACATGAATCCAATACGTACAAGCACCCACACTACCACACCTCAACACACAAGTATGTTTCTTCTCGACACAGAGCGGAATCTTTTCCCGTAACTACTGCAAGTCAGTTCCGATGTAGGTGGGCTACTATAACCGAATCACACACTTGAACCAATATTCAGTGTCAAAGCTTGTTGTACAAAATAGTTCCTACGAAGCATTAACAAAAAATAAAGAGCATTGAGGGTACACAGAGAAACTTGACGTCACCACAAGCTGTGTGGTATACACCTGGCTAGAAGTTTATTTATTCTAACCTTGACCTGAGACGATACTGGAGGTCATCGAGTGCAGAGGTTATTGAGTTCCTATATTATTTAGCGTTTGAAGGAAATGCGCAACAACAAGACTGATAACTGCATATTATATATATATATATATATATATATATATATATATATATATATATATATATATATAATTGATATCGTGCATTATACAGTTTGGCGTAGGCGATCATGTCTTAAGCGCTATCCACAGTACATCATATAATCATCATCATCATCATTTGGCATACCGGTTGGCATAGGTGATCATGTCCTTCCACAATCTTCTATATACAGTGCATCGTATCTCTTCTGTTCTTGGCTGTTTTCCATGCCATGACACCAAGCTAGCCCGTAAGATCTCTGGAGAAATGAACAAAACAGATAGAACAAAATAAATATAGAACAAAAACATTTTAAAAAACGATATGGTTAAAGTTTCACATAACAAGTGGACAACATAAATCAGAACGAAGTTTCGGCGTAAATGCTTTCAACAGGAACAAACATACTAAATATGTATAAATATGTTTTTAAAATAAAATAAAATAAAAAAGGGAAACTAGAATGAGAAAAGAAAGGCAAATAAAAAACACAATCTTCTCTGATATAGTGGAAAGAACGGAAGTGCGCATTTCCAGTAACTTCTTTCTTTGTCGTTTGTGATCTGACTTTCCCTGTATTTTACCAGTTGTAACCATGAATTCCAACTTTCCTCTTCTCTTGATGTGCCCCAAAAATATCAATTCTTTCTGTCTGTTATTTTTGTTGAAGGGGGCCTCGATAGTCTAGTTGGGAAAACCACCCGACTAGACTACCGACGTTCTGACAACCCGTGTTCGATTCCCGCTGGGAGCAGTGTGAGTTGTACTCGTGGTTTGAAAAAAAAAATACACACACAGTCGACCCAGCTGTTGGCAGAAATGGGTACCAGGGTATTACTCTGGGAAGGTGAGGAATGTCGCCTCGCATCGTGAGTTTCGATGCTTGAGGCGACACTATCCAGAAATCTCCAAACATTCCTCTTAGGCGGTCGTGGACATATGGGTGGAAACTCGCGTGTTAAGACGTCGGTTCACGTCTCGTAAGAAACCTTGTTGTTGAAGCATACGGGCGTAATACCGAACACATTACCCCAAAAACAATGTGCTGAAGTTCTGTAAAATGTATGCACTAACACCATATTCTCTATACGCCACTTGGCGTGACGGGGGCTCTTTACTTACTTACCACAGCTCAGTTGTGGCAATTTTTTCCAAAAATCTGAAAAATTAATCCGCGGTTTCTTTATGACGTTACCTTCCCCTGACGTCTTGGGTAGTGAGTGAGATCCGGTGTTTAGCCATCTCGGATAACGGTAATAAACAGGAGGTCACGTGTACACTCGAGCACGTTAAAGATGAACTATTGTGCTATGGTTAGAAGATTTTGAAAGGACATGATCGCCTACGTGAGGTAACCAGCATGGCACATGATGGTGATGATTGTCAAGAATTGATCTTCCTCATTTTTGGAAATAGGGGGACTAGTAATGAAACGTTAATATGATGACTTGTTATTTTACAATAGTAATATGATGGAGAACAGATGGCTGTGTTCACTTTCTGTGCGGTTTCGCCGCATGTATTTTTGCGTGTGCTGAGACTGCTATGATGGGGACTACAGCAATCTTTTTTGTTTAGGAGATGAGATAGTAATTCGGATGATTCCACTGGCACGGGCGGTTGAGCAATTATGGATTTTAATTCGTTTGCTATGATGTCGGGGGGCCTTCCATAACTATAGCCATAACTATAACCATAATCATAATCATAATCATAACCATAATCATAACCATAACGTTAAAGATCCCTTCCCTGTTAAAATCGAAAAGAGTAGGGAATAAATTTTACCAATTCCCGGGCAAAGCTGACAGCAGAAACCTACACACTCCTTAGATCTCATCTCATGCTACGGAGTTTGTGCACGTGGGCCAGGATTCTCGCATTTTCTCGAGAATCTCGAGCGGGGGAAAATCGGAGCACCTATGGGTTCATCCGGAGTGCAGTAATGATGCTGATGATGCTGATGCTGCTGCTGATGATGCTGATGATGACATTGACGATGACGACGACAATGATGATGCTGATGATGATGATGCTGATGATGATGATGCTAATGATGATGATGCTGATGATAATGATGATGATGACGATGACGACGACGACGACGACGAAAATGATGATACCAACAAACAAACAAAATCCTTGCACGCAAAGTTGAAAACGTCACAACCTTTAGTAGATTCCTTTCATCCCACTGGCTTTATCAATACAACAGATGTCTTTTGCTGGGCAAATATCTCAAATCAGCTTCAGTAGATGCCTCCTCTCTTGATTACTCACACCATTCTCCTGTCTCCTTCCTTTCCGACTTCACCTACTCTTTCCTTGTACTAGTCACCATTATGGTTATGGTTACCCAAAGGCTGGTATCACAGCAAACGAATTAAAATCCATAATGGCTCAACCGCCCGTGCCTGTCGAATCATCCGAATTAAAACTAATCTCAATAAAGGATCCAAAAAAAAAGAAAGGCAGCAGCAGTCCCCATCATAGCAGCTACAGCACACATCAATAGACATAAGGCGAAGCGGCACCGAAAGTGAACGCAGCTAGACTGACCTTCGTCGTACGATATCATCATTCATCGTAAAACAATCGGAATATCGAAACACGATCCGGGTGAAATACACAACTCACGGTGTTCGCAGAGCACTAAACTCAATAACTCCGACAGCAATCCGGACCTGGAATATGAGGAAACTGCAACAAGGAACACTTTTCAGACTAAGGCCTCAATGGTTCTTGCCGCCTCTCCGCCATATTGACCGGTATTCCACTGATTTCCCTCGGTGACAAGGCCTCACTTGAGCCACCACAATTTCCCTCCAATTATTAACCTCAATTCTCCTCTATTGTCCCTGAAAAATCATACACAGACTTTATTTCTGACAAGAATCAATAAATACGACGGTAAAGGTCAAGTTTAGTCCCATAAATTACTTCAGTTCGGAAGAGTAGTGTCCCGTTCGTTAACATTCCACCAGATTCGTTGGCTCTCCATCTGTCAGTAGATGAGCCCTAATTCTACAGAAAAGTGAAACAACCGGTAAAGTACTTTAAAAAGCGAATTAAAAAATGGCTCGAGTGCTTTTGAGTGGATATGTCCGATAACTCATCTCAAATGAGGACACATTTCATCAGGGATACACACTGGAACATACAAAGTTACATCAACTAAATGTGTAGGTTTAGTTAATAAAAAAAAAAATACCATCTGAATTGAGAAGCAGGTATAAAGTCCTAGTTTAGTCCGGTAAATTATTTAAGCGAAATGAGTGATCTCCCTTAGTTGGCGTCACAACAAAACTACAGTAGTTATCAAATTCTAAAATTAATGTTATCCTTTCGTGATTTTATTGTCTGTCGTCCGATTGTCCATGATTCACATCATTATGTTACGACTGGTTCTAAATATCAATTAAGAACTTTTTTTTCGTGTTTCCATTATCAAAAACGGAAATAGGGATCGCAGACGACAAAGAGAGAAGATACTACTAGATAGCTTGGTGTCATGACAGGGAAAACAGTCAACAACAGAATTGATACGGTGTGCTATGGGTAGAAGATTTTGAAAGGACATGATCACCTACGCCAACCAGTATGGCACATGATGTTGATGAATGTCAAAAATTGATTGTACAGTATCTTCCTCATTTTTGGAAAGCGGGGTACTAGTTGGTCTGGAGACAAGACGCCGGCCTCGGGACAGTGAGGTTGTGGGTTCAAATCCCGGCTACACCGGTTGGGATTTTCATTTATGATTTCTCTCTGCGGCAACCACCCCTGGTCTCAGCAGCGAGGCCCGGCTAGAAACGTTAATTACTCATGGACGGAAAAAAAAATAAGAGTACCTCCAAATACGGAGTTATCTGCCTGTGCGGCGATGGACCTCTGTGCACACTGCTGCCAGTGAAAAACGGATTAACACGCAAAATTCAGTTCCTAGTCTCTAGGGACTTCGTCAGAGGTAAAAGCGAAAAAAATAATAATAAATAAATAATGATAATAATAATAATAATAATAATAATAATAATAATAATTTTTTAAAAAATGTTTAATTAAAATAATTTTTGGAAAGCTGCTTTTGCCTGAGTTATTCTGCATCTCGCCTCTGTTGTAAAATATAATCATGGGTCGCCTTTACTCGCACGACTACTAAAATATCAGTGAGAAACAACTGTGCATCTTGGCTTCACGCATGACTTGTTGGCCTCTTTCTGGTACATACCTGGTACAACCAACCCAGGAACGGAGCTGACTACTGGAAAATCCCAGCCTAAATACGCAGGTCAACTATGGATAGAATCCAGATGATAACTGGCGCACCGGATGACTGATTGGGGATATCAGTCACTGGGCAACAACACAATCAGCCAGGCAATCTAAGGAAAGTGAAAAGTAGTCTGAAGCTTCGAAAAGGAGATAAATGGGAGGACGGAGAGAGGAAGTAGGAGTGAAGATGGATACAAAAATATGACAAGAGATGATACAAATATATGACAAGAGATGATACAAATATATGACAAGAGATGATACAAATATATGACAAGAGATGATGCAAAAATTTGACAAGAAATGATGAAAAATATGGCAAGAGATGATACAAAAATATAACAAGATATGATATATAAAAGTGACAAGAGATGATGCAAAAATATGACAAGAGATGATACAAAAATATGACAAGATATGATGCAAATATATGACAAGAGATGATACAAAAATATGACAAGATATGATACAAAAATATGACAAGATATGATACAAAAATATGACAAGATATGATACAAAAATATGACAAGATATGATACATAAATATGACAAGAGATGATACAAAAATATGAGAAGATATGATACAAAAATATGGCACTATATAAATTTTGTAGAGAGACGAAAGGATGACAATTGAAAGGGATACGAAGATAAGAAAAGGAGGAGACATACAGATAAGAATAGAAAGGGGAGCAATAAAACAAAGAAAATGAATAAGAACAAGAAGATAAGAATGGAAAAGAAAACTGATATAAATGTAAAATGATTACATGAAAATAATGAAAAACAGAATTAAACTCGGAGAAGAAGAACATAAGGATAAACATGATAGAGAGGAACATAAGGATAAATATGGGAGAGAGGAACATAAGGATAAATATGGGAGAGAGGAACATAAGGATAAATATGGGAGAGAGGAACATAAGGATAAACATGATAGAGAGGAACATAAGGATAAATATGGGAGAGAGGAACATAAGGATAAATATGGGAGAGAGGAACATAAGGATAAATGTGGGAGAGAGGAACATAAGGATAAATATGGGAGAGAGGAACATAAGGATAAACATGATAGAGAGGAACATAAGGATAAATTGGGAGAGAAGAACATAAGGATAGACATGATAGAGAGGAA
Organism: Megaustenia siamemsis; assembly: GCA_032433765.1. Taxonomy (NCBI): domain Eukaryota; kingdom Metazoa; phylum Mollusca; class Gastropoda; order Stylommatophora; family Ariophantidae; genus Megaustenia; species Megaustenia siamemsis. Next base: position 76,148,922 of record JAVIAB010000160.1, on the reverse strand, counting down.
CATAAGGATAAATATGGGAGAGAGGAACATAAGGATAAATATGGGAGAGAGGAACATAAGGATAAATGTGGGAGAGAGGAACATAAAGATAAATGTGGGAGAGAGGAATATAAGGATAAACATGATAGAGAGGAACATAAGGATAAATGTGGGAGAGAGGAACATAAGGATAAACATGATAGAGAGGAACATAAGGATAAACATGATAGAGAGGAACATAAGGATAAATGTGGGAGAGAAGAACATAAGGATAAACATGATAAAGAGGAACATAAGGATAAATATGGGAGAGAGGAACATAAGGATAAAGATGATAGAGAGGAACATAAGGATAAATGTGGGAGAGAGGAACATAAGGATAAATGTGGGAGAGGAACATAAGGATAAATGTGGGAGAGAGGAATATAAGGATAAATGTGGGAGAGAGGAACATAAGGATATATGTGGGAGAGAGGAACATATGGATAAATGTGGGAGAGAGGAACATAAGGATAAATATGGGAGAGAGGAACATAAGAATAAATATGGGAGAGAGGAGCATAAGAATAAATGTGGGAGAGAGGAACATAAGGATATATGTGGGAGAGAGGAACATATGGATAACTGTGGGAGAGAGGAACATAAGGATAAATGTGGGAGAGAGGAACATAAGGATAATATGGGAGAGAGGAACATAAGGATGAATGGGGGAAAGAGGAACATAAGGATAAATGTGTGAGAGAGGAACATAAGGATAAATATGGGAGAGAGGAACATAAGGATAAATGTGGGAGAGAGGAACATAAGGATAAATGTGGGAGAGAGGAACATAAAGATAAACATGAGAAGAGGAACATAATGATAAATGTGGGAGAGACGAGTATAAGGATAAATGTGGGAGAGAGGAACATAAATATACATGTGGGAGAGAGGAACATAAAGATACATGTGGGAGAGAGGAACATAAGGATAAACATGAAAGAGAGGAACATAAGGATAAATATGGGAGAGTGGAATATGAGGATAAATGTGGGAGAGAGGAACATAAAGATAAATGTGGGAGAGAGGAATATGAGGATAAACATGAGAAGAGGAACATAAAGATAAATGTGGGAGAGACGAACATAAAGATAAATGTGGGAGAGACGAACATAAAGATAAATGGGGGAGAGACGAACATAAAGATAAATGTAGAAGAGAGGAACATAAGGATAAACATGAGAAGAGGAACATAAAGATAAATGTGGGAGAGAGGAACATAAAAATAAACATATGAGAGAGAACACCCAAAGCATAACGAGAGGGATGGATACCTCCAACTATCAAGGAGGGATCAAGTCATCATACTTCGCCTACGCACTGACCCCAACAGAATGAGAAATCACATGTTGACCAAATTCAAAATAGGTACAACCAGCCTCTGCCACTGTACACTGGACAATATGACTACAAAACATGTTCTACAGGATTGCCCCCAGTACACAGACCTGAGAAGAGCAATGTGGTCCACGCCCACCTCCCTGGAAGAGAAACTATATGGGCAGAATCACTTAAACAGACAGCTGACTTCATAAGAGAGTCTGGAGTCCTAGTCTGAATGAGCCATGATCGCAGCAGGAGATATCATAAAGACGTCTGGTTGTTAGTCATCATAAAGAAGTGCGGTTGTTAGTCATCATAAAGACGTCTGGTTGTTAGTCATCATAAAGACGTGCGGTTGTTAGTCATCATAAAGACGTGTGGTTGTTAGTCATCATAAAGAAGTGCGGTTGTTAGTCATCATAAAGAAGTGCGGTTGTTAGTCATCATAAAGACGTGTGGTTGTTAGTCATCATAAAGATGTGAGGTTGTCAGTCATCATAAAGATGTGTGGTTGTTAGTCATCATAAAGATATGTGGTTGTTAGTCATCATAAAGATGTGAGGTTGTTAGTCATCATAAAGATGTGTGGTTATTTGTCATCATAAAGATGTGTGGTTGTTAGTCATCATAAAGACGTGTGGTTGTTAGTCATCATAAAGATGTGAGGTTGTTAGTCATCATAAAGATGTGAGGTTGTTAGTCATCATAAAGACATGTGGTTGTTAAACATCATAAAGGTGTGTGGTTGTTAGTCATCATAAAGATGTGTGGTTGTTAAACATCATAAAGATGTGTGGTTATTTGTCATCATAAAGATGTGTGGTTGTTAGTCATCATAAAGATGTGTGGTTATTTGTCATCATAAAGATGTGTGGTTATTAGTCATCATAAAGATGTGAGGTTGTTAGTCATCATAAAGATGTGAGGTTGTTAGTCATCATAAAGACATGTGGTTGTTAAACATCAAAAAGATGTGTGGTGTTAGTCATCATAAAGATGTGTGGTTGTTAGTCATCATAAAGATGTGTGGTTATTTGTCATCATAAAGATGTGTGGTTGTTAGTCATCATAAAGATGTGAGGTTGTTAGTCATCATAAAGATGTGTGGTTGTTAGTCATCATAAAGATGTGTGGTTGTTAGTCATCATAAAGACGTTTGGTTGTTAGTCATCATAAAGATGTGTGGTTGTTAGTCATCATAAAGATGTGTGGTTGTTAATCATCATAAAGATGTGTGGTTGTTAGTCATCATAAAGACGTTTGGTTGTTAGTCATCATAAAGATGTGTGGTTGTTAGTCATCATAAAGATGTGTGGTTGTTAGTCGTCATAAAGATGTGTAGTTGTTAGTCATCATAAAGACGTTTGGTTGTTAGTCATCATAAAGATGTGTGGTTATTTGTCATCATAAAGATGTGTGGTTGTTAGTCACCATAAAGATGTGTGGTTATTAGTCATCATAAAGATGTGTGGTTGTTAGTCATCATAAAGATGTGTGGTTATTAGTCATCATAAAGATGTGTTGTTGTTAGTCATCATAAAGATGTGTGGTTATTTGTCATCATAAAGATGTGTGGTTGTTAGTCATCATAAAGATGTGTGGTTGTTATTCATCATAAAGAGGTGAGGTTGTTACTCATCATAAAGATGTGAGGTTGTTAGTCATCATAAAGATGTGAGGTTGTTAATCATCATAATGAGGTGAGGTTGTTAGTCATCATAAAGATGTGAGGTTGTTAGTCGTCATAAAGATGTGAGGTTGTTAGTCATCATAAAGATGTGAGGTTGTTAGTCATCATAAAGATGTGAGGTTGTTAATCTTCATAAAGATTGGTGAATGTTAATCATCATAAATATGTGTTTTTCCTCAACATAATGATGGGTGGATGTTTCTCATCACTAATATGTGTACATGTTATCTTCAAAATGATATATTGATGTTTGTTAACATAATGATGTTTGGATGTTTGCCATCATGAATGCGTGTCTTTTATAGTCCACAACATGATGTATTTTGCCAACATCATGCCATTGATGTCTTATTTTAATGTTGTCTCTTATTAATGTTGTCTCGTTGATGTCTCGTAATAATGTAGTCACATAGATGTCTCGTATTAATGTAGTCACATAGATTGATGTCTCGTAATAATGTAGTCACATAGATGTCTCGTATTAATGTAGTCACATAGATTGATGTCTCGTTTTAATGTAGTCACATAGATTGATGTCTCGTTTTAATGTAGTCACATAGATTGATGTCTCGTTTTAATTTTGTCACATTGATGTCACGTATTAATGTTGTCACATTGATGTCTCGTATTAATGTTGTCACATTGATGTCGCGTATTAATGTTGCCACTTTTATGTCTCGTATTAATGTTGTCACATTGATGTTTGGTATTAATGTTGTCACATTGATGTCTCGTATTAATGTTGTCATATTGATGTTTCGTATTAATGTTGTCACATTGATGCCTCGTATTAATGTTGTCACATTCATGTCTCGTATTAATGTTGTCACATTGATGTCTCGTATTAATGTTGTCACATTGATGTCTCGTATTAATGTTGTCACATTGATGTCTCGTATTAATGTTGTCACATTGATATCTCGTATTAATGTTGTCACATTGATGTCTCGTATTAATGTTGTCACATTGATGTCTCGTATTAATGTAGTCACATTGATGTCTCGTATTAATGTTGTCACATTGATGTCTCGTATTAATGTTGTCACATTGATGTCTCGTATTATTGTTGTCACATTGATATCTCGTATTAATGTTGTCACATTGATATCTCGTATTAATGTTGTCACATTGATGTCTCGTATTAATGTTGTAACATTGATGTCTCGTATTAATGTTGTCACATTGATGTCTCGTATTAATGTTGTAACATTGATGTCTAGTTTCTAGTCCATTACACCGACGTCAAACAAATGAGTCACAGCCATGATAACTAGGAATCACCCAATGCCTGTTAGGTTCTAGCTTTCGTCTCTCGTATTGAGATCATGGCTTTGACGTCTCGTATTGAGGTCATGGCTTTGACGTCTCGTATTGAGGTCATGGCTTTGACGTCTCGTATTGAGGTCATGGCTTTGACGTCTCGTATTGAGGTCATGGCTTTGACGTCTTGTATCTAGATCACAACACATAGACCTCAAACATAAACCATTTTCACTGGTTGTGTATACGATATGACACAGATTAGTTGCATTTATAGTACATAACATTGATCAGTTGTATATACAACATGTCATTGAGAACTCATCAATTGAACATGGAATTCATGTTTTGTGTATGTGATTTGACATTAATGAGTTCTCGTATCAAGATTATGACATCGGTGTCTTGTATCTGAAGTATGGCATTCATATTTCGGATACAGAACATGGCATATTGTCTCTATTATATAGGGCATGTCAATGATGTCGCGTATCTAGATCTCAGCAGTGATGTTTTGTGGTTATGTTTAGTCGAAGGCCCCGGTATCACTGCAAACGAATTAAAATTCATAATTTCTCAACCGCTGTGCCAGTGGAATTATCCGAATTAACATCTCATTGAAGCATCCAAAAAAAGGAAAGCTGCTGCAGTCCCCACCATAGCAGCTACAGCACACGCTAAAAGACATAAGGCCAAGCGACACCGAAAGTGAACGCAGCTGAACTATCCTTCGTCCTATAATACCATCATTCATCGAAAGCAATTAGAATATCGAAAAACTATCCGGATGAAAACCACATCTCACGGTGTGCACAGAGCACTAAACTCAGTAGCTCCGGTATAATGTCTTAAATGTTAAGGTAACAGTTATATCAGTTATATCAAGGTGTTGTGATTCATGTCTTGTATATAAAACAAGGCATTGATTTCTCGTATCTATATGGTTGCATTTATATTATAAATATATTGTTGATGCCATGTACAGCCAATCCTTTTGTCATAGATTGAATGTTTGGTGTTTTCTTTCTCGTGTCATTGACGTCACAAAGTCAAATATAAACTTTAGCGTTCCTTTCTTAGCAAACAAACAAATAAACAGTTAGACAAACAAACAAATAAACAAACAAACAAACAGATAGACAAACAGACATACAGACAAAAAAACAAACAGGAAAACAAATAAACAAACAGGCAAACAAACAAACAAACAGCCAAACAAACAGACAAACAAATAAACAAACAAACCAACGAACAAACAAGCAAACAAACAAACAGACAAACAAACAGGCAAACAAACAAACAGCCAAACAAACAGAAAAAACAAATAAACAGACAAACAAACACACAGAAAAACAAACAATCAGACAACCAAATAAACAAACAGAAAAATAAACAAACAGACAGACAAATAAACAAAGAGACAAACAAACAAACAAACAGACAGATAAAGAAACAAAATTGAAGCAAACGCTAAAAGTTGACCCCATCAAAAACAAGCTCTGAACTCCCAAGTCTAACCAGACTCAACATTGTTTCAACATCACTTCAAGTACAACATATTTAAAATGAAGAACCTGTCACACGTTTGCTGTTATAAATAGAACAAACGTAAATAGTTCTACTCGACTATAAACAGAACAAAGTGCGCACGTCGCTAGCTTGTTTAAGTAAAACTTGACAAAAATGGCGGTAAACGCGACATATTGTAGATAAGTGATTTGTTCGTTTCCTAGACTAACTAATCTCTCTACGTCATTTCTTGTAACAGTTCTCACTCTGGATAGCCCTCGCCTTACTTTCGAGACCTGTGGTGAGATCCTATCACGACAATCTAAGCAATTGTTACACGGGGTTTATTTTACGACAATGTCAGCAATCATTGTGTAACTTTTCTTTCACGACAATCTGTGCAATTATTGTACAACATTTCATTCACGACAATCTGTGCAATTATTGTACATCATTTCATTCACGACAATCTGAGCAATCATTGTACAACATTTCATTCACGACAATCTGTGCAATCATTGAACAACATTTCATTCACGACAATCTGTGCAATTATTTTACAACATTTCATTCACGACAATCTGAGCAATCATTGTACAAAATTTATTTTGCAACAATTTGAGCAATCTATGTACAACATTTTTTTCATAACAGTCTGAGCAATCATTGCACAACAGTTATTTCATAACAATCTGAGCAATCATTGCACAACAGTTCTTTCATAACAGTCTGAACAATCATTGCACAACAGTTATTTCACGACAATCTGAGCAATCATTGCACAACAGTTCTTTCATAACAATCTGAGCAATCATTGTACAACATTTCTTTCACGACAATCTGAGCAATCATTGTACAACAGTTATTTCATAACAATCTGAGCAATCATTGCACAACAGTTATTTCATAACAGTCTGAACAATCATTGCACAACAGTTATTTCACGACAATCTGAGCAATCATTGCACAACAGTTCTTTCATAACAAGATAACAATCTGAGCAATCATTGTACAACAGTTATTTCATAGAAGTCTGAACAATCATTGCACAACAGTTATTTCACGACAATCTGAGCAATCATTGCACAACAGTTCTTTCATAACAAGATAACAATCTGAGCAATCATTGTACAACAGTTATTTCATAGCAGTCTGAACAATCATTGCACAATAGTTATTTCACGACAATCTCAGCAATCATTGTACAACAGTTCTTTCATAGCAGTCTGAACAATCATTGCACAACAGTTCTTTAATAACAACATAACAATCTGAGCAATCATTGCACAACAATTATTTCATAACAGTCTGAACAATCATTGCACAACAGTTATTTCATAACAATCTGAGCAATCATTGTACAACAGTTCTTTCATAACAAGATAACAATCTGAGCAATCATTGCACAACAGTTCTTTCATAACAAGATAACAATCTGAGCAATCATTGCACAACAGTTCTTTCATAACAATCTGAACAATCATTGCACAACAGTTCTTTCATAACAATCTGAGCAATCATCGCACAACAGTTCTTTCATAACAATCTGAGTAATCATCGCACAACAGTTCTTTCATAACAAGATAACAATCTGAGCAATCATTGCACAACAGTTCTTTCATAACAAGATAACAATCTGAGCAATCATTGCACAACAGTTCTTTCATAACAATCTGAGCAATCATTGCACAACAGTTCTTTCATAACAATCTGAGCAATCATTGCACAACAGTTCTTTCATAACAATCTGAGCAATCATTGTACAACAGTTCTTTCACAACAATCTGAGCAATCATTGTACAATATTTCTTTCACGACAATCTGAGCAATCGTTGTACAACCTTTCTGTCACAACAATCTGAGCATTCATTCTACAACAGTTCTTTTATAACAATCTGAGCAATCATTGTACAACATGTTATAGAGCTGTGATGTTATTTATTATCTTTGATGTTATTACTGTTATTATTGTTCATTGACAGCACATCACATTACATTGATCACAAACGTCAATCATGACAGAGTTCTCTCATTTATTATAATCATAATCAGTTTATTGATCTCTATTATTATTCTTGGCACATGATCGTACTATAGTGGATGCACTTATCTTAAATTAATGTTCGTTATTTCTGGACACTCAAGAGACTATCGTCGGTGACTATTTGAAATGTCCATAATTGCATATCTTGCATTCGATCTTTCTATCACTTACTTACGTTTATCAGAATTGTGAAACACAACTTGAAAACTCTCAAACACTTTACAACTAAAGTTCATATGTTCATTGGTATCCCTACTACTCTCTATCAACTTACTTAATAACTTCTCAACTGACTTAAAACTACAACTTGGAGATTCTTAACTTTTTAACTAACTGCCTCAACTTATCTAGCTCGACTTAACTTCTACTAACTGCCTTCGGCAGTTCGGCCGAAGCCGGACTAAGCTTACTTGGTCTACATTCTGATTTCTCTCTCTCTCTCTCTCTCTCTCTCTCTCTGTCTCTCTCTGTCTAATCTAAAGTGCTCTAATTCTATTGTGTTGAAGGTTATATACTCATCCACAATTCTTCGCGTCAAAATCAGTAGCCAATTAAATTGTCGCAAAATGACAAATTGCAACCTTTCTGATCACTTGGAGTCAGTCAACTCTCATCACACTGTGTCCGAAACTTGAACCATTCCCCAGATTTAACGATAACACTTTGTTTTCATGAAATCTCTATACCCTATTTAAATTAATGATTACCTCATGACAATGACTTTTCCTGGTAGTTGGATGACAACTTATTTATCAGACGGCCAAAGTCATGGAGTCAATACATGCTATTGTCATGAGCCTCTCTCACTTCCACAACTTGGTTGAAGTGGAAATTTCAATTCTTAAAACTCATTATCGTGTCCAGTATAATTCTGGACCTTCCTACCTTAGCTTGGTGGGTGTCCTTGTTATGTCCAAGTATAATTCTGGACCTTCCTACCTTAGCTTGGTGGGTGTCCTTGTTATGTCCAAGTATAATTCTGGACCTTCCTACCTTAGCTTGGTGGGTGTCCTTGTTATGTCCAAGTATAATTCTGGACCTTCCTACCTTAGCTTGGTGGGTGTCCTTGTTATGTCCGAGTATAATTCCTCGGTGGGTGTCCCTATCCCTACGATAAACTGTTATTCCCTTAACTTGTTATTCTGGCTGGAATTTTCCATACTATAAATTTGTATCCTAACTACAGATGGTCGCTACCATATGTTACTGCTATTGTCCGTTAAAGAAACTGGTAACAACTAAGTTACCTGCTCCCGTGTTTTAACTTGCTTACTCTATTACAAACATTTCTTCCATGACAATCTGGCAATCATTCTAGAACATTTCTTCCAGGACAATCTGGCAATCATTCTAGAACATTTCTTCCAGGACAATCTGGCAATCATTCTAGAACATTTCTTCCAGGACAATCTGGCAATCATTCTAGAACATTTCTTCCAGGACAATCTAGCAATCATTCTAGAACATTTCTCCAACAATAAGCACAATCATGACAATATTCTGTCTTTTCATGCATGCACCCCTGACATTCATGATAACAATCATTACATATCGTTATATCTTTTTTATAAATTAATAGCGAAGATATATGTCAGTGTCAACTTTTTAATTCGTCAGGGACTTATAGCTGACCATTTGTGCTAGAACCGGTGATTCAAATAACCCCCTTAGGTACAGTAGTTGAACAAAGCTTAGAACTACAGTACCCACTTTATATTGGATTCATAGATTACGAAAACTCATTTAATAGTTTAGACAAAGGAATACATTGGAAGTTACTGAGTCATTACAGAATTTCCATAAAGTTTATTAACCTGATAAGAACAAAGTATCAATGAATGAAATCTGTTGTGCACGAAGGGCATTTTACAGGAGGCATGTGAAATAAGAACAGGAGTAAGGCAGGAATGCCTTCCATCTCCATTTCTTTCTCTACTGGCCATAGATTGGATTATGAAAATAACTCAAAACAACAGAAATGGGATCCAGTGGTCACTGACCAAACAACTTGATGATTTAGACTTTGCTGATGACGTAGCTCTCCTATCACATAATCATCAACAGATAAAATGAGCATACCTAATGAGAGATCACAACTTCTGGGACTAAAAATAAATCGAGATAAGACCAAAATTAGGAGATTTGATGCAGTTGGCAACAACCAAATAACGATAGAAGAAACACCTCAACTAGACGTAAAAACTTACATATACATATGGACAGTAATATAGGCAAAGAAGAAAGAATAATGAATGATACCAAACTAAGGATACAAAAAGCAAGAGAAGCCTTAGTTGAGCTAGGCAAAGTACGGACATTTAATTAAATTAGGTTAAATACCAACATTTAAAAAAAGTTCAACTCGATTGTTAAGTCAAATTAGAATACTTGGTTACAACCGGCAAAACAAAAGGAAAGAGAAATCGCGGACGACAAAGAGAGAAAATACTGGATAGCTTGGTGTCATGGCATGGAAAACAGTCAACAACAGAAGTGATACGATGCACTGTAGATAGAAGATTGTGGAAGGACATGATCGCCTACGCCAACTGGTATGACACATGATGATGATGAAAGTTAAGTTAGTCCTATGATATGGCCATGAAACATGGAGAACAACAAAAATGACAATCACAAAGATGCAGACCTTCATTAATGGATACATGTGCAGGGTGGAAATGACAGGACAAAATCACTAACATAGAATTATGGAAAAGTACCAGTCAAATACCAGTGGATAAAGAGATACAGCGAAGACGATGGCGTTGGATAGGACACAAACTGCGGAACCAAACAGAGTGTTTTACACGACAGGCCCTTTTTTGGAATCCCCAAGAAAAAAGACAAAGAAGGCAAAAATATTCTTGGAGAAGAAATATGGAAGCAAAGATGAAGATGATGGGGAAGACATTGAATGATCTTAAAAGAATGGCAAGAAACAGAACAACTTGGAAAGTGTTGTTGAAGACCTATGCCCCACAGGGAGCTGAAAGGTAGAAAAAAAAGAAGATAGAGAGAATGAAGAAGTGCATGAGACGAAAGTAAAGATATGTTGTGCCTGATAATGAAAACATACTAACCTCCCGCATCTACACGCTCTCGCTTAAGCTCGCGTTAGGGATAACAAGCTGTTAGTAGCTGATACCTCTCGTGGGAGTGGTTCTCATATTGTTCAATTCACAACGCTACCTTAATGGACACCACCCAAACAAAAATGGACCCAGTTCGATTCCATTTCTTACGACCCAAATAGTATCACTGACTGTGTAATGCATTCACTCATGTGGTGCTGTCTCCAAATCGAAGGTTGGCTACCATGGAGCGCCATTTTACTCTATAACTTGTCTTCATGGTACACGTTGTCATCGGTTCACCTGTCTACCTTGTGATGTTATCAGTTCACTTTAGTCTTGGTCTGCCTCTATCTTGTGATGTTATCAGTTCACTTTAGTCTTGGTCTGCCTCTATCTTGTGATGTTATCAGTTCACTTTAGTCTTGGTCTGCCTCTATCTTGTGATGTTATCAGTTCACTTTAGTCTTGGTCTGCCTCTATCTTGTGATGTTACCAGTTCACTTTAGTCTTGGTCTGCCTCTATCTTGTGATGTTATCAGTTCACTTTAGTCTTGGTCTGCCTCTATCTTGTGATGTTACCAGTTCACTTTAGTCTTGGTCTGCCTCTATCTTGTGATGTTATCAGTTCACTTTAGTCTTGGTCTGCCTCTATCTTGTGATGTTATCAGTTCACTTTAGTCTTGGTCTGCCTCTACCTTGTGATGTTGTCAGTTCACTTTAGTCTTGGTCTGCCTCTATCTTGTGATGTTGTCAGTTCACTTTAGTCTTGGTCTGCCTCTATCTTGTGATGTTACCAGTTCACTTTAGTCTTGGTCTGCCTCTGCCTTGTCTACCGTGTACCTTCCCTCCCAAAATGACTTTTAGAGAGGTATCATGTCTATTTACATGTTAAGTCTGTCCTATTATATGGCTGTAAAACATGGAGAACAAAAGTGACATCATGAAGATACATACCTTCTTTAATGGAAGTTTGCCCAGAATAAAAGGATGGAAATAGTAAGACAAAATCACAAACATAGAATTATTTGAAAGTACCAGTCAAATACCAGTGGACAAAGAGATACAGCGAAGACGAAGACGCTGAATAGCGCACACACAGCGGAAGCCAACTGAGAGTGTTACACAGCAGGCTCCTTTTTGGAATCCCCAAGGGAAAAGACAAAAAGGAAGACTAAAATATGTTTTGGAGAAGACAGATGGAAGCAGAGATCAAGAAAATGGGGGAGAAATGGAATGATCTTAAAAGAACGGTTTGGAAATGGTTTGTTCAAGACCGATGCTCCACGGGGAGCTGAAATGTAGAAGAAGAAAAAAATTTCTGTTGTCTTTTTCGAATTGTGGTAAGTTGTTATTTCTTCATTTTCAGCTGAGTCAGAACTTCCTTGTTTGTCTTCTTTTCCTTCCACCCAATTCCCCCCATTTTCCTACAGATCCACAGTCTTCAATTTTCTACTCTCTTTTCTTATTTAATGTCCATGTTTCTGAACCATACAGAGATGTTAAGTAAATATAACATTTAACTATTCGCAGTTTTAATTCTGATGTTATGATTATGGCGATGGTAATGCATGCAACATACATATGTACCACCAGTGATCACAACTCAGGTTATGAACTGAAGGTCACAATAACTTTTGAACCGCTGCTTGTCTGCTTGGATGCACACCCCCCCCCCCCCCACGTGACTGCCTTGTTGCCTGCTCCTAAATTTTCCGTTGGGGATCCAGGTGGGTCTAGGGGTCCAGGTCAAGGATTTTTTTGCTGGGTACGTTTGTCAAAAGCCAACTATAGATTTACTTACACCTGTGGGCTGAGCGGAATTCTTGGAAAACGCCCAACTAGCGTGACGTTTGCAGCTGAACTAGCAAGGATGGTTGTGGGAAGAGCCAGCCGTCTATATCTCCTATATTTGAACTGACATAAAACAGAACGGCTTTGAAAGTGTTTGTTGAAGACCTTTGCTTCACATGGGAGTTGAAATAAAGAAGAAGCAGACGCTAGTTGGTGAGTTTTCCTGTTTTATTTTCTACCCGCGGGTCTTAGTAAATCTACAATTGGCTGTGGTTTGTGCTACGTGATATATATATATATATATATATATATATATATATATATATATATATATATATATATATATATATATAGAGAGAGAGAGAGATAGAGAGAGAAATGTGTTGTAACGTTGTTTCTCTAAATGCAAACATGAGCTCCCACTCTTTGATGTATTGCCGGTGTGGTTGAGAGAGCGCTGACAGATAAACAATATCAGGAAATAAAATAATAAATAAGAGATGGCAGAAAAACACAGAGATAAGAGACAGGAAAACACAAAGATAAGAGAAGGCATATAAATACAGAGTTGAGAGACAGGACAACACAGAGATAAGAGGAAGCAGGTAGCCACGTAGATAAGAGAAGGCAGGATGTCGCGTAGATAGAAGAAGGGAAAACACAGAGATACGAAAAGGGAAAAATAAAGATAAGAGAAGGGAAACATAGAGATAAGACACGGCAAACAAACACAGAAATAAGAGAAGCGAAGACACAGAGATAAGGAAAGGGAAAACACAAAGACTAGACATGACAGATAGACACAGAGATAAGAGAAGGGAAAACAGATATATCTGCTAGTATGGACCTAGTTTTCTCCAGATTCACATCTTTTGACTGGAAGCTGCTACTAACTTTTTTATGATACAGAGTTCATATATTTTCATTATTATTGTACCTAGATAACAACACGACGTATTAACAATGTCTTGATATGGATTCATGAAGTAAATAATCACAGACTATGAATTTATTTTTGCCTTATACAAGTTTATTTGATCATCGGTTGTACACGTAATGTACAGTAATGTACCTAATAATTATAAAGTTAAATGTTCTTATTCCGGATGCGCTCAAAAGGTTAACACCGATATTTATTTGAGACAAATATTAGTACATATTGTCTGGGACATTTCTAATTCTATCTTTCATTCTATCAAATATTACAACGTTTCTTGCTTTACATTTTCTATGCTATATCTATGTCTTGACTTATTCAATGCTACTCTTAATACACTTACTATTGTTCTCTGGGGCACAACACTTCTGAATCTAACTTGAAACACTTCTCAACTAAACTATGTCTTCCAGACTGATCTTTCTCTTGATGTTCCTCTATATTTCCATTTAATAAAAAACTAGCTAACCGTCTGGAAATCCACAACTATAAAAACTCAAGTCTGCCTTCAAGCAGTTACGATCAAAGCCGGACTAAGCTCGACTATTTTACATTTTCTAAACAAACATCTCTGAACTCACCAATATTGCTAATGCATGAGGTTAAATACCTCTGTTTCATTTCCATAATTTGTTAGCTTAGTCTCTGCTCAGCCAATGGGTGAAACTTCAACTTTAGATGACTTTGTGTCAAATTGTGCAAAACAAAACTACATCTTGACATTTAGTTCACCTCTGAATTTAACAAAAATAACGCTAACATAAACTCTAATAGTTATTTCTCTCTCATAAACTTAACCTGCCCCTGAGTTTGTTCATCAACCTAATTTCTGGTCGTGTAACGGTTAAGTCAAATTTACATCTCTACCCCCCCCCCCCCCCTTTACCAATAACAGCTACAATTTTCCATTTCCGAAAATTGCTGTTATTCGGTGCCAGTGTCTATTTCTGTCAATGCTTTGAAATGCTGTTACTGCAATAACCTACTGAGTTATGGGTAACTACTAAACTGTCCAACCTAAGCTATAGCTCTATCTCCCTTTATATGATATATTCTATCCTAGTCTATATTCTATTACAGATAAGACAACGCAGACAAACACAAAATTAAGAGAAGGCAGAGGAGGCGAAGGCGCACCTCGCAACAGCGGAGCTGGAAAGCTGTCAGCGAACCGCAGCTGATGGCTTGCGTCAGGATCGGTGAATCAGAACCATCCAGACCCTGCTCCGCCTCTTCGCGGTGTCCCTAGTAACAGACTGACCTGTCTAGTCTGGCCAAGCGAGTTGGGATCGAAGAGGGAAGTCAACCCGGTACTTAAAAATATCATGCTGAAGTCGGATGTGTTGGGTCGAAAGGTGCAAATATCATAATTATACTGCAAAGCACAACGCAACGCAGAAACGTCCGCTTAACGTCTTTTGATGGGCGGACGATGAAGAGGTGTACTCCTTTAGTCGTCGGACTAACGCAAGCAAGCAAGCACAGAAGACAGACAGACGCAAAGATACGATAAGGCAGACTTTCGCATACTTTTTTTTTTTTTGTATTTGAAGTAATAAGAATTATGGATGCGAATTTTTGAACCGAAAAAAGACTAATTCAACTTGTTACACGGCTCGTGATAATAGTGGTTCCATATGACCTTGGCAGTGACCTTGCTATTATTAACCCCGTTTGCTACGGTTCTAACCTACATCGAACTATTTTTTTGTTCTTTGGGGAAGGCTGTGAGAAGTTGCGAGATTGGGAACGAGGGCTGAAACCTAGAACGAGAGATAACTCAAAGCACGTGTTTGGTACTTTCTGCACCTCTCGCCTTTAGAGGTTCCTGGAGTATCTTGACCTTTCACCACCTCTACTACCGTTACCATCCGACCTAAATGTCAAGTCACCAATTTGTAACTAGGATACTTTATTTGTTTCTTTCCCACGTGATCAACAATCATCATGTGCCATATCGGTTGGAGAAAGCGATCAAGTGCCATACCAATTGGCGTAGACGATCATGTCCTTCAACAATTTTCTATCCACAGTGCGTCGTATCAATTCTGTTGTTGGCTGTTTCCCTTGACGCGGCACCATGCTATCCAGTATTTTCTCTCTTTGTCGTCCGTGATCTCTCTTTCCTTTTATTTTACCAGTTGTAACCAAGTATTCCAAATTTCCTCTTCTCATGATATGCATGAAAAGAGTTGATTGTTTTTTTTCTGATGTTTCTTAGGAGTTCCCTTTTATTTGATGGCCTTTTGAGAATTTCCTCATTGCTCGTTTTAGCTGTCCAGGGAACTTTTAACATCCTTCTAGGCAATCTCCTCTCTGTGGCCTCTAATCGTCGTTTCATTCTTTTGTCTGGTGTCCATGATTCGCTTCCATAGGCCAGAATTGGTTCTATATAGCACCGATGAACTCTCGTTCTCACTTCTATTGACAAAGACTTTTTACAAAGACATTTTTCATTTTCTGAAATGTTATTTTGACCTGAGTTATCCTACGTTTTATTTCTGTGGTTCATCTTCCATCTGATGTTATTATTGTGCCTAAGTATTTGACTCTCTGCACTTGTTTCAGATTTGTCCCATTTATTTTTATGTTTCTTGTTGATGATGATTATTTCTTCGATATGCCCATGAATTATGTTTTCTTCCTATTCAGATTGAGCCGACTCAAGTTATCGTTAATGTTAGATCACTGACAATTTTGGGAGCCGCCATAGCTCAGTGGTTAGTGAACTGGACTACAAAGGACAAGGGGTAGGGTTCGATCCAACAGACAGCTTCCGGGTTCACCCAGCCTTAAATGGGTACCGGATTTTTTCTGGGAAAGTAAAGCGGCACGAGCGTAATACCGACCACATTACCCCAAAAATCCTGTGCTGAAGGTCTGTAAAATTTATGGTCACTAACACCATATTTCCCTATACGCCACTTGGCGTGACGGGTCACTAACACCATATTCCCTATACGCCACTTGGCGTGACGGTGGTACTTTACTTTTACTTACTGGCAGTATTTGCATCAGCTATTATGGTTTCATTACAGCTGTACTTATATATCATTATTTATATGGGCCTCCATATGATGGGAGATCGTGGGCCAGTAATGATTAAACAAATAAATGATCTGTGGGGTTGAGATGCCAGGAGTTCAAAGGTCAGGCCAGGTTCATAACCCCGCTGCTGACCCGGCCAAGATGATTGGTTAAAGATGGGGGGAGGGGGGCGGGTGAAGGGGATGGTTGTTTGGGGGAAAGACAGTCAGCAAGTGGTAAGTTTGAACCTTGTGGACTTGTGGGGGGGGGGGGGGTAGTGTTAATCATGGTAGTTGCTGAAGAGTTTGTTGTTTGTTGTTTACGTGAGAGGGCAGTAGTGGTAATCTTTCATTAGCGATTGGTGCCAGGGATAGAGTCTCTGTTCGTGTGTGTGTGTGTGTGGATGCACAAGGTCATGGAAATACGATTATCATTATCATGTGCCTAACCAGGTTGCGATGACTGTCGATGTTCTCGTATTCCGTTGCGGGGAGTGTTTGGACGTTTGAATTTACGAAATCAAAGTCAATCCATCCATCCACCCATCCATCCATCCATCCATCCATCTATCCATCCATCCATCCATCCATCCATCCATCCATCCATCCATCCATCCATCCATCTGTCTGTATGTCCATCCGTCCGTCCGTATATCTGTCTGTCTTTCTATCTATCTGTCTATCTCTCTCTGTTTGCCTGCGTGTATGTCCGTCTATCTATCTGAATGATTGTCTGTCGATCTGTGTCAATTCATTGAACAGTTATCACCACTATTGTCCAGCAAGGAAATTACTCTAGAGGCAAAACGGGCACTCTACAATGCAATCTTCATTCTAACAAATGCAAGTCTTTGACCCTAGATGCAAGAACAATCAGAAAAACGACAGCTTCCGAAATGAAATCTGTGAGCCGAATGACAAGAAATGAGAGATAAGATCAGAAATGAAGAATTGAGAAAAAAGCTAGGACTAAATCCGCCATTAAATACTTAAAGAAACAACAAATAAAATGGTTTGGCCACGTGAAAAGTCTGAAAGATCAAAACACAACACAACAAGCCGTGAACAAACGTCGTGATAACACCAGACCCAAACGCCGACAACAAAACACATGGATTGACGGAATATTAGAAAGACTAGGAAACATAACAGCAACAAAGGCCAACAGAAGAGCAAAAGACCGCAAATTATATCTCCACTCGACGCTGAAAGGCAAATAAGGAAGGAAAGGAGAAGGACAATATTTTTTTCATATCGACCAATTTACTTCCATTAACTTTTCATACCGACCAATTTACTTCCATTAACTTTTCATACCGACCAATTTACTTCCATTAACTTTTCATACCGACCAATTTACTTCCATTAACTTTTCATACCGACCAATTTACCTACAAAAATTTTTCATATCGACCAATTTACTTCCATTAACTTTTCATACCGACTAATTAACCCACAATAATTTGGCATATCAACTAATCTTCATTAACATTTTAAAAATTGAATTTTTTACAAATTTACTTTTTTATCGACTCATTTTCTTACATTAACTTTTCATATCGACCAACTGACTTCCATTCATCACCATCATCACGTACCGGGCCTGCTGGCGTAGGTGAACATGTCTCTCCACAACTTTCGATCTGGACAGTTCTTTATCATTTCTGTTGTTGACCTTCTGCCAAGCCATTCTCTTAAGCTGTCTGGTATTTTCCCTCTTTGCTTCCCTCTATCTCTTCGTCCCTCAATTTTCCCAGTTGTTACAATATATCCCAGTTGCATGGCCAAAAAAATGATGATTGTTTCTTCCTAATATTGGAAATTAGCTCTCATTTTGCTTTGACCTCTTTCAGAACATTTCATTACTCTTCTTAGCTGTCCATGGTATTCTCAACATTCTTCTGTAAAACCACATTTCTACAGACTCCAGTGATTTTCTTGTCTGTTGTCCTATTGCCCATGATTCACATCCATATGTTAAGACTGGCTCTACATAACATTTAAGAACTCTTTTTCTTGTTTCTATTGTCAAAAATGGATTGCATAGTATCTTCCTCATTTTTTGGAAAGCTGCTTTTGACTGAGCCATTCTGCATCTCACCTCTTTTGTACATCTTCCGTCTGAGGTTAACAAAGTTCCCAAATATTTAAATTCATTTACCTGTTTTAATATTGTTCCACTTGTCTTTATTGTGCATTGCGGTGATGTCTTTTTCTTTGTTGTTACCATTACCTCTGTCTTTTTGCTATTAAGGCTGAGTCCTTTATTTTTGCTTTCTTTCACTATAATGTCCAACATTTCTTGTAACTCATTTTCACTCTTAGCGATTAATACTGTATCATCAGCATACCTTAGATTATTTGTATTATGACCTCCGATTGTTATTCCACGCACGCCCCTTATGGATCTTAAAACAATCTTACTATAAATATTAAACAAATCTGGTGACAACACACAACCTTGTCTAACACCCTGTTTTATTTGTTGAAACATTCCCAATTGGTTTCCAGTTCTTATGGCCGCTGTTTGTTGCCAGTACATGTTCTTTATTATTCTTAGATCTTTGCTGTCTACGTTCATGCTTTCTAAAATTTTAATTATTTCTTGGTGCTTTACTTTGTAAAATGTTTTGGTGTAATCTATGAAACATAGGTATAGATCTGTTTTCACCTCTATGGCTCTTTCTACTAAAGATCTTATGATATAAATGGCATAGCTTGTTCCTTTATCTCCAACAAAACCACACTGTTCATCGCTAATTTCTGGACTGATTTTGTTTCGCACTCTTCGCATGATGATTCTTAGTAATATCTTAGTCATGTGACTCATAAGGCTTATTGTGCGATGATCTTCGCATTCAATCGCGCCCGATTTCTTTGGTAGGGCTATGGATATTGATTTGAGCATGTCGTCTGACTTCCATTACCGTACTCTATTAACAAGTTTTCCAAAATTAACTTTCCATATCGACAAAGTGACTTCCGGTCAATATGGCGGATAGATTGCGGGAACTGTTAAAGGCTGTGTTAGAAAAGTGTGCCTTGTTGCAGTTTCCTCATATTCCTAGTCCAGCTTGCTGTCAGAGCTACTGAGTTAAGTGCTCTGTGCACACCGTGAGCTGTGCGTTTCATCTGTTTTGATCGTGTTTCGATATTCCGATTGCTTACAATGAATGATGATATCATATGACGGGGAACAGATAGCCGTGTTCACATTCTGTGCAGTTTCGCCTTATATTTTATCGCGTTTGCTGAGACTACTATGACGGAGACTGCAGCTACCTTTCTATGTTTTGGAGATGAGATATTAATTCGGATGATTCCACTGACACGGGCGGTTGAGCTATTATGGATTGTAATTCGTTTGTATTGATATCGGGCGGGGCCTTCCATAACCATAATCGATCAATTGATCGATATCTGTTCCGACTGATCAATTTATTTCCATTAACTTTTCTGACACACAAAATTGACTTCCCTGACATTTCGTATCAAAAAAGCGTTCCGTTACCTAAGCCTCCTCATCTACAGTTCCCCACCACCTGGACGTAGTACCACAGAAGCAAAATCCCTGCCGCCATATCTTTTGTGTTCGCTGAACAAAGCAAGCACCTACCCTCTGTGTTCAAACGCTTGTATAAGAGACACTTTCTCTCCTCCGAGCCAGCCCCAAATACCCATTCCCCTCCTCCCCACCCTCCACACTCACAGAATAGGTGCAACCACCCACCCCCATGACCTGGCTTCCGTCCTTGCCAATCAATGACCTACATAGCAATACTTCCCGCCAAGACACGTCATAACGGCTGGGAATGTGGATCGACCTGGTTCTATTGTTCTGTTCCGTTTACCCCACCTCTCGTTCTATTATCATTGCAACCCCTCGCCCTTGCCTCCCAATTTGTTCACACCTTCTCCGTTACGAGTGAAGCCTTCGTTTATGCACAAATGTCTTTTATCAGACCGTAGTTATGTTCTAACAGCAAAAGACCGCAAAATCTTATCTCCCCGCGACGCTGAAACGCGAATGGGTAAAAAGAAAAAAAGTAGTCATGTTATATTCTGCACTCTAGGTTGGAGATACGACAGTGCTAGATGCAGATACAACTGAAATAAACAAAAGAATAGGAATGACAAAAAGTAATTTTAATGTCATCAAGAACATACTAACATCAAAACAAAACATCAGGGCTAAAACTAAGAATAGCAAAATGCTATGTCTTTTCAACATTCCTATATGGTGCAGAAACATGGACATTAGACAAGAAAATAGATCAGAGAATTGAAGCCTTTGAAATGTGGATATATAGAAGAATAGGTAGAATTGGATGGAAGGAAAAGAAAACAAACGATGAAGTCTAAAACAACTAAAAATGAAAAGAGAACTACTAAGCACAATTCAAATAAGACAAATGCGATTTTTGGGCCATGTTAAAAGACACAACAGCCTACTAAAAGTAATCCTGGAGGGGAAAATACAAGGTAAAAGAGGCAGAGGCAGACCAAGACTAACATGGACGAGTAAAACATTGAAAGATGGACAAATCAGTCTATGACAACCTGCACCATCAAAGCAAGAGACAGAGCAGAAAGGCGCTCCATGGTAGCCAACCTTCGATGCGGAGATGGCACTCGATGATGATGAGATACAGATGATTTATTCAGTCGTTGACTCATGATGATGATGAGATACAGATGATTTATTCAGTCGTTGACTCATGATGATGATGAGATACAGATGATTTATTCAGTCGTTGACTCATGACTCATTTCCTGGCATTTTGATGACTTCCAATGTTTACAGCTAAGTTGATTGATCAATTCTATTTCAATGCAAATCAGATGATTGAATCGTAAAGTGTGTGTGTGTGTGTGTGTGTGTTCCTTCGCGTCCTTCCTGTTATTTAATCTCTATGTTTGTCTGATGACGACTGCACAAATTGCTCGCTCCAACTTAATTACTACACAAATTTCTCTCCCTAACTTAATTACTACACAAATTTCTCTCCCTAACTTAATTACTACACAAATTTCTCTCCCTAACTTAATTACTACACAAATTTCTCTCTGTAACAAAATTACTACACAAATTTCTCTCCCTAACTTAATTACTACACAAATTTCTCTCTGTAACAAAATTACTACACAAATTTCTCTCCCTAACTTAATTACTACACAAATTTCTCTCCCTAACTTAATTACTACACAAATTTCTCTCCCTAAATTAATTACTCCACAAATTTCTCTCTGTAACAAAATTACTACACAAATTTCTCTCCCTAACTTAATTACTACACAAATTTCTCTCCCTAACTTAATTACTCCACAAATTTCTCTCTGTAACAAAATTACTACACAAATTTCTCTCCCTAACTTAATTACTACACAAATTTCTCTCCCTAAATTAATTACTCCACAAATTTCTCTCTGTAACAAAATTACTACACAAATTTCTCTCCCTAACTTAATTACTACACAAATTTCTCTCCCTAACTTAATTACTCCACAAATTTCTCTCTGTAACAAAATTACTACACAAATTTCTCTCCCTAACTTAATTACTACACAAATTTCTCTCCCTAACTTAATTACTACACAAATTCTATCTATTGACCTTTCGAGCCGTAACCGGCCCATAGGGCGTAGACCAAGATACACCTTCTCCTATATGAATTTTTGTTCTAGCAGTTTTCTTTTAAAGATATTTTATCAAATCTCGCCATCTGTCTCTGTTCTGTGCAAGCAGTTCTATCTCATTGAGGGAGCCGATTCCTGCTGCTCTTGCCTCTCTCATCAATGTTCTTCTCAGTGTCTCCCTGGGTCTTCCTCTTTTTCTTTTACCTGTTGTTTCCCATATGAGGGCTTGCTTTGCTATTCGATTATTATCTCTTCTCATCACATGTCCAACGTATGACCATCGTCTTTTCTTTATTACTGAAGATATTAGTGGTTGATTGGCGATTTCTCTAATTTCCTCGTTTGTTTTGAATTCGTTCCATTCTATACCAAGTATTTTCCTTAGACATTTATTTTCGAATGCGTTCAACTTTGTTTCTATATCTCTTGTTGTTTTCCAGCTTTCACACGCATACGTAAGGGTTGATAGTACATTTGATTTGAATAGCCTA
Source organism: Megaustenia siamemsis (assembly GCA_032433765.1). Lineage (NCBI taxonomy): Eukaryota > Metazoa > Mollusca > Gastropoda > Stylommatophora > Ariophantidae > Megaustenia > Megaustenia siamemsis. The sequence continues at coordinate 76,126,122 of JAVIAB010000160.1, read as the reverse complement.
AGTTTTGTGTTTGTGCTAATGAGTTTTGATTTCCACAACTTTTCAAGGCTTCTGAAAGACATTGCTGCTTTAGCCAGTCTGATTCTAATTTCTTTGCTCGTATCCCCTTCTCGATCAATGTGACTTCCAAGATAGATGAAGTGATCGATCTCTTCTACTGGTTTGTTTTCCATGTATATTTTGTCACTTGTTGGAATTAAACTTACACAAATTTCTCTCCCTAAATTAATTACTCCACAAATTTCTCTCTGTAACAAAATTACTACACAAATTTCTCTCCCTAACTTAATTACTCCACAAATTTCTCTCTGTAACAAAATTACTACACAAATTTCTCTCTGTAACAAAATTACTACACAAATTTCTCTCCCTAACTTAATTACTCCACAAATTTCTCTCTGTAACAAAATTACTACACAAATTGCTCTCTCTAACATAAATACTACACAAATTGCTCTCTCTAACTTAATTACTACACAAATTTCTCTCTCTAACTTAATTACTACACAAATTTATCTCTCTAACTTAATTACTACACAAATATCTCTCTCTAACTTAATTACTACACAAATTGCTCTCTCTAGCATAATTACCACACAAATTGCTCTCTCTAACATTAATACTACACAAATTGCTCTCTCTAACTTAATTACTATACAAACTTCTCTCTCTAACATAATTACTACACAAATTGCTCTCTCTAACTTAATTACTACAAAAATTATTCTCTCTAACTTAATTACTACACAAATTGCTATCGCTAACTTAATTACTACACAAATTGCTCTCTCTCTCTAACTTAATTACTACACAAATTGCTCTCTCTAACTTAATTGCTGCACAAATTGCTCTCTCTAACTTAATTACTACACAAATTGCTCTCTCTAACTTAATTACTACAAAAATTTCTCTCTCTAACATAATTACTACACAAATTGTTCTCTCTAACATAATTACTATACAAATTGCTCTGTCTAACACAATTACTACACAAATTGCTCTCTAACATAAATACTACACAAATTTCTCTCTCTCTAATTTAATTCCTGCACAAATTGCTCTCTCTAACTTAATTGCTGCATAAATTGCTCTCTCTAACTTAATTGCTGCACAAATTGCTCTCTCTAACTTAATTGCTGCATAAATTGCTCTCTCTCTAACTTAATTGCTGCACAAATTGCTCTCTCTAACATAATTACTACACAAATTCTCACTCTAACATAATTACTACACAAATTTCTCTCTCTAATTTAATTGCAGCACAAATTGCTCTCTCTAACTTAATTACTCCACAAATTGCTCTCTCTCTCTCTCTAACATAATTACTACACAAATTGTTCTCTCTAACTTAATTGCTGCACAAATTGCTCTCTCTAACATAATTACTACACAAATTGCTCTCTCTAACATAATTACTACACAAATTGCTCTCTCTAACTTAATTGTTGCACAAATTGCTCTGTCTAACATCATTACTACACAAATTGCTCTCTCTAACTTAATTGCTGCATAAATTGCTCTCTCTAACTTAATTACTCCACAAATTGTTCTCTATAACATTAATTACTTCACAAATTGCTCTCTATAACATAATTACTCCACAAATTGCTCTCTCTAACTTAATTACTCCACAAATAGCTCTCTCTAACTTAATTACTCCACAAATAGCTCTCTCTAGCTTAATTACTCCACAAATAGCTCTCTCTAACTTAATTACTCCACAAATTGCTCTCTATAACATAATTACTACACAAATTGTTCTCTATAACATAATTAATCCACCAATTGCTCTCTCTAACTTAATTACTCCACAAATAGCTCTCTCTAACTTAATTACTCCATAAATTGCTCTCTCTAACTTAATTACTCCATAAATTGCTCTCTCTAACTTAATTACTCCACAAATAGCTCTCTCTAACTTAATTACTCCATAAATTGCTCTCTCTAACTTAATTACTCCATAAATTGCTCTCTCTAACTTAATTACTCCACAAATAGCTTTCTCTAACTTAATTACTCCATAAATTGCTCTCTCTAATTTAATTACTCCATAAATTGCTCTCTCTAACTTAATTACTCCACAAATTGTTCTCTATAACATAATTACTCCACAAATTGCTCTCTATAACATAATTACTACACAAATTATTCCCTTGTATCTTGACGACTACACATATTGCTCCCTTGTATCTTGGCGACTACACATATTGCACCCTTTATCTTGACGACTACACATATTGCTCCCTTTATATTGGCGACTACACATATTGCTCCCTTTATCTTGACGACTACACATATTGCTCCCTTTATATTGACGACTACATATATTGCTCCCCTTATATTGGCGACTACACATATTGCTCCCTTTATCTTGACGACTACACATATTGCTCCCTTTATCTTGGTGACTACACATATTGCTCCCTTTATATTGGCGACTACACATATTGCTCTCTTTATATTGGCGACTACACATATTGCTCCCTTTATATTGGCGACTACACATATTGCTCCCTTTATATTGGCGACTACACATATTGCTCCCTTTATCTTGACGACTACACATATTGCTCCCTTGTATCTTGGCGACTACACATATTGCTCCCTTTATCTTGACGACTACACATATTGCTCCCTTTATATTGGCGACTACATATATTGCTCCCTTTATCTTGACGACTACACATATTGCTCCCTTTATCTTGACGACCACACATATTGCTCCCTTTATCTTGACGACTACACATATTTCTCCTTTTATCTTAACGAGTACACATATTGCTTCCTTGTATCTTGATGACTACACATATTGCCCCCTTGTATCTTAACGACTACACATATTGCCCTCTTGTATCTTAACGACTACACATATTGCTCCCTTGTATCTTAACGACTACACATATTGCTCCCTTTATCTTGACGTCTATACATATTGCTCCCCTCTATCTTGGCGACTACACATATTGCTCCCTTTATCTTGACGTCTATACATATTGCTCCCCTCTATCTTGGCGACTACACATATTGCTCCCTTTATCTTGACGTCTATACATATTGCTCCCCTCTATCTTGGCGACTACACATATTGCTCCCTTAATCTTGACGTCTATACATATTGCTCCCCTCTATCTTGGCGACTACACATATTGCTCCCTTTATCTTGGCGACTACACATATTGCTCCCTTTATCTTGGCGACTACACATATTGCTCCCCTCTATCTTGGCGACTACACATATTGCTCCCTTTATCTTGACGTCTATACATATTGCTCCCCTCTATCTTGGCGACTACACATATTGCTCCCTTTATCTTGGCGACTACACATATTGCTCCCCTCTATCTTGGCGACTACACATATTGCTCCCTTTATCTTGACGTCTACACATATTGCTTTCTTGTATCTTGACGACTACACATATTGCTCCCTTTATCTTGACGACTACCTTATTGCTCCCTTTATTTTGACGACTACACATATTGCTTTCTTGTATCTTGACGACTACACATATTGCTGCCTTTATCTTGACGACTACCATATTGCTCCCTTTATCTTGACGACTACCATATTGCTCCCTTTATATTGGCGACTACATATATTGCTCCCTTTATCTTGACGACTACACATATTGCTCTCTTTATATTGACGACTACACATATTGCTCCCTTTATATTGGCGACTACACATATTGCTCCCTTTATCTTGACGACTACACATATTGCTCCCTTTATATTGACGACTACACATATTGCTCCCTTTATATTGGCGACTACACATATTGCTCCCTTTATATTGGCGACTACACACATTGCTCCCTTGTATATTGGCGACTATACATATTGCTCCCTTTATCTTGACGACTACACATATTACTCCTTTTATCTTGGCGACTACACATATTGCTCCCTTTATCTTGGTGACTACACATATTGCTCCCTTTATCTTGACGACTACACATATTGCTCCCTTTATCTTAACGACTACAAATATGCTCCCTTTATCTTGGCGAATACACATATTGCTCCCTTTATCTTGGTGACTACACATATTGCTTTCTTGTATCTTGACGACTACACATATTGCTCCCTTTATCTTAACGACTATACATATTGCCCCACTTCATCTTGACGACTACACATATTGCTCCCTTTATCTTAACGACTACACATATTGCTCCCTTTATCTTGAGGACTACACATGTTGCTCCCTTTATCTTGACGACTACACATATTGCTCCCTTTATCTTGACGACTACACATATTGCTCCTTTTATCTTGACGACTACACATATTGCCCCCTTTATCTTGACGACTACACATATTGCTCCCTTTATCTTGACGACTACACATATTGCTCCCTTTATCTTGACGACTACACATATTGCTCCCTTTATCATAACGACTACACATATTGCTCACTTTATCTTGACGACCACACATATTGCTCCCTTTATCTTGACGACTACACATATTGCTCCCTTTATCTTGACGACCACACATATTGCTCCCTTTATCTTGACGACTACACATATTGCTCCCTTTATCTTGACGACCACACATATTGCTCCCTTTATCTTGACGACTACACATATTTCTCCTTGTATCTTAACGACTACACATATTGCCCTCTTGTATCTTAACGACTACACATATTGCTCCCTTGTATCTTAACGACTACACATATTGCTCCCTTTATCTTGACGTCTATACATATTGCTCCCCTCTATCTTGGCGACTACACATATTGCTCCCTTTATCTTGACGTCTATACATATTGCTCCCTCTATCTTGGCGACTACACATATTGCTCCCTTAATCTTGACGTCTATACATATTGCTCCCCTATCTTGACGTCTATACATATTGCTCCCCTCTATCTTGGCGACTACACATATTGCTCCCTTTATCTTGGCGACTACACATATTGCTCCCCTCTATCTTGGCGACTACACATATTGCTCCCGTTATCTTGGCGACTACACATATTGCTCCCTTTATCTTGGCGACTACACATATTGCTCCCTTTATCTTGGCGACTACACATATTGCTCCCTTTATCTTGACGTCTATACATATTGCTCCCCTCTATCTTGGCGACTACGCATATTGCTCCCTTTATCTTGGCGACTACACATATTGCTCCCCTCTATCTTGGCGACTACACATATTGCTCCCTTTATCTTGACGTCTACACATATTGCTTTCTTGTATCTTGACGACTACACATATTGCTCCCTTTATCTTGACGACTACCATATTGCTCCCTTTATCTTGACGACTACCATATTGCTCCCTTTATCTTGACGACTACCATATTGCTCCCTTTATCTTGACGACTACACATATTGCTCCCTTTATCTTGACGACTACCATATTGCTCCCTTTATCTTGACGACTACCATATTGCTCCCTTTATCTTGACGACTACCATATTGCTCCCTTTATCTTGACGACTACACATATTGCTCCCTTTATCTTGACGACTACACATATTGCTCCCTTTATCTTGACGACTACACATATTGCTCCCTTTATCTTGACGACTACACATATTGCTCCCTTTATCTTGACGACTACCATATTGCTCCCTTTATCTTGACGACTACACATATTGCTCCCTTTATCTTGACGACTACCATATTGCTCCCTTTATCTTGACGACTACACATATTGCTCCCTTTATCTTGACGACTACACATATTGCTCCCTCTATCTTGACGACTACACATATTGCTCCCTTTATCTTGACGACTACACATATTGCTCCCTCTATCTTGACGACTACACATATTGCTCCCTTTATCTTGACGACTACACATATTGCTCCCTTTATCTTGACGACTACCATATTGCTCCCTTTATCTTGACGACTACACATATTGCTCCCTCTATCTTGACGACTACACATATTGCTCCCTCTATCTTGACGACTACACATATTGCTCCCTCTATCTTGACGACTACACATATTGCTCCCTTTATCTTGACGACTACCATATTGCTCCCTTTATCTTGACGACTACACATATTGCTCCCTCTATCTTGGCGACTACACATATTGCTGTCTTGTATCTTGACGACTACGTCAAGGGATTGAATATTTTGCTGTTTCCCTCTACTGTTGGCTTCTACTGCTGTTATGTTTTCTAGTATTTCTGATATAGCCTTTGGTGTCTTGACAGACGGTTGGTAGCAAGCAATCATGATAAGTCAGTAGTTTGGTAAAGCATTAGTGTCTCATACTGGGTGCTGCTTTACTGAACATCTTCTCTCGTGGCTGAATTTGCCAATCCTGGACAGACAGATCCATCCACAGAACAAGCAAGGTGTACCCGTGGTACCCGGCCTTGTCTCCTTTCTCTTGCGCCTTTTTGTCTTCTGAATTTGACATCAGCACTGTCTCGAAAGTTGCTGTACCAATTTTTATGTTTGTTCTCCATGTGCTACGATCCGCAGCCACATTTTCCCAGTTCCTTTCACTGATAGAAAATTCCCTCTAGGAAGCCTTGCAAACATCCTTATATCTCAGTACTGGTCTGCCCTTTGGTCTCTTTCCATTCTTAAGTTTGCCAAACAATATTTGTTTTGGAATACGATTATTTGTCATTCTTCTTACATGGCCCAGCCATCTTAGTCTACGAATCCTAAGTGTTGCCATAATCGATGGGAGTTTGGCTCGTTGTAAGACATTAGAGTTAGTTACTTTTTCCTGCCATAATCGATGGGAGTTTGGCTCGTTGTAAGACATTAGAGTTAGTTACTTTTTCCTGCCATAATCGATGGGAGTTTGGCTCGTTGTAAGACATTAGAGTTAGTTACTTTTTCCTGCCATAATCGATGGGAGTTTGGCTCGTTGTAAGACATTAGAGTTAGTTACTTTTTCCTGCCATAATCGATGGGAGTTTGGCTCGTTGTAAGACGTTAGAGTTAGTTACTTTGTCCTCCCATTTGATGTTCATAATCTTTCGAAAATAACGTACATGAAAGCTGTTTTACATTTTCTCCTGCCCTGTATAGGTTTTCCAAGTTTCTGATCCACATAGAAGTGTACTAAGCATACAACTTTGGTAAACTTTAATCTTAGTCCTGAGAGTGTTATTTTGGTGTTGGCCCATCTTCAAGTTTACCAAATATGTGAGCTACCTTTCCGATTCGGGATTTTATAGTATTTCTAATATTCTAATAATCACTCTATTTCGTGGTCGACCTTTGGGTCTGATGTTCTCATAACACTTATTAAAGTTTATTGTGTTGTGTTTTGGTATTTCTATTTCATCACTTGACCAAAACCATGTTATCTGTTGTTTCTTTATATATTCTATGGCGGGGGTTATTCTTAGCTTTTTTCTCAGTTCTCCATTTCTTATCCTACTCTCAGGCTGTTTCCTGTCATGCGCCTAACACATTTCATTTCAGCTGCTATTTGTATTGGCCTTGAGCCTATCACCCATCCTGGCATTGGTAAAACAACGGTGGGATACAGATCGTATTGCAGAGTGCCCGCTTTACCTCAAATGTTATTTCCTGGTTCTACACTAGCGATGATGTCTACCCGACAAGCTTGGCCATGTCTTGGGTCTTGTCTCTGCTAGCTGTTGATAGATTAATAACGTCATTGCTTACGTTTGTACTTTAGTTGCTACGTTTAATGCCCTTAGTTTATTTGTGATGGGGTCGGTATCACGCCGGTTAGAACCTATTTTCACGTAACAAAAGGGTACACATTTTCAATTGTCGGGCGAATTGGTTGAAAGCAAAAAAAGTATAACGATAGGGACGGATACCTCCAACTATCAAGGAGGGGTCAAGTCATCATACTTTGCCTATGCACTGGTCACAACAGAATGAGAAACCACACGTTCACGAACTCAAAATATGAACTACCAGCCAATGCCACTGTACACTGGATAACATGACAACAAAACATGTTCTACAGGATTGCCCCCAGTACACAGACCTGAGAAGGACAATGTGGTCCACACCCACTTCCCTGGAAGAGAAACTATACGGGGCAACTGAATCACTTAAACAGACAGCTGACTTCATGAGAGAGTCTGGAGTCCTAGTCTGAATGACGTCGTGATCGCAGAAGATGAAGAGGAAAGCAAACAAGGGGGAAATGTGGTATAGTAACAGCTTGACATAAGAGAGGGACAGCACAACGCCGTGTCTGTCGATAAAAAATGAGATTACATCCGGAAACTGAACCTGGAACTTCATTATCATCGTGTTCCATACCGGTTAGCGTAGGCGATCATGTCTTACTACAATTTTCTATTCACAGTGCATCTAATCAATTTTGTTGTTGACTGTTTTCCATGCCACGACATCAAGCTATCTTGTTTCTCCTTTATTTGTCATCCGCGATCTCTTTCCCCGTATTGTGCCAGTTGTAACCAAGTATGTTCATTGTTTCTTTCTGATGTTTTTTAGGAGCTCTCTTTTTGTGCTCACCATTTTGAGAATGTCTTCATTGGTCTTTTTTAGCTGTCCCGGGAATTCTTAACATTCTTCTGAGACATCCCATCTCTGTGGCCTCTAATCGTCTTTTCATGTGTTTCTCTACTATCCATGATTCGCTTTTATAGGCCAAAATGGGTTCTATATAACACCAATGGACTCTCTTTCTCACTTCTATATTATTATTTGTCTCTAGTATATAACCACTGGGAATTACTATTCGTGCAGTTTCGTCCAATAAATGTTTGTCTGCAACATTCAGCCCTACTGAGAGATACTTGCATTAATAGGAAAGTACAGAAATACAATTTATTCCCGATCTGTGATCGTAACCCTATGCTATAGTCATGGGAACGCCTTCGTGTAAGACACTGTTCACAATAGCTAATTTTTTTTAGCTGAGTGGCTGTGTACCAAGCGTTCGGCTTCTCGTGGCAAGGCGCAGTGCCATGGAGTACGGTTTCGATCCTGCTTCGGACCATATATTGTTCTTTGTTTGTTTGTCATTTTTTCCCGAGTGCTAACACATACCTTTTCCTTCTATTATTCCCTTCTATTGACATAGACTTGTAACAAAGACATTTTTCATTTTCTGAAATGTTATTTTGGCCAGACCTATTCTGCTTTTTATTTCCGTGGTTCATCTTGCATCTGATGTTATTATTGTGCCCATGTATTTGACTCTCTGTTCTTGTATCAGATTTGTCCTATTTATTTTTATGTTGCATAATAGTGATGATTGTTTCTTTGATATGACCATTAGTTCTGTTCTCTTACTCATTCAAACTTCCGGGTTAGTGGCGAGTGCACTAACTAGTCTGGTATGACTGCTTCCTGGTGCGATAAGGAATGCAGAATCGGTCATGTCGGTGGTCCCGGGTAACAAAAATCGGAAGGAGATCTAGCTTTAAGGGCAGTCGGAAACCCCGAGAAGATGTAGGTTTTATAGTTCTCTCCCCTGACAGGCCAGTTACCTGAGGTAGTGGGAAGTAGGCGAGGCCAAGACGAGGGCAATATGTCGGGTCAGACATGATCAGGCTAACGACGTGTGTGTCATGAGAGTTTAGGCGGCGTCCGTGAGTGGGTGTTTGTATTCTTGCCCTCCATCATCATCATCATCATCAAGTACCGGGCCTGCTGGCGTAGGTGATCATGTCTCTTCCCAAACTTTTAATCGCGAGTTATTTATCATTTCTGTTGTTGACCTTCTGCCAAGCCATTCTCTTAAGCTGTCTGGTATCTTTTCTCTTTGCTTCACTCTATTTCTTCGTCCCTCAACGTCCCCAGTTGTTACTATATATATCTGTTGTCCTCTACTCATTACATGGCCAAAAAATTGATGATTGTATCTTCCTAATATTGAAAATCAACTTTCTCTTCCCTTTGACCTCTTTCAGGACGTTTTCATTACTCTTCTTAGCTGTCCATGGTATTCTTAACATTTTTCTGTAAAACCACATTGTTACAGCCTGCAGTGATTTTCTTGCTCTATTGTCCATGATTCACATTTATATGTTAAGACAGGCTCTACATAACATTTAAGAACTTCTTTTCTTCTTTCTCTTGCCCTCCAACCAGATATTACTACACTTGTTGCATTGTGTTCATATTCCGAGGAAAAGGCAACCCGATATGGTCTAGTTTATGTTAGAAATTAAGTTGTTATATTCAGTGGTGTCGTGGGCTGCTATTGCTTGCAATAAACGTAAGTCTTGCTCCGACAACTTGAAAACATCAAATGTTTACACCTTACCAACAGCTTAAGGCTCACCTTCCTGAACCGTCGCTACAGGTTACGACTAGCGGACCCCACTTCTCAAACTCTCCTTATTATCACCTTGCGAAGTCGAGACCCATTCCTTTCTTCATGCTGTCCTTTCAGTTCTTTTCTCTACCTCTCTTTTTGCACGCCCCTTGTCCAACCCTCAGATTGCCCTCGATGATGATGATGACTTTTGCCAAATTTGACGAGCAAGCTGTATGGCGCTGTGTTATCTCATATTTGATAAATGTAACCAGACATCATGTACCGCCGTGAGTGATTGATGCACCGGTTCAGTTGAGCCTACCGAACCTCAAAAATATCAGCGAGGTTGTGTGTTCAGTTCAATTAAAATCCGGCGAGAAGTATACATTAGATTGCTTCCGTTACCTCGCTGGCTTGATATGCTTATTATTTCCTTCCTTTGGTGTTCTACCATTTCAAATGTCTGCACAGACATAGCTTGCTGTTTGAAAACCAAATGAAAACCTCGCGTTTCATCTTTAGTATACAGTTATACATTATCTGAACATTATAAGAGAAGAATGGAAACAGTTTAAAAAAACAATAATCAACATCTCAACAACAGTATATGGAACAGAAATAAAGACAAAAGAATGGAAAAAGAGCACCCCGGGGTGGAAAGAATCAATTAAAAAAAACAATTAAAGAAGATAATAAACTGTTTAAAAATTTGCGGGAGAAATAAGAACAAGGAAGAATATGAAAAATATGCTTTAATTCGGAAAAAAAGTTAAATTTTTTATTTATTTCAGCTGTCTCCTATTACCAAAGGGTCCCATGATATCTGTTCTCGCTGTTGCGTTTCTCAAGCCTTCCATTAAAATCTCCATTCACTAACATGTCGCTTTCATCAGTCTTGTTGACAATTTCATTTAGTGTCTCATAGAATTCTTAGATGTCTTTTTTCTTGTTGTTACATGTTACATAGTGTAGTACATGTATGTGAGTTGTTTTTCGGTCGTCCTCTAGTAGTCTGGATGTGATTATTATTTCTAAGTGGTATTTTATTTCTAGAATGTTCTTTGTGTGTTCTTGGTCGATGATAAAACCTGCTCAGTGTGTTGCTCTTTCTCTGCTGTCGACACGTGAGAAAATCATCGTGTAGTTTATGTGTGTTTTCTTTATTTGTTGTCCTTTAACTCTGGTGTCCGCTAATCCTAGTATTTTAATTTTCTTCTTTGTCATTTCTTCTATAAGTTCAACTTCTTTATTATGCATATGTTGATAGTTGCTACTTTATTGACCTCGTGGTGATTAAATGTTCACATAAGACTAGAATCTCTCGTTCTCATTCACTCTACCCCCCCCCCCCCCCCCCCCCTTCCATCCACTCACATCTGATTTACTTCGCCTCTGCCATTTGACCGGGAATGCTAGGCCACTCGCGTTTGTCTGTTTACTAACCGAGTGCAAGGCGAGAAGACAAACGGCCACAAAAGTGATTTCTGCTGAGTGCGCTGAACTCTCAAACCAGTACGCCTCAACGGACGGCCAAGGCGACAGCTTCCCTTGTTTAAGTTCATCAAAAGCGCCTGTCCAAACGAGGCAAGCGATTACAGATGTTGCTGTTTTGAAGGGAAAATTCGATTCTGGAAAGTGAATGTGATCTATTTTATATGAAATTATTTTAAGGGTTGTGGAACCGAAGAATGCATGGGGGGTTGTTAGCGTAAGGGGCGTGGGTGCTGTCAATGTTGTAATATGTGGGATTGTTTGCTGTCAGTGTTGTAATGTGTGGGATTGTTTGTTGTCAGTGCTGTAATATGTGAGATTGTTTGCTGTCAGTGCTGTAATGTGTGGGATTGTTTGCTGTCAGTGTTGTAATGTGTGGGATTGTTTGCTGTCAGTGCTGTAATGTGTGGTATTGTTTGCTGTCAGTGTTGTAATATGTGAGATTGTTTGCTGTTAGTGCTGTAATGTGTGGGATTGTTTGCTGTCAGTGCTGTAATATGTGAGATTGTTTACTGGCAGTGCTGTAATGTGTGAGATTGTATGCTGTTAAAACTGTAATGTGTGAGATTGTATGCTGTTAAAACTTTAATGTGTGGGATTGTTTGCTGTTAAAACTGAAATGTGTGAGTTTGTTTGCTGTTAAAACTGAAATGTGTGGGATTGTTTGCTGTTAAAATTGTAGTGTGTGGGATTGTTTGATGTCAGTGCTGTAATGTGTGGGATTGTTTACTGTTAAAAACTGTAGTGTGTGGGATTGGCTGCTGTCTGTGCTGTAATGTGTGGGATTGTTTGCTGGCAGTGCTGTAATGTGTGGGATTGTTTGCTGTTAAAACTGTAATGTGTGGGATTGTTTGCTGGCAGTGCTGTAATGTGTGGGATTGTTTGCTACTAAAACTGTAATGTGTGAGTTTGTTTGCTGTTAAAACTGAAATGTGTGGGATTGTTTGCTGTTAAAATTGTAGTGTGTGGGATTGGCTGCTGTCAGTGCTGTAATGTGTGGGATTGTTTGCTGTTAAAACTGTAGCGTGTGATTGGTTGCTGTCAGTGCTGTAATGTATGGGATTGTTTGCTGTTAAAACTGTAGTGTGTGGGATTGGCAGCTGTCAGTGCTGTAATGTGTGGGATTGTTTGCTGTTAAAACTGTAGTGTGTGGGATTAGCTGCTGTCAGTGCTGTAATGTTTGGGATTGTTTGCTGTTAAAACTGTAGTGTGTGGGATTAGCTGCTGTCAGTGCTGTATGTAACGAGTGGGCCCTATCGCTATAATTGACTGCGACTTGCGATGCAAGAATCAATTATGAAAATAGAAATGTAAGAATCAGTTATGAAAATAAAAATGTAAGAATCAGTTATGAAAATAAAAATGTAAGAATCAGTTATGAAAATAAAAATGTAAGAATCAGTTATGAAAATAAAAATGTAAGAATCAGTTATGAAAATAAAAATGTAAGAATCAGTTATGAAAATAAAAATGTAAGAATCAGTTATGAAAACAGAACAGCAGTGAAACTGATAAGAAACAACGGGGACAGAGGAACTTTCAGCGACGGGATCGCCTACACTGGCGAGTATTGCACATGATGATGATGAAAGACACACAAACAAATAGGAATCGTCACTTGGAGTCTGGTGTGGTCTAGAGGTAAGAAGTCGGTCTCTAGAGGGGAACGTCTAGGGTTCACACCTCAACACAGATGATGGGAATTTTCCCCAATAAAATCCGTGTTTTTTTTTTTGTGTGGCCTTACCCTCCCCTAGTCTCTGGGCAGTGAGGTCCGATATGTAGCCCTCCCTGGTCCCGTGTGTGCTTGCGCACGTTAAAGGACCCTTGCCATGAAAGGTCGTAAAGAGTCGGCCAATAACGGTCGCTGCTCAGGTAAAAATTGTTAAGCAAATCTACCTGTGCCGAAGGCGATGTGTTGTGTCTGAAGGCGGAAAGACATGGGGTTTGTAGCAAGCTAGCGACACTGCGCAACTACGCGTACTTAGCGCAACTACGCATACTTAGCGCAACTACGCATACTTAGCGCAACTACGCATACTTAGCGCAACTACGCGTACTTAGCGCAACTATGCGTACTTAGCGCAACTACGCGTACTTAGCGCAACTACGCATACTTAGCGCAACTACGCGTACTTAGCGCAACTACGCGTACTTAGCGCAACTACGCGTACTTAGCGCAACTATGCGTACTTAGCGCAACTACGCGTACTTAGCGCAACTATGCGTACTTAGCGCAACTATGCGTACTTATCGCAACTACGCATACTTAGCGCAACTATGCGTACTTAGCGCAACTATGCGTACTTAGCGCAACTACGCGTACTTAGCGCAACTACGCATACTTAGCGCAACTACGCATACTTAGCGCAACTATGCGTACTTAGCGCAACTACGCATACTTAGCGCAACTACGCATACTTAGCGCAACTACGCATACTTAGCGCAACTACGCATACTTAGCGCGACTACGCGTACTTAGCGCAACTACGCATACTTAGCGCAACTACGCATACTTAGCGCAACTACGCATACTTAGCGCAACTACGCGTACTTAGCGCAACTACGCATACTTAGCGCAACTACGCATACTTAGCGCAACTACGCATACTTAGCGCAACTACGCATACTTAGCGCAACTACGTATACTTAGCGCAACTATGCGTACTTAGCGCAACTACGCGTACTTAGCGCAACTACGCATACTTAGCGCAACTACGCGTACTTAGCGCAACTACGCATACTTAGCGCAACTACGCATACTTAGCGCAACTATGCGTACTTAGCGCAACTACGCGTACTTAGCGCAACGAAGAAGAAAAGAACCTGAATTTGTTATTCACTTCTCTTATTCAACGCTTCTCTTCTCTTATCTTCTCTCATTTATTGCATCTCTTTTCTCATTGACCGCTCCTCTTCGCTTCTCTATGGTTCTTTATGCCTCTCTCATTGATCTTGTCTCTACTTCCATTCATCGTTTATCTTCTCCAATTCATAGTTTCTCTTCTCTTCTCTTCTCTCATTCATCGCTTCACTATTCTCATTCATAGCCTCTTTAATCTTCTCTTCTGCCATTCATAGTTTCTTTTATATTATCTTCTCCCATTCATAGCTTCTCTTATCTTACCTTCTCCCATTCATAGCTTCTCTTATGTTATCTTCTCCCATTCATAGCTTCTCTTATCTTTTCCCATTCATCGCTTCTATTATCTTTTCCTCTCTTCTAGTATCTTCTCTTCTTCCATTCATCGCTTCTCTTAGCTTCTGTTCTTTTCTCTCATTAATCGCTTCTCTTCTCTTTTTTTATTCGTCGCTTCTCTTATCTTATCTCTCATACATCGCTTCTTTTATCTTCTCTTCTCTCATTCTTCGCTTCTCTTCACTTCTCTCATTCACTGACACTGAACAAACAAAATGAACGAAGAGAACTTGGTTCTGGCCCTCCATCCCACTCCGCCTCTGTTTCTCTCCCACTCTCTGTCGGAGTGGGATGTTTCCCAACAAGAAACAGAGAAGGAAGGCGTGTTCTTTGACAGCAAGGGATTTGTAGACAGGGAATAAAGAGATGAGGGAATACAGGAAGAGTGAGAGAGTAGGGAGTAAAGAGTAATTTGGATAATGTAAGAGTATTGTTACATCATCATCAGATGTCACCAAGCCGGCTGGCGTGGGCGATCATCTCTCTTCATATCTCTCGGTCCTTCATGCATGTCATAATTACAGTCGTTGATCTTTTATTATGCCATTTGGTTAAGCTGTTCAATAGTTTTCCTCTGCTCTTCTTTCGTTTCATTTTGCCTGTTGTTATATTATTCTCAATGCCTTCTTCTTGCTTGACATGTCCAATAAATGTAGATTGTCTCTTCCTTATAATTCTGATGATATTTCTGGTTTCTCCAACTCGTTTCAAACATTCTTCATTTGTGTTTTTCGCTACTCATGAAATTCGTAGCATTATTCTGGTAAACCACATCTCAGCTGCCTCTAATGTTCTCTGTGTTGTCTTACTTGTTGTCCATGACTGGTTTCCATATAGTAGAACAGGTTCGGTGTAGCACTTTAGGAAACGTTTTCTAATATTGACAATGGTTTGTTACATAGGATGTTTTATCTCCGATGGAGTTCTGTCCTAGCTTGTCCTATTCTGCTTCTAATTTCTGCATCTACCATCTAATGTTTAAATATTATTTATAATATATCTGTATAATGCATCTACCATATAATGTTTAAATAATATTTATAATTGATAATATGTGTTTGAATAATAAATAGTTTGACTGTACATTCTAAGGTGTCAATCTCTTTGTATTCCCTTCAACATGTCTACAAATCTCTTTGTGTTCCTGTCAACGTGTCTACAAATCTTCTTGTGTTCCCGTCAACATGTCAACAAATCTCTTTGTATTCCCATCAACATGTCTACATATAAACGTATTGACATATTCATCAACAAATAAATCTCTTGATGTTTTACTGATTTCCTAGTTATTTTGAATTCGTTCCACGCTATGCCAAGTATTTCCTTAGACATTTATTTTGAAATGCATTCAACTTCGGTTCTATGTCTTTTGTTATTTTCTCTCAAGCATATGTGACAGTTGATAGTATGTTTGATTTGAATAGTCTAAGTTTTGTGTTTGTGCTGATGAGTTTTGATTTCGACAACTTTTCAGGGCTTCTAAAAGACATTACTGCTTTAGCTATTCTGATTCTAATTTCTTTGCTCGTATCCCCTTCTCGATCAATGTGACTTCCAAGATAGATAAAGTGATCGATCTCTTCCACTGGTTTGTTTTCCATGTATATTTTGTCGTCTGTTGGAATTAAGCTTTTCATGACTTTATAGTCTTTTCATGATTGACCTCAAGCCCTATTTTACTGACTGTTTCTGATAGCGCATTTGTGTTATCCTGCATCGTTTTTATCTGGCTGCTGATGACTTCACATTAGCCCAAAAATCATGTGCTCAAGGTCTGTAAAATGTATGCTCACTAACACCATATTCCCTATACGCCACTTGGCGTGACGGGAGTACTTTACATTTTTTAAAATGAGGACTTAATTATTTAATACCTCGTTTCTCCTTAATTCAATGTTTCTCCTTAATTCCGTTTTTCTCCTTAATTCCTCATTTCTCCTTAATTCCGTGTTTCTCCTTAATTCTTCATTTCTCCGTAATTCCGTGTTTTCCCTAATTCCTAGTTTCTCCTTAATTCCTAGTTTCTCCTTAATTCTGTGTTTCTCCTTAATTTCATGTTTCTCCCTGATTCCATGTTTGCTCCATCATTCTACAATTTCCTTGATTTGAGCGTGTCCGGACAAGCCTTGGTTCCAGCATCCCACCAAGCCACGAAACCAACCTCCCCTGACACTCGGAACTGATGTCTGAGAGCTCTCAAATCATGTCTGGCAGCTTTTCCATCTGTGGGATCAACACACGTCACTCATGACACAAATTCACTTAACTGGTTCCATATCTTCTATCCTTAAATCCACTATTTACATTTCGTAGCCAAGAGACCAGCCCCGACCTAGATCGCACAAATCGCATGACCTAGTTACATAACGATTATCCTAGTTGCTTTCACTCTACCCGAAGGAAGAGCGAGGGCAAAGATGCAGAGTTGCTTGTTTACTTAAAGGTTACGCTTGGCACAGTTGCAGGGATTAATCTAAATTTATATTTTAGTTTACTTCTTTGTTCTTCTAACATAAAATGCCTTGGAGGATTTGTCATAATTTACTACTTAATAGGATATTTGCATTTTACGGTCCGACATTTTAATTTTGGTGGGCACGTGGTTTGGTTGATACAATCAAGGCACTCATTCTGCTATAACGACACTAGTTGGATATAACAACAAATCAGTTCTGTAAATTTGGTAGGCTTTATATATCAACAATTTTATTTGGATCCCACCCTTGATATCACTGTTATTTTAAACTTCAAAAATATACTATCATCTACCAACATCTACTATCATCTACTATCATCTACCAACGTCCACAAACATCTACCATCATCTACCGCCGTCTACCATCATCTACCACCGTCTACCATCATCTACCATTAACTACCACCTTCTATCATCATTCGCCAAAATCTACGATCAACTACCATCATCTACGACCATCTACTATCATCTGCCATCATCTACTATCATCTACCATGATCTACTATCATCTACCACCGTCTACTATCATCATCTACTATCATTTGCCACCATCTACTGCCATCTACCATCATCTACCATCCTATACCACCCTCTACTATCATCTGCCATCATCTACTATCATCTGCCATCATCTACTATCATCTACCATCATCTACTATCATCTACCACCATCTACTATCACATACCACCATCTATTATCATCTACTATCATCTACCATCATCTACCATCATTTACTATCATCTACTATAATCTACCATGATCTACTATCATCTGCCATCATCTACTATCATCTGCCATCATCTACTATCATCTATCACCGTAGATGATGGTAGTTGCTGTGTCATTACGGAATCCCCATAAAGTTTATTAACCTGATAAAAACAATGTATGAAGGAACGAAATGTAATGTGGTGCATGAAGGACAGCTTACAGAAGCATTTGAAATAAGAACAGGAGTAAGGCAGGGATGCCTTCTGTCTCCATTTCTCTTTCTACTGGCCATAGATTGGATTATGAAAATAACTCAAAACAACAGAAATGGGATCCAAGGGTCACTAACCAAACAACTTGATGATTTAGATTTTGCTGATGACATAGCTCTCCTATCACACAGCCATCAACAGATGCAGGATAAAATGAGCATACTTGATGAGAGATCACAACAGCTAGGACTGAAGATTAATAGAGATAAGACTAACATTATGAGAATTAATACAGTTGACAATAACCAAATAAAACTAGGAGAAATACCTCTACTAGACGTCCAATCTTACACATATCTGGTCAGTAATATAGATAAAGAGGGAGGAACGGAAAATGATACCAAAAAAAAACGATATCAAAAGCAAGAGGAGATTTCATTGCACTGGGAAACATGGAAATCCAAAGAAATTATATTAAATACAACAATACAAATTTTCAACCCAAATGTTAAGTCGGTCCTATTATATGGCTGTGAAACATGGAGAACAACAAAATTGACAATCACGAAGATACAGACTTTCATTAATGGATGCTTACGCAGAATAAAAGGATGGAAATGGCAGGACAAAATCACTAACATAGAATTATGGAAATGTACCAGTCAAACACCAGTGGATAAAGAGATACAGCTAAGACGATGGCGCTGGATAGGACACACACTGTGTAATCCAACTGAGAGTATTACACAACAGGCCCTTTTTTTGGAATTCCCAGGGGAAAAGACAAAGAGGAAGACCAACGAATTCTTGGAGAAGACAGATAGAAGCAGAGATGAAGATGATGGGGAAGACATGGAATGATCTTAAAAGAATGGCAAAAAACAGAACGACTTGGAAAGTGTTTGTTGAAGACCTATGCTCCACTGGGAGCTGAAAGTGTTTGTTGAAGACCTATGCTCCACTGGGAGCTAAAAAGGTAGAAGATTCATCATTCATAAAACAAATATTCTGGATTTAAACTTTACCTGTCAGAAAAAAAGCTGATATTTAATTGGTCGTTCTATCTTCTTCTTTCTGCTTTCACCCGTAAAGTGGGCGTTGGTAGTGTCTCTAGTTTATCTAATCCCGCGATATCTGCACCTATCATCATCATGAGTAGATTTGCTTGACAAGTTTTGCCTGGGTAGCGGCCATTTATGCCCTACTCATTTCGACTTTGACCTGTCAAGATCTCTTTAACATGCGCAAGTGCACACGAGACCTGTTTTGCCATAATCCACGAGAGCTAGACATCAGATCTTACTGCCCAGTTATCAGGGGAGGGTATAGTCACGAGAAAACTAGAGAAAAATTCCACGAGTATGTCGTGGTTATTCGAATCTGGGAGCTTACTGTCAAAATGTGAAAGTCTGGCATCTAGACTACACATTCTCCTTCATGTAAGTTGGAGGTGCTGGAGATTACTGAGTTGTCGTATCTGTAGGAGAGATCCGTGCAGCATCCATTACATCATCAGCGTTCAAGTCTTGTGATCAGGCGAACTTGACTCTTTGTTCTGTTTCATGATGGAGGGGTAAGGACATCAACATGACACAAGATGAGCTGGTCTCATGGTCGGTACTTGTATGTGGAGGGGTAATGACATCAACATGACACAAGATGAGCTGGTCTCATGGTCGATACTTGTATGTGGAGGGGTAATGACATCAACATGACACACGATGAACTGGTCTCATGGTCGGTACTTGTATGTGGAGGGGTAATGACATCAACATGACACACGATGAGCTGGTCTCATGGTCGATACTTGTATGTGGAGGGGTAATGACATCAACATGACACACGATGAGCTGGTCTCATGGTCGGTACTTGTATGTGGAGGGGTAAGGACATCAACATGACACACGATGACCTGGTCTCATGGTCGGTACTTGTATGTGGAGGGGTTAGGACATCAACATGACACACGATGAGCTGGTCTCATGGTCGATACTTGTATGTGGAGGGGTAAGGACATCAACATGACACACGATGAGCTGGTCTCATGGTCGATACTTGTATGTGGAGGGGTAATGACATCAACATGACACACGATGAACTGGTCTCATGGTCGATACTTGTATGTGGAGGGGTAAGGACATCAACATGACACACGATGAGGTGGTCTCATGGTCGGTACTTGTATGTGGAGGGGTAAGGACATCAACATGACACACGATGAGCTGGTCTCATGGTCGGTACTTGTATGTGGAGGGGTAAGGACATCAACATGACACACGATGACCTGGTCTCATGGTCGGTACTTGTATGTGGAGGGGTAAGGACATCAACATGACACACGATGACCTGGTCTCATGGTCGGTACTTGTATGTGGAGGGGTAAGGACATCAACATGACACACGATGACCTGGTCGCACGGTCAGTTTTTGTATATGGACGTTTGACCTGATTGTTGCCCTAAACCTGCGCCGTGGCTGACACACTCCGTCTTCGTCAGGCTGGACCTCGGCTTGACGTACGAGCTTTCCTTCTCGTAGGGTGGATGCCAGCCAAGGGCTGTTGTGCCCACCCTGCCCGTGATTTCTGTCTGGATGTTCTCCGATATCCTTTCCTTCTCGTAGGGTGGATGCCAGCCAAGGGCTGTTGTGCCCACCCTGCCCGTGATTTCTGTCTGGATGTTCTCCGATATCCTTTCCTTCTCCTGATGGTACCGCCAAGGCAGCAGTGGTTTGTGTTCCGGGGTGTCCTTCCCCCTGGATAGAGCTTTGAATGCGATGCTCGCGTGGCCTGTCTCGTCGTTGGACATATAGGGCGCTTTATAAAAACTCATACAATTCCATATGTGGCATCTACCCTCACCTTGCAGGAGGTGCCTTCCATCTGGTATATAGATCGAGATGTCAGATCTGCAGTCCCATTGTCATGATACATTTAATCAAATCAACTCTGTTAGATGAGGTCACCAACGATCAGTAAAACCGAGAGACCAGGCCGTGAAAGTGAACATTCACGTTCTTAAAAAAGGTATGACACCTGTAAAATTTAAGACACCTGTAAAATTTAAGACACCTGTAAAATTTAGGACACCTGTAAAATTTAAGACACCTGTAAAATTTAAGACACATGTAAAATTTAAGACACCTGTAAAATTTAAGACACCTGTAAAATTTAAGACACATGTAAAATTTAAGACACCTGTAAAATTTAAGACACCTGTAAAATTTAAGACACCTGTAAAATTTAGGACACATGTAACATTTATGACACATTTAAATTAGGACACATATAAAATTGAACTTTCATGTTCAGCAACTTCGAGAGCATCTATTTATAGGATTCCTACACTAAAGCTAGGGAGCCGCGATAGCTCAGTAGTTAGTGAACTGGACTACAAAGGACAAGCGGTAGGGTTCGATCCCAACCGACGGGTCCGGTTCACCCAGCCTTAAAATGGGTACCGGATTTTTTTTAGGAAAGTGAAGCTGCACGGGCGTAATACCGACCACATTACCCCAAA
The DNA here is from genome assembly GCA_032433765.1 of Megaustenia siamemsis. Classification (NCBI taxonomy): domain Eukaryota; kingdom Metazoa; phylum Mollusca; class Gastropoda; order Stylommatophora; family Ariophantidae; genus Megaustenia; species Megaustenia siamemsis. Next base: position 76,104,308 of record JAVIAB010000160.1, on the reverse strand, counting down.
AATCATGTGCTGAAGGTCTGTAAAATATATGGTCACTAACACCCTATTTCCCTAAACGCCACTTGGCGTAACGGGGGTACTATACTTTTTTTTTACTTTATTTACTACACTAATGCTACTCAATCCGATTATAAAGTAACGACCATTTTTTGGGTTACTCCAATAAGTAAAAGAAAAAAAAAAGGGACAACTAAAGTATTATAATAAAACTGCCGTTCCCATCGACTGTACTGCGTTATTATATAGTTGTTTTTTTAAATGCGCTGTTTGTTGTTTGTTTGTTGACTGATCGGTCGAATTCAACAGCTGTCACATGTCGACCACCACCGCCCCGTTTTGAACAATGGGTTGATGTCATGATGGCTAGACGGATGAAATGAACAACATCTTTCTGGCCCGCCAATTACATTGATGTCTTCTTCCTCTTCTTTTTCCTTTTACACTTCTACATTTTCCTCCTCCTCGTCCATCCTTCTCATTTTCTTCTTCTCCTTCTTTGTCTTCTTCTTCTTTGTCATTATTTTCATCTACTATTTCTTCTTTTCTACTTCTACGTCTTCTTCTTCTTTCTTTCTATTTTTTCGAATAGCTACAATTACAACTTCTCCTTGTTCTTTTTCCTCCTCTTCTTTCTTTCTTTCCATTTTTTTTCTTCTAGCTACAACCAAAACTTCTTCTTCGTCCTTCTCCTCTTCTTTCTTTCTTTCTATTTCATCTTCTAGCTGCTACTACAACTTCTCCTTCTTCGTCCTCCTCTTCTTTCTTTCTTTCTTTTTCATCTTCTAGCTGCTACTACAACTTCTCCTTCTTCGTCCTCCTCTTCTTCTTTCTTTCTATTTCATCTTCTAGCTACTACCACAACTTCTCCTTCTTCGTTTTCCTCTTCTTCTTTCTTTCTATTTCATCTTCTAGCTACTACTACAACCTCTTCTTCCTTTCCTCACATAGAATGACGTTTATCAGATCGTCCCTCGCCAGAACGAAAACAACAACACACAACTTAAGACCTGTAATGTTATCATCCCAGATCACAAAGTTGTACCATCCTCTACTAATATCGTCTTCCCATTACTTCTAATTCCGTTCGGCACTAACAACAATGATGTTACCATGTTCTCTTAAACAACTAATGATGGCCTCTTCTTAGGGCCGAATTAGGACAAAAGCTTAATAAGCAATGAACATTGACTTCTTCACGAAGGTACAGACTTTCATTAATGGATGCTTGCGCAGAATAAAGGGATGGAAATGGCAGGACAAAGTCACAAACGTGGAATTATGGAAATGTACCGGTCAAATACCAGTGGATAAAGAAATACAGCGAAGACGATGGCGATGGATAGGACACACACTACGGAAACCAACTGAGAGTATTACACAACAGGCCCTTTTTTGGAATCCCCAGGGGAAAAGACAAAGAGGAAGACCAAGGAATTCTTGGAGAAGACAGATTGAAGCAGAGATGAAGATGATGGGGAAGACATGGAATGATCTTAAAAGAATTGCAAAAAACAGAACGACTTGGAAAGTGTTTGTTGAAGACCTATGCTCCACTGGGAGCTAAAAGGTAGAAGAGAAGATTGACTTCTTAGTCATCCGCCCTTAAAAGGACGTTAAGTGGGCGTGTCTACGTTGTGTTGTAGTTTGCAGTATAACTGTGATATTTGCGCTTTTCGACCCAACACATTCGACTTCAGCACATGATTTTATGTTGATTTCTTTTGTTTTCATCCATGAAAGGGTATAAGAGGCCTCAACATCACCTTGTCCTGGAAGTGGTCGCCGACTCAGAGCTGACCGCTCGTGTCACGATCAGTGGTCCAGAACTCATAAAAATCTTACCCTATACCCTATCCTATTTATTGATTGGCTAAACAGGTCGACGTAGATGTGACAGAATCTGTGAGCACATATATAACATCAAACATGATTCTGGAACTCCGATCTCCTCCCATTTCAGATCGCTAGGACATAATACCTCTGATGTCTTTCGAGTTACTGGCACCATCCCTTTTCTACTTCTTCTGATAGCCCATAGCCGGTTAGCACTTGAGAACCGACTCATAACCCGCTTTGGTACTCTCTAACCGAGAGGATTACATTTTTTCGCTCTTTTTTTTTTAACCGCTGGTCTCCTCTCCATCTCCTTTCCTGTATCCTATTACTATTCATCCCCGCCTCATCTTTATTACCTCTCTTGCTCTTCTCCCCCCTTGCCACCCCATCCTCTTTCTCTCTATTTAACTCTTCTCGTTTTCCTCGTACCCTATAGGACACCCCTTTTAATTTTCCAATTTTATCCATTTTTCAAATTTCGTTCGTTCGTTCGTTCGCTTTCGTCAGCTTTGACCTCTGACGAAGTCCCACCCACTCAATTTTGTGGGACTGAATTTTGCGTGTAAAGTCTGTTTTATCCCATTACAGGATGCCCCTCGCCATGCAGGCAGATTTACTCCGACTTCAGAGGTACTAATTTTTAGGGAATTAGTAAAACCCAGGTGTCCTCGCCAGGGTACGAACCCCGGCTGTTGCCGTGGTAAGCCAACCGCCTATCGATTGCGCTACCCGGACACTTTCAAATTTCATTTGGTCTAACTAAATCCTACCTGCCTTATTGTTTGTTAATATTTTAACCAGACTCTGCATAAATCCTGGCCAAAAAAATAAAAATAAAGAGAAAAAATGGAGAAGAAGATTAATAATAATGCGAAAATAAATAAGAAGAAGAGAAAAGAATAAGAAGGAGGAAGAGAAGAAGAAGAGGAATAGAAGAGGAAGAGGAATATGGTGATGATGAATATAAATAAGAAGAAGAGGAAAAGAAGAAGAAAATAATAATAATAATGATAAGAAGAAGAAAAATACGAAAAAATAAAGAAGAGTAAAGAAAAATTAACTCCACATTTCTTGATATAATAAACACACTTTACTAATCTGCTGGCGTTATTTAACAAAAGGGCATAGCTCCAGTCACTGTTTTCTGAAACATTACCTGCTACTGCGATTGCTTCTCACCTGAGTGACCTACTTTTATTGAGGACACTCAGGTGTATTTTCCGGTGCCACCAAACTTAAATTACGTGTTTTAGTGTCTTGATTCGTCCCCTCTGTTATCAGCACCTGTCACAGTGTTATCGTCACGAATTCCAGATGTTATCATATCCAATTCACTTGATTCATTGCGTGGCACGAGTTAGTAACTCACCACAGATAAAAGAACTCGCCCTGCCTCGAGCGTGATATAGAAGTGGATATAGTGTATGTGTAAATTGTATTTTTTACACTTGTTACATCAGTACTTATATTATTTTTACATCGGTAATATTGCCATTTAATGGAAGTACTTTTACCATTGTTTTATCTGTACTGTTATTATTGTTACATCAGTACTTTTATTATTTTTACATCGGTAATATTGCCATTTAATGGAAGTACTTTTACCATTGTTTCATCTGTACTGTTATTATTGTTACATCAGTACTATTGTTATTCTTACATCGGTAATATTACCATTTAACGGAAGTACTGTCACCATTGTTACATCAGTACTTTATCATTGCTACATCAGTACTTTTGTTATTGTTACATCGGTAATATTACCATTTTGCGGAAGTACTTTTACCATTGTTACATCAGTAGTTTTATCATTTTTTTAAAAATCGGTACTATTACCACAGCGACATCGATACGTTTGCCATTGTTACATCAGTACTTTTATCATTGTTACATCGGTACTTTTGCCATTGTTCTATCTATTGTCCTTTCGAGCCGAAGACGGCACATAGGGCAGAACCACAATCTCAAAAACAGAAACCTTGCGTGCCAAAATGGCACATCTTGCAGAGATCACTGCTCTAAAATCTATGGCACTGTTTCCATAACAATACTTTTTACAATGACAGCTTGTCAAGCCATCGATCAACCTCCTTAGTCGCCTCTTACGACATGCCTGGAAGGTCACAGTGTCACTATTCTTTACCTCCCTCATAATGAGGCCCCGGTAACACACGGGAAAGTACTATTACAATTGTTACATCGATAATAGTATCATTGTTATATCGATACTTTTACAATTATTACATCGGTGCCTTTATCATTGCTGCACCAGTACTTTTACCACTCTTACCGCCTTTTGAGCACCTGTTGGTCTACTGTTCTATTTGTTCTCCTTTGTGTTTGCACACTGACCCCTGTGTGAACTCCTCTGGTTCTGTGTGCATTTGCGCACATTTCTGCACATTTCTGCACATTCACGACAGCCACACTCAGGCTCCCATTTCCTTTTCATTTTGACCTCGGCCTGACACACAGGATAGACATTTTTATTTTCTTAACATATTTCGATTATTTTTGTTTTGGATGTTTCGTTATTAGTTTTACTTACATATCCGTGTGTGTGTTTTTGTGTGTGTTCCTGCTGAAGGCCTATTGAGCCGAAACGTCGTTTATTCTGTGTCGTCCACTAATCACGTAAAGCTTCTAACATACCATTTTTTTTATTTTTTTATTGTTCCTCTAATTCTACAGCTAGCTGGCTTCGAATGAACCAGTCTGTATATTCCAGGAAATAGATTTGTTTTCAAAGAAGAAAAAATAAATGTGTCAGTAGACTCACTAGCTCTCTCAATCTCTCTCTCTTTCTCTCCATCTCTCTCTCTCTTTCTCTCTCTCTCTGTCTGGCGCTCACTCGATGGCTACTAGAGAAATGGATAGCCCATTTCGTCGCATGTCTTTAAAACGACGTTAAATGGGCGCAGATGCGTTGTTTACATGCGCCTTTCGCCCACATCATCCCATTTCAAGACATTTCTGAGCACCGGGTTGTCTTCCCTCTTCGATCCCTCCTCGCTTGGCCAGACTGGACAAGTTAATCTGTTACTAGAAGCACCACGAAGAGGTGGAGCTGCGTCTGGATGGTTTTTCTTCCCCAATCCTGGCGTAAGAAATCAGCTGTGAGTCGCCGGCAGCTTCTAGCTCCGCCGCTGTAAAAACATCTTGCTCCCAGAGTCGCTACACGACATGGAAGCGAAGACGCGCCTCGCAGCAGCAGAGCTGGAAGTTGTCAGCGACCCACAGCTGATGGCTTGCGTCAGGATCGTTGTACCAGAACCATCCAGACCCTGCTCCACCTCCCCGTAGTGCATCCATTAACAGACTAACTTTTCCAGTCTGGCCAAGCGAGTAGGGATCGGAGAGGGAAGACAACCCGGCGCTTAAAAATGTCGTGCTAAAGTCGGATTTGTTGGGCTGAACGGCGTATGTATCACAGTTATGCGCCAAAACACAACACAACGCAGACACGCCCACTTAATGTCATTTCAATGGCGGATGGCGAAGAGGTGCACTCCTTTAGTCATCGTCGAACGCAAACAAGCTAAAAGACATTGCACAAATTGATTCCCTTTCCTGGGGGCCGTGAAATACAGGTTGAGGACCGTTTATGTTACGTCATTGCCCTGGAGAAAGCCGCTCGATTCCTGTCACAGAAGTCAATGTAATTAACCATTAGCAGCAGATTGGTGCTCGACCAAAGATTCCACCATAAATGCATGTAAGACCAAACTTGTTATCAATAATATTAATGGTTGTCCATACCTTGCTTTATTTCCCGATGACCCCACCCCAACCACCAAAAACACATACACGCACATTCACAAATTACAACAGGGATTCTTAAACTTTCACATAATAGCCATCTGTATTCCGGAGTAAAGACATCACAATGCACATATCTTTATATATATATTTGTGTGTTATTATTTGTTGGGAGCCAGTGATGGGGAGTGTTAGACACTCCAAGGTATGGTGACAGCTTTACAAATAGGGAACACAATACAATACTGACGTTTCTGCTAGGAGCCTTCTTCAGAAAACAAGGACAACAACAACAAACGATGAAGCACAATTATCTATATCTACATGTTAGATGATCAGGAGAATGATGAGGTGGACAGAAAAGAAGAGAAGAAAGTAGGATTTTGAAATAAGAAAGGAGGCTACATGAGGGGAGGTAGGATGAGAGTCAAGATGTGAAGAAAAGAGAGATAGGAAAAATGAGGAATAGATAGAAATATCAAAAGTACAACGAAGATAATGTATAAAACGTGTAACAAAAATCAAACACTTAGCTGGGAAAACTTGACTGTCCGCCGTAGAGCCATCGGATGTTGGTCCTGTTGTTGTTACTGTTGTTATTTGTTGTTCCAGCTGAAGGCCTATTTAGCCGAAACGTCGACTTTTGTTTTTTTACTCATCTACTTAAAGCTGTTACCATATCACTTTTTTCTCCTTTTTAAAAAAAGTGTCACGTGAATTCCGTTTCGCTTGTCATTGATCGGGACTGGTTGGCCTCGACACTAGACGTCTGTCTCAACACAGAGAAGTTGTGAGTTCAAATCCCGTCAACAATAGTTGGGATGTTTATTTGTGATTTCTCACTGCGTCAACCACCCCTGGTCTTAGCAGGGAGGTCCTGCTTGAATCGTGAATTACTCATCGACGGAAAAAAAAAAATATGAGTACCTCCGAAGACGGAGTTATCTTCCTGTGTGGCGAGGGACCCCTGTACACACTACTGCCTGGGAAAAACGGATTAACACGTAACATTGAGCTCTTATTCCCTATGGACTTCGCCATAGGTGACAGCTAACGAACGCTAAAAAAACTTGTCATTGACTCTTTGTAGCAGCCGGACTGGCGTAGCTAAGAACACCACTGACCATCAACCACGCAACCGAGCTTCAAATGCCATCAACAACACTCGAGGTTTACACAAACTCCTTAGACTCACCCAGTCATCGGGTAAAAACAGGGACCACAACTCGCATCCAGGAAAGTTTAAAAACTGTCGCCTTCGATACAGAGTTTCGCTGTGAAGACACCACCAGTCACAAGTCTCTGGTCAACTACCGGGTGAACGGTAGTGTTGGGTGTTTAGTAATGCAGTGACACTGATTCACGTTTTTTTATCTTCTCATTCAATCTTTGTCCGGCTAAAACCATTTCAGTGCGATCATATCATTTCTGATTGAATCTTAGTCACCTCATTGATATCATCACATATCCCATTGAATTTTAGTCACCTCATTGATATCATCACATATATAATTGAATCTTAGTCACCTCATTGATATCATCTCATATATCATTGAATCTTAGTCACCTCATTGATATCATCTCATATATCATTGAATCTTAGTCACCTCATTGATACCATCTCATATATCATTGAATCTTAGTCACCTCATTGATATCATCTCATATATCATTGAATCTTAGTCACCTCATTGATATCATCTCATATATCATTGAATCTTAGTCACCTCATTGATATCATCTCATATATCATTGAATCTTAGTCACCTCATTGATATCATCTCATATATCATTGAATCTTAGTCACCTAATTGATATCATCTCATATATCATTGAATCTTAGTCACCTCATTGATATCATCTCATATATCATTGAATCTTAGTCACCTCATTGATATCATCTCATATATCATTGAATCTTAGTCACCTCATTGATATCATCTCATATATCATTGAATCTTAGTCACCTCATTGATATCATCACATATCCCATTGAATCTTAGTCACCTCATTGATATCATCACATATCCCATTGAATCTTAGTCACCTCATTGATATCATCACATATCCCATTGAATCTTAGTCACCTCATTGATATCATCACATATCCCATTCAATCTTAGTCATCTCATTGATATCATCACATATCCCATTGAATCTTAGTCATCTCATTGATATCATCACATATCCCATTGAATCTTAGTCACCTCATTGATATCATCACATATCCCATTCAATCTTAGTCATCTCATTGATATCATCACATATCCCATTGAATCTTAGTCATCTCATTGATATCATCACATATCCCATTGAATCTTAGTCACCTCATTGATATCATCACATATCCCATTCAATCTTAGTCACCTCATTGATATCATCACATATCCCATTCAATCTTAGTCACCTCATTGATATCATCACATATCCCATTCAATCTTAGTCATCTCATTGATATCATCACATATCCCATTGAATCTTAGTCACCTCATTGATATCATCACATATCCCATTCAATCTTAGTCACCTCATTGATATCATCACATATCCCATTCAATCTTAGTCACCTCATTGATATCATCACATATCCCATTGAATTTTAGTCATCTCATTGATATTATCTTCTTTCTCCTTGCAACTTAGTCACCTCATTGATATCATCACATATCCCATTGAATCTTAGTCACCTCATTGATATCATTACATATCCCATTGAATCTTAGTCACCTCATTGATATCGTCTCATTTTTCATTGAATCTTTGTGTCGTCATATATCGTCCTTACCTCATCGACCTGTTATACAAAAACATATCAACCCTGCCTCGTCATTTCCTTCAACTCCAAATTGTCTACCTTTAATTAATAAGCGCATAATTATCGCTCCTTTGACAACAAATTCCTTGTTAGATGTTTACATTCCTGCTCGTGTTTTAAACGATGGCCGACTGAAAACTAAAACAAGGAGAGGAATTGAGATACCTATGAAGTGTAGTGGCAAACAACAATTTACAAAAATTAGAAATAAACTCAGATACAGCAAAGCTTGTTAACTTATTGGACAGTTATCACCACTATTGTCCAACAAGGAAATAACTCTAGAAGCAAAAAGAGCACTCTACAATACACCCCAACGTTGTGCTACCAATGCCAGACCTGGACTCTAGATGCAAGAACAATAAGAAAAAAAAACCTCTACAGAGATGAAATGTGTTAGACGAATGATAGGAAAGAGTCTGAGAGATAAGATCAGAAATGAAGAATTGAGAAAAAAGCTAGGAATGATTCTCGCCGTAGAGTACACAAGAAACAACCAACAAAACGGTTTGGTGATAAGGTAGAAAGATGAAAACACAACACAGATAGCCTTAAATAAATGTAGCTTGAACACTAGACTCAAGGGCCGACCACGGGAAAGATGGATTGACGGAATTTTCGAAATACTAGGAAACATAACAGCAGCAGAGGCAAACAGAAGATCAAATTGCCGCAAATTATATCTCATCTCGATGCTGAAAGGCAAATTAAGAGGGAAAGAAGAAGAAGAAGGGAAGGAAGAAAAAGAGGAAGAAGAAGAAGAATTCCATAGATGTCCGTTGGATGTAAAACTCAAAGTGGTTTCTCTCTGTGTGATTAATTGCCTCGATGACTGAGGGGGCTAGTCTACCACAACGAGAACCGCTCACAGCTGGTCGTTCAACAACCACCGATGCAGCTCTGACGTAAAATTGTAGTGATTGAAAGCTTTGTTTACAAGACAGGAACAAATAATTATGGCGAACATTTGCTCTCGCTCTGTCCTCGTTCAGTACGATATGTTTTTATTTTTTGAATTTTAACGAGCACTCAGACTTTTGCAATCACTCAACGTTTTTAAAAAGAGGGATTGCTATCTCTGAGCTCTCTCAAAAGTGGACTCATAAAACGTCATTGTCATCTATTGTCATTAATTATTCTTATCATTATAAACAAGCCATTATCAGTTATTGTTGCCATTATCATTTTTAGTTATCATTATCATTTATCATCAAAGATTATCACCATCATCAGTCAATATCAGTTTTCATTATCACTATTATTTATCATCAAAGAATATCACCACCACTTGCGAGTTTCACTTTAGTTCGTTCAAAAATTAGTGCCCACAGAGTTTATCAATTATCTCGGAAACTGTTTGATGATTTTCTGTAATTCTTTTTCATGAAATCTTATTTTTTCACCGACCTTAAGTCGGATTTGTTTCCCTACTATGCATTTAGGAAAAAAATTTGTTCTTTGAGGTATATAAAAATATGATTTTCTTGATTGTCTTAATTTTTAGGATTTTATAATAACCACATTTGCTGTAATCAACTCACCGTTTAAAAAGGCAAATTTCACGTGCTCTACACACAAACTTAGCACCATCTCACGCTCACTGAACCGTAACTTGTAAGACGCAATCCACTGAGAGGTTTGTTAGAAAATTAGCATAATTTACAATAAACTATAATGTTTAGAGCCCACGGGTTGATATTTTCCTAAAATTATATAACAAAAAACGATTTGTGCAAAATTCAGAGCTACCTTTGTACTTAAATGTTATACAATCTTAAGGTCGGTGAAAAAAAATAAGATTTCATGAAAAAGAATTACAGAAATTCATCAAACAATTTCCGAGATAATTGTTCAACTCTGTGGGCACGAATTTCTGAACGAACAATAGTCTGCTTGTTTGTTTGTTTGTTTGTTTGTTTGTTTGTTTGCCTCCGCCAGCTTTATATCTCTAACCAAATCCCAAGAGAATGAATTTTGCTTGAATATCAATAGTTCCTGTTTTCCCTACCGGTAACCATGTACTCAAGTGTCCCCCGCCTTACAGGCAGATTTTCTCAGGATTTCAGAGGTACTCTCATAATTTTGATCGTCGAAAGTTTTAACATTTTGAGTATATTTTTTCTATAAATCTTCCCCGAGCAGCGGCCATTGTTTTGGGGCCTGCTTTTTTTTTTTTTAATGTCCAGCTGCTGAGAGTTCTTTAGGGGACTCAGAACGCACATAGGATCTCCTTATTCGCCGTTTTCCGAGAGGGGTAGACATCGGACCTCACTACCCAGAGACCAGGGGAGGATAGAGCCACGGATGTTATTTTATTTATTTTTGTTATTCCCTTCTTATTCTCCATCACCAGTGGTGGGAATCGAACCAGGGAATCCTATTGACTCGAGGCCGACGCCTTACCTCAAAGCCCTACGTCTTAAAACTGAGTCTTTTCGATCCGAAAAATATTAGTACAAATAAAAAAAAACCAAAAGTACTCCCGTCACGCCAAGTGGCGTATAGGGAATATGGTGTTAGTGACCATACATTTTACAGACCTTCAGCACATGATTTTTGGGGTAATGTGGTCGCTATTACGCCCGTGCCGCTTTACTTTTCCAGAATAAAATCTGGTACCCATTAAAGGCTGGGTGAACCGGAGCCGTCGATTGGGATCGAACCCTACTTCTTGTCCTTTGTAGTCCAGTTCACTAACTTCTGAGCCGTCGCGGCTCCCAATAATGTTAGGACAGCTGTTTAACAGCACATATGCTGATGATGTTAGTACAGTTGTTGGTACGGTCTAAATGACCGACAGTGACAGAGCTAGAAGCTGTCAGCGACTTTTAGCTGATATTTTTCCGGCGAGGAGGATCGGTGAACCAGAACCGTCCAGACCCTACTCCACATCTTCGCGGTGCCTCTAGAAACAGTCTAACCTGTCTAGTCTCTCCGAGCGGGTGAGAATCATCGAAGGAAGGCAATCCCGTACTCATAAATGCCGCGCTAAAGTCGGTGGTGTTGGGCGCAAATATTGCTACACATCACAAGAAACAAATCTAGGTCCAATTAACGTTCTTTTAAGGACGGATGACGACTAGGGCAATCAATTCCTTTAATAGTCACCAGACGAACCCCAGACAGAGAGGCTATGACTTATTTTAATGTTTTATCACAATTAATGTTATCGTAGCAGGTATGTCAAGGTCGGCCCTCTTTCATCAACGTAAAAACAGACACTGCCTGTAAGGAAACAACTGTTGTTACTGTTAGGTCGGTTGTTGTTATTGTTAGTGTGTTTGTTGTTGATACTGTTAGTCATGTTGGTCCTGTTGTTGTTGTTGTTGTTACTGTTGGTGCTGTTGTTGTTACTGTTGGGCCTGTTGTTGTTACTGTTGGGCCTGTTGTTGTTACTGTTGGTCCTGTTGTTGTTGTTATTGTTGTAATTACTGTTGGGCCTGTTGTTGTTACTGTTGGGCCTGTTGTTGTTACTGTTAGGTCGGTTGTTGTTATTGTTAGTGTGTTTGTTGTTGATACTGTTAGTCATGTTGGTCCTGTTGTTGTTACTGTAGGTCCTGTTGTTGTTGTTGTAGTTACTGTTGATGCTGTTGTTGTTACTGTTGGGCATGTTGTTGTTACTGTTGGTCCTGTTGTTGTTGTAGTTACTGTTGGTCCTGTTGTTGTTGCTGTTAGTCCTGTTGTTGTTGTTGCTGTTAGTCCTGTTGTTGTTGTTGCTGTTAGTCCTGTTGTTGTTGTTGCTGTTAGTCCTGTTGTTGTTGTTGCTGTTAGTCCTGTTGTTGTTGTTGCTGTTAGTCCTGTTGTTGTTGTTGTTGCTGTTAGTCCTGTTGTTGTTGTTGTTGCTGTTAGTCCTGTTGTTGTTGTTGTTGCTGTTAGTCCTGTTGTTGTTGTTGCTGTTAGTCCTGTTGTTGTTGCTGTTAGTCCTGTTGTTGTTGTTGCTGTTAGTCCTGTTGTTGTTGTTGCTGTTAGTCCTGTTGTTGTTGCTGTTAGTCCTGTTGTTGCTGTTGTTAGTCCTGTTGTTGCTGTTAGTCCTGTTGTTGTTGCTGTTAGTCCTGTTGTTGTTATTGTTGATCCCGTTATAGTTATTGTTAGTCCTGTTGTTGTTACTGTTAGTCCTGTTGTTATAGTTATTGTTAGTCCTGTAGCTGTTACTGTTGATCCTGTTATAGTTACTGTTAGTCCTGTTGTTTTTGCTGTTAGTCCTGTTGTTGTTGCTGTTAGTCCTGTTGTTGTATTTGCTGTTAGTCCTGTTGTTGTTATTGTTGATCCTGTTATAGTTACTGTTAGTCCTTTTGTTGTTGTAGTTACTGTTTGTCCTGTTGTTGTTACTGTTAATCCTGTTGTTGCTACTATCGGTCAGGATATTGTTACGGTTAGTCCGGCTGTTGTTACTTAGTCCGGTTGTTGTTACTGTTAGTCCGGATATTGTTACGGTTAGTCCGGCTGTTGTTACTGTTAGTCCGGTTGTTGTTACTTCCCCGCGGCTGTACAACAATCTTGGAATCTTTAAAAACACTTCCGAATTTTTCTTTTCTTCTAAACGTGTCAGAAACATGGGAATTAGAAAGAAGGATTGTTCAGCTGAAAACCTTCAGTACATTTTTGTGGCGAGTGAGGCTCAGCACGCGCCAACACACACAGAGACTACACACC
>JAVIAB010000160.1:76046245-76086245 GCA_032433765.1 Megaustenia siamemsis | reverse complement strand
ACAACTACAACAAGAACAACTACTGCTACTACAACAACAATTACTACAACAAAAACGACTGCTACAACAACAACAAAAACTACTACTACAGCAACAATTACAACAAACAACAACAACTACTACTACTACTATAACAACAACTACAACAACAACTACTACTACTACTATAACAACAACAACTACAACAACAACTACTACTACTATAACAACAACTACAACAACAACTACTACTACAACAACAACTACAACAAGAACAACTACTACTACTACTATAACAACAACTATAACAACTACAACAACAACAACAACTTCTACAACAACAACAACAACAACAACTACTACTACTACTACTACTACTACTACTACAGCAACAATTACTGCAACACCCACTACGCTCGTTCGTTCGTTCGCTTTCGTCAGCTTTGACCTCTGACGAAGTCCCACCCACTCAATTTTGTGGGACTGAATTTTGCGTGTAAAACACTACTACTTCTACAACTGTTTCATCACCTATTACTACCATTAATATATTACAATTGTTCTCTTCATTAGCCAAGCCCAGGATGAGTGATGTATTAAGACTCCACCATGCCAGCTAGTACAGCTTAGATGTCACGGTGCCAGTGCTCTTAATCTCTCTTAATACCTCACAGAGATTAAGGTTACATTGTGTAGTGTAGGGGTGTTCCTTACATTGTATAGTGTAGGGGTGTTCTTTCCATTGTGTAATGGAGGGGTGTTCCTTACATTGTGTAGTGAAAGGGTGTTCCTTACATTGTGTAGTGAAAGGGTGTTCCTTACATTGTGTAGTGAAGCGGTGTTCCTTACATTGTGTAGTATAGAGATTTTCCTTACATTGTGTAGTACATTGTGTAGTAGAGATTTCCCTTACACTGTGTAGTATAGAGATTTTCCTTACATTGTGTAGTATAGAGATTTCCCTTACACTGTGTAGTATAGAGATTTCCCTTACACTGTGTAGTATAGAGATTTCCCTTACACTGTGTAGTATAGAGATTTTCCTTACATTGTGTAGTATAGAGATTTTCCTTACATTGTGTAGTATAGAGATTTTCCTTACATTGTGTAGTATAGAGATTTTCCTTACATTGTGTAGTATAGCGATTTCCCTTACACTGTGTAGTATAGAGATTTCCCTTACATTGTGTAGTATAGAGATTTCCCTTACACTGTGTAGTATAGAGATTTTCCTTACATTGTGTAGTATAGAGATTTCCCTTACATTGTGTAGTATAGAAATTTTCCTTACATTGTGTAGTATAGAGATTTTCCTTACATTGTGTAGTATAGAGATTTTCCTTACATTGTGTAGTATAGAGATTTTCCTTACATTGTGTAGTATAGAGATTTCCCTTACACTGTGTAGTATAGAGATTTCCCTTACACTGTGTAGTATAGAGATGTTCCTTACATTGTGTAGTATAGAGATTTCCCTTACACTGTGTAGTATAGAGATGTTCCTTACATTGTGTAGTATAGAGATTTTCCTTACATTGTGTAGTATAGAGATGCTCCTTACATTGTGTAGTATAGAGATTTCCCTTACACTGTGTAGTATAGAGATTTCCCTTACACTGTGTAGTATAGAGATTTCCCTTACACTGTGTAGTATAGAGATTTTCCTTACATTGTGTAGTATAGAGATGTCTCTTATAATGCATTGTATAGAGATATTCCTTACATTGTATAGTATAGAGATGTCTTTTGTATTGTGGAACTTAGGGACACTCAATATATTGAGCACCATCATCATCATTATGTGCCAAACCGGTTGGCGTAGACGATTATGGTCTTCCCCAATCTTCTTTCCACCATGCACCATAATTACGGTTCGTAAGTGTAAATTCATACGTGCATATACTAATGTATATGGGAAACAACAGGTAAAGAAAAAGAGGAAGACCCAGGGAGACACAGAAGACATTGATGAGAGAGGCAAGAGCAGCAGGAATTCCCTCAATGAGATAGAACTGCTTGCACAGAACAGAGACAGATGGCGAGATTTGATAAAATATCTTTAAAAGAAAACTGCTAGATTCATATAGGAGAAGGTGTATCTTGGTCTATGGGTCGAAAGGTCAATAGATAGATAGTGTAATTCTACTGTGATGAGAAGAGATAATAAATCGAATCAACACAAATCTTCAGTAATAAAGAAAAGACGATGGTCATACGTTGGACATGTGATGAGAAGAGATAATAATCGAACAGCAAAAAAGGTAAAAAAGAGGAAGACCCAGGGAGACACTGAGAAGAACATTGATGAGAGAGGCAAGAGCAGCAGGAATCGGCTCCCTCAATGAGATAGAACTGCTTGCACAGAACAGAGACAGATGGCGAGATTTGATAAAATATCTTTAAAAGAAAACTGCTAGAACAAAAATTCATATAGGAGAAGGTGTATCTTGGTCTACGCCCTATGGGCCGGTTACGGCTCGAAAGGATGCTGACTGAAGTGTGATTCTGTAGTATTGGTGTACTCAGATGTTTATTTTATCATATCTCAACTCTGTAACCTAGAACCTATTTGACTATTGTTGATAATGGAATTGTCTAACATGAAACTGCAAACCGTTCCAAACCACCCCAGAAATTCTGTACACATTTTGTTCCAACCTACTAGTGAAGGACAAAAATCAGATTAATAAAGAAAGTGTTAAACGTTATGAAAGTATACTAAATGGAGCGCCACAATATCGGTTAATGGAATATAATCATATTTGGACATAATACTTCTAGGAGCCTGTGTCCGGAGTTAATGAGTTAAATGTGTTTATTTATCAGAGAAAGTTCTGTACCGTTATTAGGTCGCGCCTCTATGTACTTGAAGGCTCTAGCGCGAGCTGAATGCTGGGTGGGTATTGATTGGCTGTCAGCTGTGCTTAATTAGGTCAGATGGATGTTCCACGGAAAACCAGCTCAAGCTGTTTGTTAGCTTGTTTGTTTGTTACATATTTGTTGTTCCTATATTTGTAACATGTTTGTTGCTTCTATGTTTGTTACATGTTTGTTATTGCTATATCTGTTACATTTTTGTTGATGCTAAGTTTGTTACATATTTGTTATGGCTATGTCTGTTACATATTTGTTGTAGATATGTTTTTTACATATTTATTAATGATATGTCTGTTACAAATTATTGTTGATATGTTTGTTACATATTAGTTAATGATTTGTCTGTTACATATTTGTTGTTGATATCTTTGTTACATATTTGTTATTGCTATGTCTGTTACATATTTGTTGTTGATATGTCTGTTACATATTTGTTGTTGATATGTCTGTTACATATTTGTTTTTGATATGTCTGTTACATATTTGTTTTTGATATGTCTGTTACATATTTGTTGTTGATATGTCTGTTACATATTTGTTGTTGCTATGTCTGTTACATATTTGTTGTTGATATGTCTGTTACATATTTGTTTTTGATATGTCTGTTACATATTTGTTGTTGATACGTCTGTTACATATTTGTTTTTGATATGTCTGTTACATGTTTGTTGTTTCTATGTTTGTTACATATTTGTTATTGCTATGTCTGTTACATATTTGTTGTTGATATTTTTGTTACATATTTATTGTTACTAAGTTTGTTACATATTTGTTATTGCTATGTCTGTTACATATTTGTTGTTGATATCTTTGTTACATATATATTGTTACTAGTTTTGTTACATATTTGCTGTTGCTATGTTTGTTACATATTTGTTGTTGCTGTGTTGTTGCATATTTGTTGTTCCTGTGTTTGTTGTGGTGGCCAACAGTGGTAACCAAATGGAGGCCCGCGGACCAAATCCGGCCCGCCAGTCCTTTTTTTCATGGCTCTTCAAGTGTCCACAGAAGCCACTATATTAAATACATGTATATGTAAATAAAAACAAAGTTCTAGTCGGTAAAAAGCCCCCCCCCCAAAAAAAAAAATACTATTGGAACCGACAATAATCAATGGCCCTGTTTATAGTTGACGATGGGTGCTTTTATGTCAGTGTCAGGTGGTAGCGTCAGTGTCAGGCGATAGCGTCAGTGTCAGGTGATAGCGTCAGTGTCAGGTGATAGCGTCAGTGTCAGGTGATAGGGTCAGTGTCAGGTGATAGGGTCAGTGTCAGGTGACAGCGTCAGTGTCAGGTGACAGCGTCAGTATCAGGTGATAGCGTCAGCGTCAAGTGATAGCGTCAGTGTCAGGTGATATCGTCAGTGTCAGGTGATAGCGTCAGTGTCAGGTAATAGCGTCAGTGTCAGGTGATAGGGTCAATGTCAGGTGATAGCGTCAGTTTGAGGGGGTCAGTGTCAGGTGATAGGGTCAGTGTCAGGTGAAAGCGTCAGTGTCAGGTGATAGCGTCAGTGTCAGGTGATAGAGTCAGTGTCAGGTGATAACGTCAGTGTCAGGTGATAGCGTCAGTGTCAGGTGATAGGGTCAGTGTCAGGTGATAGCGTCAGTGTCAGGTGATAGCGTCAGTGTCAGGTGATAGCGTCAGTGTCAGGTGATAGAGTCCCAAACATTATTATTTATGACTAAATCACATCATTCCATTGTTGACGATACTCTCATTTAGGCCCGCTGGTCCTGGCCTTCGCTATAACCTGGCCCTCGGGCAAATCTAAGTTGGTCACCCACTGGTTTAGAGTTGAGAACAGAAAGACTTCACTGCACTCGCGGCCATTCCATATCTTCTCAGTGGCCCGTTCCAGCAAATAACAAAAGTGTCCATTCCAATCGCGCTCATTGCTCCACTTCTGTGAAAATGACGCGTTTTTACGCTCTTACTATTCTATTGAACGTACAGAGTTCTGTATAAATGGCGCGCAGCTTAAAATGGACACTTCCGGGTCGCCGTAATAGCCGTCGCAGACTACATAATCGCCATGAGGCAAATAATAAATGGATATTATAATGGTGGGAAACTTCCGAGACGATAGATCAACGAATCATCTCAGGGGAAGAGGTATAATTATAGCCCTTGGAAAACATTCACAATTAATCAACAACAGAAGAAACAGAACAATAGATGGTCCTAAGCAGGATCGAACCCGTACTTTACGGCTCCAACCAACGAACCAACCAGCCAGCCAGCCAGCCAACCAACCAACCAACCAACAAACCAACCAGCCAACGAACCAACCAACGAACCAACCAACCAACCAAGGAACCAACCAACGAACCAACCAACCACCAGCCAGCCAGCCAGCCAACCAACCAACCAACAACCAACCAACCAACCAACAAACCAACCAGCCAACGAACCAACCAACGAACCAACCAACCAACCAAGGAACCAACCAACGAACCAACGAACCAACCAGCCAGCCAGCCAACCAACCAACCAACAAACCAACCAGCCAACGAACCAACCAACGAACGAACCAACCAACCAAGGAACCACCAACGAACCAACCAACCAACCAACCAACCAACCAACAAACCAACCAGCCAACGAAATAACCAACGAACCAACCAACCAACCAATGAACCAACCAACCAACCAAACAACGAACCAACCAACGAACCAACCAACCAACCAAGGAACCAACCAACGAACCAACCAACCAAACAACGAACCAACGAACCAAACAACCAACGAATCAACCAATGAACCAACCAACGAACCAACCAACGAATCAACCAATGAACCAACCAACGAACCAACCAACCAACCAGCCAGCCAGCCAGAAATCCCGCCCGCCCGTCTGTCTGTCTATCTACTTATCTTCCATCTGCCTGCCTGCCTACCTACCTACATGTCTGTCTGTCTGCCTGTCTAAACACCTACCTACCTACCTGTCTGTCTGTCTGCCTGTCTAAACACCTACCTACCTGTCTGTCTGCCTGCTTAATTACCTACCTACCTTTCTACCTATCACCTTAAGTATTGTCTATATTTGCAATGTCGTTTCTTATATAAACTGTACTGTTTAATTTGGTACTTCTTACAGTGATTCATATAGTTCTGCCTGCAGGGTTGTATCTACAACGAACGGGTTTTCCTCAATATACTATATTCAATAACAGACAAATATAACAAACACTTTACTTGAGACAAAAATACATAACCACTAAGAAGTCTACATCAGACTTCTATCTCTCCTCACCTAAAACAAAATCCTTGTTTGGATGCACTTCTGGCTAAAAATAGCATTGAATCATGGCCAATGGTTTCTAGGTTAGTGGGTCACTTCTCAGCTGTGAATTTATAACGCCTTAATCTAATGCATGACATAAAGATGGCTGTTAAGTTCTTTATTTATATTTTTTAACTTGGTTAATTTGTAACATTTTATTTCTGGCTAGATTACGTTGGTTGCTCAGCGCGGCCGAGATATGGTTTGTACTTTATGGAAGTGAGGATTGGTTACGTGTGGGGGTTGACGAGGAATGAGGGTTGGGTAAGCGTGAGGGTTGGCTAAGTGTGAGGGTTGGTTAGATAGGTGTGAGGTTTGGCTAGGTTTGAGGTTTGGCTAGGTGTGAGGGTTGGATAGATAGGTGTGAGGTTTGGCTAGGTGTGAGGTTTGGCTAGACGTGAGGGTTGGCTAGGTGTGAGGGTTGGATAGATAGGTGTGAGGTTTTACTAGGTGTGAGGGTTGGCTAGATAGGTGTGAGGTTTGGCTAGGCGTGAGGTTTGGCTAGGTGTGAGGTTTGGCTAGGCGTGAGGTTTGGCTAGATGTGAGGTTTGGCTAGGTGTGAGGTTAGGCTGTGTGTGAGGTTGGCTAGGTGTGGGGTTTGGCTAGGTGTGGGGTTTGGCTAGGTGTGATGGTTTGCTAGATAGGTGTGAGGTTTGGCTAGATAGATGTGAGATTTGGCTGGAAGTGAGGTTTGACTAGGCGTGAGGTTGGCTAGGTGTGAGGTTTGGCTAGGTGTGAGGTTTGGCTAGATAGGTGTGAGATTTGGCTGGAAGTGAGGTTTGACTAGGTGTGAGGTTTGGCTAGGTGTGAGGTTTGGCTAGGTGTGAGGTTTGGCTAGATAGGTGTGAGATTTGGCTGGAAGTGAGGTTTGACTAGGCGTGAGGTTTGGCTAGGTGTGAGGTTTGGCTAGGTGTGAGGTTTGGCTAGGTGTGAGGTTTGGCTAGGTGTGAGGTTTGGCTAGGTGTGAGATTTGGCTAGAAGTGAGGTTTGGCTGGAAGTAAAGTTTGGTTAGGAATGAGGGTTGGTTTGGATTAGGGTTTAGCTAGGTTTGAGGTTTACAGGACTAACTCCACCTTGATGGAGCAAGCAACACAGGACTAACTCCACCGTGGTGGAGCAAGCTAAACAGGACTAACTCCACCTTGATGGAGCAAGCAACACAGGACTAGCTCCACCTTGATGGGGCAAGCAACACATCACTAACACCACCTTGATGGAGCAAGCAACACAGGACTAGCTCCACCTTGATGGAGCAAGCAACACAGGACTAGCTCCACCTTGATGGGGCCAGCAACACTTCACTAACACCACCTTGATGGGGCAAGTAACACAAGACTAGCTCCACTTTGATGGAGCAAGCAACACAGGACTAGCTCCGCCTTGATGGGGCAAGCAACACAGGACTAGCTCCACCTTGACGGAGCAAGCAACACAGGACTAGCTCCACCTTGATGGAGCAAGCAACACAGGACTAGCTCCACCTTGATGGGGCAAGCAACACTTCACTAACACCACCTTGATGGGGCAAGTAACACAGGACTAGCTCCACTTTGATGGAGCAAGCAACACAGGACTAGCTCCGCCTTGATGGGGCAAGCAACACAGGACTAGCTCCACCTTGATGGAGCAAGCAACACAGGACTAGCTCCACCTTGATGGAGCAAGCAACACAGGACTAGCTCCACCTTGATGGGGCAAGCAACACATCACTAACACCACCTTGATGGGGCAAGCAACACAGGACTAGCTCCACCTTTATGGGGCAAGCAACACAGGACTAGCTCCACCTTGATGGAGCAAGCAACACATCACTAACTCCACTTTGATGGGGCAAGCAACACATCACTAATACCACCTTGATGGAGCAAGCAACACATCACTAACTCCACCTTGATGGAGCAAGCAACACATCACTAACACCACCTTGATGGAGCAAGCAACACATCACTAACACCACCTTGATGGAGCAATCAACACATCACTAACACCGCCTTGATGGGGCAAGCAACACATCACTAACTCCACCTTGATGGAGCAAGCAACACATCACTAACACCACCTTGATGGAGCAAGCAACACATCACTAACAACACCTTGATGGAACAAGCAACACAACACTAACACCACCTTGATGGGGCAAGCAACACAGGACTAACTCCACCTTGATGGGGCAAGCAACACATCACTAACACCACCTTGATGGGGCAAGCAACACAGGACTAGCTCCACCTTGATGGAGCAAGCAACACAGGACTAGCTCAACCTTGATGGGGCAAGCAACACAGGACTAACTCCACCTTGATGGGGCAAGCAACACAGGACTAGCTTCACCTTGATGGAGCAAGCAACACAGGACTAGCTCCACCTTGATGGAGCAAGCAACACAGGACTAGCTCCACCTTGATGGGGCAAGCAACACAGGACTAACTCCACCGTGGTGGATCAAGCAAACAGGACTAACTCCACCGTAAAGATGGAAACTAATCCAGAACTAACCCCATTTTAACTAATCTATCTTAACCCAGTAACCTTTGGACATTATAAACGACCTGTTCCCGCCTTCCATTCTCTTCATGGGGATGGTCTTTCCTTCCCCCACATCTGGGCCACCCGGGTACACGATACAGGCAGTGGCGGATATACAGAGGAGACAACGGAGGCCACGAAACTCCTGTACTATTTTATCACAATACATAACACAATCGGGAGCCGCGATAGCTCAGTGGTTAGTGAACTGGACTACAAAGGACAAGAGGACGGGTTCGATCCTGATCGACAGCTTCCAGGTTTACCCATCCATAAATTGGTACCTGATTTTTCCTTTGGAAGTAAAGCGGTACGGGCGTAACACCGACCACATTACCTCAATAATCATGTGCCGAAGGGCTATAAAATTGTTGGTGGCTAACACCATATCCCCTATATAATATATTATTATATATACAATATACAAAGCCAACCATCGGAGACAGAGCCGATCAACGAGCTTCTGTTTGCAGACGATCAGACCTTAATACGTGGAATAATAGAAGACCTACAAGAACACTTAAATAGACTCAACAGCATAGGCACAAAATACAACATGAAATTGAACAATATAAATACGCCACTTGGCATGTTGGGGTTATTTACTTTTTTACTTTACATAACACAATCATATTCCAGCTCAATGAGTTAAATGTCAGTGTACAACCAGCCACCGTATTCCCTAGTATAACTGTGATATAGTTCAATGTCAGTGTACAACCAGCCACCGTATTCCCTAGTATAACTGTGATATAGTTCAATGTCAGTGTACAACCAGCCACCGTATTCCCTAGTATAACTGTGATATAGTTCAATGTCAGTGTACAACCAGCCACCGTATTCCCTAGTATAACCGTGATATAGTTCAATGTCAGTGTACAACCAGCCACCGTATTCCCTAGTATAACCGTGATATAGTTCAATGTCAGTGTACAGCCAGCAACCGTATTCCCTAATATAACCGTGATATAGCTCAAATAACTCAAGCTGTTACTAATAAATAGGCTTCAATGTCTATTGAGGTCAAACCTACTACAACCGTACTACGGCATCTATCGACCTTGCAACGTGTATGAGAACTAAGTAGGCCATTTCAAAAATTACCTCCCTGTTTCCATGGCAACAAGACAACGACAAATCAGATGACGTTCTATCTTTTTATTGAAACATTAGAAGTAGTGCCGATGGGGAGGAGAATTTACAACTGTAAGAATCACTGCGCTTTGTTTTTGTATTAACAACAAAAAAAACCTGAACAAAACTATACAAGAATGTAATTAACGACGAAACCATATTTTTTCATAACTCTTGATGTAAGTAATTGAGATACTATGATGTAATCATAATTATGTTATTTTATGGGGGAATAATTGAAGGAACTATATTACACAACGCAAATTGCAGCAATGTTCATGTCGTATATGATCAGGGTAAAGATGAACCGAAAAGTTTGGTCTTGTGTCCTGGCCTCCTCAAGTTTCGACTTCACCTTCCGCCGCTGAAGACAGGATGAATGGAGCTGCCTGTCAACTACTTCTATGAGATGTATTTGGGTTATGCAAAATTCCCTTTCAATTTTGACAAGTTTCGTATGTCACGTCCAGTTAAGCTGATCACTGAGTGTTATGTCCAAAGTCGTTAGTGCGTGTCAGGGTCGACGTCACTGTACTTCCCACAGCGGTAGAATGTAGTACTTTCAAAATTAGATCACCACAGAAATGTATTTTTATATCGGAGACTGTTGTTAAAACTTACTGTGTTTATTCTGTAAGGTCAGAAAAATGTATATTGTCAATGTTATTCATCTATATATATTTCTTTCTTTGTTACTCGAGTTTACCAGGCGATTACTAGAGGGATGAGTTACGCTCTTCGTCATCCGCCCTTAAAAGGACGTTAAGTTGGCGTAGATGTGTTGTGATGGTGCAGGTTGTCACAGATAAGATGTGATATTTTTTACGCCTTTCGGCCCAACATATCAGACTTCAACTTAGCGTTTTTAAGTACCTGGTTGCCTTCCCATTTCAATCCCCACTCGCTTGTCCAGAGTGAATAATGTGTTTTCAGGGGCACCACTTCGAGGTGGAGTAGGGTATTAATCAACTTTGTTGTTCTCCAATCTTAACGTAACTAGTCTGCTGTGGGTTACTGGCCGCTCTCAGCTCAACTTCTGGTGAACCAGAGATCGATGTTCTTTGATTTTGTTGAAACGGTCGGACAGACTTAATTTGGTTCATCTCTTAATGTTATCCTCCCGTCTATAACCATATTGTCCTGTTGTCTTGCAGGTACAATCTCATAGACTCTGATTACCAACTCGCTGGAGTCAACGGCAGTGGTTGGCGTCTCTGTGGAGGCCTAGTCGGAGAAGAATCTACTTCATTTTCATGCTAGGGTTAATGAGCATGTGTTAGCAGTCTTGCCTGGTTGGCTTATATTGAGTGCGGAAGGGCAATGAACCGCATTGACATTATGCATGCCCCAGAGACGCTGGACGAAAAACCGACTCAAAACATGACTCAGAATTCGCAGCTGTGAACAGACTTCACGAATATCATGTCAAAGTGGGAGATGCCAGACGAGAGCGCTATGCAGGAATCCAAAAAGACTTGTCAACCAATACAACAGCGTTGTCATAAGTCGCTACACGTTGAGGGATATTCTTTGGAGAAGAGCTGAGCCCTTATAGACTTGTCCCATGTGCAATCAAAATAACCTGTCGACTAAACTAAACTAAACTAAACTAAACTAAACTAAACTAAACTAAACTAAACTAAACTAAACTAAACTAAACTAAACTAAACTAAACTAACTAAACTAAACTAAAACTAAACTAAACTAAAACTAAAACTAAAACTAAACTAAACTAAACTAAACTAAACTAAACTAAACCAAACCAAACAACCAAACCAACCAAAACCAAACCAAACCAAACCAAACCAAACCAAACCAAACCAAACCAAACCAAACCAAACCAAACCAAACCAAACCAAACCAACCAAACCAAACCAAACCAAACCAACCAAACCAAACCAAACCAAACCAAACCAAACCAAACCAAACCAAACCAAACCAAACCCCAACCCCAACCCCAAGCCCAAGCCCAAGCCCAAGCCCAAGCCCAAGCCCAAGCCCAAGCCCAAGCCCAAGGCCAAGGCCAAGCCAAGCCAAGCTAAACTTTAATTCGTAAAACTCTCCCATGTATAGCGTATATACTGTTCTCTAGTCTTGCCTGAACAATCTGAGATACATAACTTCGATTTATGGATGTTACTCTCCCGCCATCAGCGAAAGAATCAGCGAAAGAATCAGCGAAAGAATCAGCGAAAGAATCAGCGACAGCGAAAGAATCAGCGAAAGAATCAGCGAAAGAATCAGCGAAAGAAACCACAAAAATCAGTCATGACACCATGGCATTTGGGAAATAAAAATAAAATAGCGGCACTGGAATCATGAATAAACGTTGATGTTAAATTCTGAAGACAAACAAGCGCGGGAGAATGAAGACGAGGTCAGGCATCACATATGCATTGTATTCGTTCTGTGGTGGAATCTGTCTATCCAATATTTGCAGATTCAGCCACAAGAGAAGCTCTTCAGCAAAACAGCATCCAGCATAAAACACTAATATTTTACCAAACTAGTGACCTATATCATGATATTTGTCTGTTATTAGGATCATTATCACTGCACACCAGACGGACCCATAGGTGCGGCCAATAGCCTCCTCGAGAATGTTAAGAAAATTGGAGGAGAATCCTGACCCACGTGCACGAAATCCGTAGCACGGGCCTGGGATCCACGACGTGGGTGTGTGTTTCTGCTGACAATGTTACCCGGGCAGCGGCACATATTTTTGTCCTAATCTTTTAAGTTTTAGCTGACAAAGATTCTTTAACGTGCGCGAGTGCACTCGAGACCTCCTGTTTCTTGACGTTATCCGAGAGGGCTAGACATGGGATCTCACTTCCTAATAAAATCAGGGGAGGGTCACGTCATAAAGAAACGAAAAAAAAAATAGATATAGAATAAAAATAGGGGAAAAAAACTGTAAGGTTCAAGCTTTACGTAACAAGAGGACAACACAAATCAGAACGACGTTTCGGCTCAATAGATCTAGGTTCCCTAGCAGGAACAAACATAAAACACACACATAAATATTTATTAAAATTTGTTTTTTAAATAATTGAATAATATATATAATAATTTCAAAAGAGAAGAAAAAATAAAAGGAAAATTGAAAATAAAGACTTCTCTGTATAACGTCATGTGTAAAATTCAAGATCGGCACCTCAACTACATGTACATGTGGGCAGGCGCCCCAGACTGCTGAACACATACTTCATGACTATACTGAATATAGTAGACTGAGGAAAATCCATTGACCCTTAGATACAACACTACAGATAAAACTATATGGGCCACTGCAAGAATTACAAAAGACAGTTAAGTTTATACAGGAAACGACAATGCAGATGTACAATTCAATACACTGAAGTACAATTCAACACACTGAAGTACAATTCAATACACTGAAGTACAATTCAATACACTGAAGTACAAATCAATACACTGAAGTACAAATCAATACACTGAAGTACAATTCAATACACTGAAGTACAATTCAACACACTGAAGTACAAATCAATACACTGAAGTACAATTCAATACACTGAAGTACAATTCAATACACTGAAGTACAATTCAATACACTGAAGTACAATTCAATACACTGAAGTACAATTCAATACAATGAAGTACAATTCAATACACTGAAGTACAATTCAATACACTGAAGTACAATTCAATACAATGAAGTACAATTCAATACACTGAAGTACAATTCAATACACTGAAGTACAATTCAAGACACTGAAGTACAATTCAAGACACTGAAGTACAATTCAATACACTAAAGTACAATTCAATACACTGAAGTACAATTCAATACACTGAAGTACAATTCAATACACTGAAGTACAAATCAATACACTGAAGTGCAAATCAATACACTGAAGTACAATTCAATACACTGAAGTACAATTCAATACAATGAAGTACAATTCAATACACTGAAGTACAATTCAATACACTGAAGTACAGTTCAATACACTGAAGTACAATTCAATACACCGGAGGAACCACGGGTTAATGTTCCCTATTTGAAAAGAAAACAATCACTACCGCTACGCTGCTGCTGGGTTTTGAACTTGGACCCTTCCTTTCCAAGGACAGGGTCGTACCACTAGACCACCCATGCCTCTTATCATGATTGTTTGCTACTAACCGTTTGTGAAGACACCTAAGGCCATATATACGCTCTCCCACTTCTAACGATGTTGTTCTCCCATCTTACAACATCATCATCATCATCATCATCATCATCGAGTGCCATCTTCGCAACGAAGGTTGGCTACCATGGAGCGCCATTCTGCTGTCTCTTTGCTTTGATAGTGCAGGTTGTCATAGGCAGATTTGTCCATCTTTTGTTGTTACTCGTTCATGTTGGTCTTGGTCTGCCTCTGCCTCTTTTACTTTGTATTTTCCCCTCCAGGAGGTTACTTTTAGTAGGATGTTGTGTCTTTTAACATGGCCCAATAAATCACATTTGTCTTGTTTGAATTGTGTTTAGTAGTTTTCTTTTCATTTTTAGTTGTTTTGCTTGCTTGCGTTCGCCCGATGACTTAAGGAGTGTACCTCGTCATCATCCGCCCTTAAAAGGATGTTAAGTAGGCGTGTCTGCGTTGTGTTGTAGTTTATAGTATAACTGTGATATTTGCGGCTTTCGGCCCAACACATCCGACTTCAGCATGACGTTTTTGAGTACCGGGTTGTCTTCCCTCTTCGATCCCTACTCGCTTGGCCAGACTAGACAGGTTAGTGTGTTACTAGAGGCACCACGGAGAGGTGGAGCAGGGTCTGGATGGTTCTGGTTCACCGATCCTGGCGCAAGCCATCAGCTGTGGATCGCTGACAACTTCCAGCGCCGGTGCTGGGAGGCGCGTCTTCGCCTCCGGAAGACTCGTCTTACAACAACACTCAACAAACAAGGGTCAGTTCCATGAAAAATGGAAACGAGAACACCCAAAGCATAACGAGAGTGACGGATACCACCAACTATCATGGAGGGATCAAGTCATCATACTTCGCACTGGCCACAATAGAATGAGAAATCACTTGTTCACCAAATTCAAAATAGGTACAACCAGCCTATGCCACTGTACACTGGACAATATGACTACAAAACATGTTCTACAGAATTGCCCCCCAGTACACAGACCTGAGAAGAGCAATGTGGTCCCTCCCTGGAGGAGAAACTATATGGGGCAATCGATTCGCTTAAACAGACAGCTGACTTCATGAGAGAGTCTGGAATCCTACTCTGATTGAGTCTTGATCGCAGAGAGAGAGAGAGAGAGAGAGAGAGAAAGAGAGAGACAACAATACTCAAAAAACAATCGCTTATTTGACCCAGTCCCAGCCTGACCAAAGTCTTAAGTTCGTCTTTGTCGTCTTTTAGAACATTCGCTATAAACCCGATTTCCTTTTCATATGACGTCATGAAGTACAAGTATACATAAAACAAGAGCACATTCCGGTTCCAATTTTGTTTTAGATTGTAAATAACATACGCAGGTATGTCCCCATATTTGTGTTACCAGGTCAGTCCTGGGAGTTGCGTGTTGGTGGTAGCGGTACAAGTTGTTGTTGAGAGCCGGAAACGAGCGTTCTCCTATAATGTAATGTGCCCTTGGCCTCTTTCACGACAGGTCATAACCACCACAACCAGCAGCAGCAACAACAACAACAACAACAACAACAACAGGAGCACTGATAGTTGCACGTTATTTCTTCTATATGAAAAATTAAAATAAAATAAAATAAAATAAAATAAAATAAAACGTGCATTTTTTTTTTCGTTTTCTTGCTTCTGAAATGTTCTCATCTTTCTTTCTGGCACAAACCTTTCTTCTTTCTTTCTGGCACAAACCTTTCTTCTTTCTTTCTGGCACAAAACTTTCTTCTTTCTTTCTGGCACAAACCTTTCTTCTTTCTTTCTG
Organism: Megaustenia siamemsis; assembly: GCA_032433765.1. Lineage (NCBI taxonomy): Eukaryota > Metazoa > Mollusca > Gastropoda > Stylommatophora > Ariophantidae > Megaustenia > Megaustenia siamemsis. The sequence continues at coordinate 76,070,517 of JAVIAB010000160.1, read as the reverse complement.
GCACAAACCTTTCTTCCTTCTTTCTGGCACAAAACTTTCTTCCTTCTTTCTGGCACAAACCTTTCTTCCTTCTTTCTGGCACAAAACTTTCTTCTTTCTTTCTGGCACAAACCTTTCTTCTTTCTTTCTGGCACAAACCTTTCTTCCTTCTTTCTGGCACAAACCTTTATTCTTTCTTTCTGGCACAAAACTTTCTTCTTTCTTTCTGGCACAGACCTTTCTTCTTTCTTTCTGGCACAAAACTTTCTTCTTTCTTTCTGGCACAAACCTTTCTTCCTTCTTTCTGGCACAAAACTTTCTTCTTTCTTTCTGGTACAAACCTTTCTTCTTTCTTTCTGGCACAAACCTTTCTTATTTCTGCTTGGTTTTCTCCCTCACCCACATTCTCTCCATTGTAACTTCTCTTCACACGCCTCTCCTATCTTCATATTTCTCGCAGTATCACAAAACTACTCTCCTATCTTCATATTTCTCGCAGTATCACAAAACTACTCTCATATCTTCATATTTCTCACAGTATCACAATCACTACTCTCCTATCTTCATATTTCTCCCAGTATCACAAACACTACCCTCCTGTCTTCACATTTCTCGCAGTATCACAAACACTACTCTCCTATCTTCATATTTCTCCCAGTATCACAAACACTACTCTCCTGTCTTCATATTTCTCCCAGTATCACAAAACTACTCTCCTATCTTCATATTTCTCGCAGTATCACAAACACTACTCTCCTATCTTCATATTTCTCCCAGTATCACAAACACTACTCTCCTGTCTTCATATTTCTCGCAGTATCACAAACACTACTCTCCTATCTTCATATTTCTCCCAGTATCACAAACACGCCTCTCTTATCTTCACATTTCTCCCAGTATCACAAACACGCTTCACTTATCTTCACATTTCTCCCAGTATCACAAACACTACTCTCCAATCTTCACATTTCTCCCAGTATCACAAACACTACTCTCCTATCTTCACATTTCTCCCAGTATCACAAACACTACTCAATCTTCACATTTCTCCCAGTATCACAAACACTACTCTCCAATCTTCACATTTCTCCCAGTATCACAAACACTACTCTCCTATCTTCACATTTCTCCCAGTATCACAAACACTACTCAATCTTCACATTTCTCCCAGTATCACAAACACTACTCTCCAATCTTCACATTTCTCCCAGTATCACAAACACTACTCTCCTATCTTCACATTTCTCCCAGTATCACAAACACTACTCAATCTTCACATTTCTCCCAGTATCACAAACACTACTCTCCAATCTTCATATAATCTCTCATCCTATATATTCATAATTTTTTTCAATTTCTACCCTACTCCCTTCTCCTCAGACACTCCTTCCATTCACTCTCATTCACTCTCATTCACTCTCATTCACTCTCATTTACTCTCATTCACTCTCATTCACTCTCATTCACTCTCATTCACTCTCATTTCTTTCCCAGCAGAAGAAACATGCCCCCCCCCTTACACAGTGGTAGCGTGATAGACAATGCATGGTACCCATTAACACTTCTGAGATCATCTTGTGTCCACAGGGTTGATAATCCTTCCTGGCTGGTTCAGCCGGACTTGTTATATATCTTCTTCTTTTGTTTCTTCCTGTTTTTCCTTCTTTTCTTCCTTGTTTGCCTTTCAACGTCGAGGTGGAGATACAATTTACGATCCTTTGCTCTTCTGTTTGCCTCTGCTGTTGTTATGTTTCCCAGTGTTTCTAATAATCCGTCAATCAATCATTTTCGTGGTCGGCCCTTGGGTCTGGTGTTCTTGCAACGTTTATTGAGTGCTCGTTGTATTGTGATTTTATATTTCTGCCTTATCACGTGGCCAAACCATTTTATCTGTTGTTTTCTTATATATTCTATGGCGGGGGCTATTCCTAGCTTTTTTTCGCAGTTCTTCATTTCTGATCTTATCTCTCAGACTGTTTCCTGTCATTCGTCTAACACATTTTTAACTTTGTAGAGGTTATTTTTCTTATTGTTCTTGCATCTAGGGTCCAGGTCTGGCATTGGTAGCACAACGTTGGGATGAAGATTGTATTGTAGAGTTCCCGTTTTGCCTCTAACGGTATTTTCTTGTTGGACAATAGTTGTGATAATTGCCCTATGATTTGACAAGCTTTGTTGCCTCTTGAGTCGATTTATTGTTCTGTTTCTCAACTATCATGAGATGATTAATTCAGCCTTGTCACAGATATCAGGGACCATCATCATCCCTTCATAATAAGCTACTCGTTGTCGTGTTTACTGTAGACCCGACTAGCGTGTCAAGATAGATTCTGCTATGACCATGAAGATCAGGATTTCTGCTCATTTGGTCAATAGCATGTGTTTGAACAAATATATCACAGATGCTCTGTCAGTAGTTACAGCACTGAGGAGTCACGGGAACGATGACGTGGATTTATTATTCGTTCGCCTGAAGTAATGTCTATATCTGCAATGTCGTAAAATGTATACATTTTACTGTCTTGTAGTGGTTCATATAATTTTGTCTGTAGTGTTGTATCTTTGGGTCAGTGGATTTTCCTCAGTCTACTATATTCAGTGCCTATTCTCCCGTGTGTTACCGGGGCCTCATTATGTGGGAAGTAAAGAATAGTGACACTGTGACCTTCCAGGCATGTCGTAAGAGGCGGCTAAGGGGGTTGATCGATGGCTTGACAAGCTGTCATTGTAAAAAGTATTGTTAAGGAAACAGAACCATAGATTTTAGAAGCAGCGATCTCTTCAATATGTACCATTTTGGCACGCAAGCTTTCTGCTTTTGAGATTGTAGTTCTGCCCTATGTGCCGTCTTCGGCTCGAAAGGACAATAGATAGATAGACTATATTCAGTGCACCCCTATGCACACGGCTGCCAGGGAAAAACGGATTAACACGCAAAATTCAGTTCTTAGTCTCTAGGGACTTCGTCAGAGGTCAAAGCTGGCGAACGCAAAAGAAAACAAAAATTCAGTGCAATCTTGAAGCATGTGTTCAGCAGTTTGGGGCGCCTGTCCACATGTACAAGTAGCTGAGGTGCCGATCTTGAATTTTGTATACATGTGACTATGGAGTCGATTGTGTCCTGTTCTGAGGCGTAAAATGATAACTTGTTCATATCTATTCATATTATGAAAGGCATCCTGATTTGGGGCTTGTGGTCCTCTGGTTGATTTGATTATCTGTTTCTTATGATGGTAGATGACCTGGATAATCTTAGATGAATACTCTACAAGCTCTACCAGAAATACAGAACTGTGATTGTGTCGATTCCGTCTCACAGCAATATTCCTGGAAACGATGAGTCAGGTTGACACAGGAAGGTGGTATATTACAGCAGCCAGAGACATTTACAGTTCTTTTGAGGAATCAATGAGGTTTATCAGGAACAAATACATCAGTAAGTAAAGAGCTCCGTCACGCCAAGTGGCGTAAAGGAACAAATATATAAGTAAGTAAAGAGCTCCATTATGTCAAGTGGCGTAAAGGAACAAATACATCAGTAAGTAAAGAGCCCCGTTATGTCAAGTGGTGTAAAGGAACAAATACATCAGTAAGTAAAGAGCTCCATTATGTCAAGTGGTGTAAAGGAACAAATACATCAGTAAGTAAAGAGCCCCGTTATGTCAAGTGGTGTAAAGGAACAAATACATAAGTAAGTAAGTAAAGAGCCCCGTCATGCCAAGTGGCGTATAGGAACAAATACATAAGTAAGTATGTAAAGAGCCCCGTCATGCCAAGTGGTGTATAGGAACAAATACATAAGTAAGTAAGTAAAGAGCCCCGTCATGCCAAGTGGCGTATAGGAACAAATACATAAGTAAGTAAGTAAAGAGCCCCGTCATGCCAAGTGGCGTATAGGAACAAATACATAAGTAAGTAAGTAAAGAGCCCCGTCATGCCAAGTGGTGTATAGGAACAAATACATAAGTAAGTAAAGAGCCCCGTCATGCCAAGTGGCGTATAGGAACAAATACATAAGTAAGTAAAGAGCCCCGTCATGCCAAGTGGCGTATAGGAACAAATACATAAGTAAGTAAGTAAAGAGCCCCGTCATGCCAAGTGGCGTATAGGAACAAATACATAAGTAAGTAAGTAAAGAGCCCCGTCATGCCAAGTGGCGTATAGGAGCAAATACATAAGTAAGTAAAGAGCCCCGTCATGCCAAGTGGCGTATAGGAACAAATACATAAGTAAGTAAGTAAAGAGCCCCGTCATGCCAAGTGGCGTATAGGAACAAATACATAAGTAAGTAAAGAGCCCCGTCATGCCAAGTGGTGTATAGGAACAAATACATAAGTAAGTAAAGAGCCCCGTCATGCCAAGTGGCGTATAGGAACAAATACATAAGTAAGTAAAGAGCCCCGTCACGCCAAGTGGCGTATAGGAACAAATACATAAGTAAGTAAAGAGCCCCGTCATGCCAAGTGGCGTATAGGAACAAATACATAAGTAAGTAAGAGCCCCGTCATGCCAAGTGGCGTATAGGAACAAATACATAAGTAAGTAAAGAGCCCCGTCATGCCAAGTGCGTATAGGAACAAATACATAAGTAAGTAAAGAGCCCCGTCATGCCAAGTGGTGTATAGGAACAAATACATAAGTAAGTAAAGAGCCCCGTCATGCCAAGTGGCGTATAGGAACAAATACATAAGTAAGTAAGTAAAGAGCCCCGTCATGCCAAGTGGCGTATAGGAACAAATACATAAGTAAGTAAGAGCCCCGTCATGCCAAGTGGTGTATAGGAACAAATACATAAGTAAGTAAAGAGCCCCGTCATGCCAAGTGGCGTATAGGAACAATACATAAGTAAGTAAAGAGCCCCGTCATGCTAAGTGGCGTATAGGAACAAATACATAAGTAAGTAAAGAGCCCCGTCATGCCAAGTGGCGTATAGGAACAAATACATAAGTAAGTAAAGAGCCCCGTCACGCCAAGTGGCGTATAGGAACAAATACATAAGTAAGTAAGTAAAGAGCCCCGTCATGCCAAGTGGCGTATAGGAACAAATACATAAGTAAGTAAAGAGCCCGTCATGCCAAGTGGCGTATAGGACAAATACATAAGTAAGTAAAGAGCCCCGTCACGCCAAGTGGCGTATAGGGAATATGGTGTTAGTGATCATAATTTTTATAGACCGTCGGCACATGTTTGTGGGGTAATGTGTTCGGTATAATGCCTGTGCCGCTTTAATTCCCCTCTCCCCCCCCTCAAAAAAAAAAAACGAATACCTGTATAAGGCTGGGTGAACCTGGAAGCCGTCGATCAGGATCGAACGCGACCTCTTGTTCTTTGTAGTCCAGTTGACTAACGACTGAGCCATCGCTGCTCAAGAACAATACACGAATAAATGGGAAACAAAATACCAGGACTACAAGAAAACGGCTATCAGCTCAATAGAAAAGAAGAAATACAATTTGTAGTCTCTGAACAGGACACGACGTATTGAAGTACCACCTTTCTTCCTCTTCTTCCTCTTCCTCTTCCTCTTCTTCTTCTGCTTCTTCTTCCTCTTCCTCTTCTTCTTCTTCTTCTTCTTCTTCTTCTGCTTTCTTCTTTCTTCTTTCTTCTTTCTTCTCTTCTTCTTCTGCTTTCTTCTTTCTTCTTCTTCTTCTTCTTCTTCTTCTTCTTCTACCTTTTATAGCTCCCAGTGGAGCATAGGTCTTCAACAAACACTTTCCAAGTCGTTCTGTTTTTGCCATTCTTTTAAGATCATTCCATGTCTTCCCCATCATCTTCATCTCTGCTTCTATCTGTCTTCTCCAAGAATTCCTTGGTCTTCCTCTTTGTCTTTTCCCCTGGGGATTCCAAAAAAGGGCCTGTTGTGTAATACTCTCAGTTGGCTTCCGTAGTGTGTGTCCTATCTAGCGTCATCGTCTTCGCTGTATCTCTTTATCCACTGGTGTTTGACTGGTACATTTCCATAATTCTATGTTAGTGATTTTCTCCTGCCATTTCCATCCTTTTATTCTGCGTAAGCATCCATTAATGAAAGTCTGTATCTTCGTGATTGTCAATTTTGTTGTTCTCCATGTTTCACAGCCATATAATAGAACCGCCTTAACATTTGAGTTGAAAATTTTTATTTTTGTATTTAACCTAATTTCTTTGGATTTCCATATGTTTCCCAGTGCAATGAAAGCTCCTCTTGCTTTTGATATCCTTATTTTGGTATCATTTTCTGTTCCTCCCTCTTTGTGTATATTACTGCCCAGATATATGGAAGATTGTACATCTAATAGAGGTAATTCTCCTAGTTTTATTTGGTCAAGTACCACCTTTACAACATGCTAAAGATAGGAAGCTCTGATGAATGTGACTGTGGTGCAGGCAAGTGACAGCTGAACATCTACTACAATCATGCCTAGCATATGATGAATGTGACTGTGGTACAGGCGGGGTGTAATGCCGACCACATTACCCCACAAATCATGTGCCAATGGTTTGTAAAAATAATGGGCGCTTACTATATTTCCTAAACGTCACGTGACACGGCGTAGCAACACATCGCATCGACGCCAAACTAACGTCCTTTTAAGGGCGGAAGACAAAGATTGTGTAACTATTCCTGGTAAACCCAAGCTACTCCATATACTTCTCTTCTTCTCCTTACTAAACCCCCTATTTTCACATCTTCTCAGAAAATTACTTCTCTTCAGCTAACTTCTTCCTCCTTTCATCTCCCAGTGGAGCATAGGTCTTCAACAAACACTTTCATCTCCCAGTGGAGCATAGGTCTTCAACAAACACTTTCATCTCCCAGTGGAGCATAGGTCTTCAACAAACACTTTCATCTCCCTGTCGAGCATAGGTCTTCAACAAACACTTTCATCTCCCTGTGGAGCATAGGTCTTCAACAAACACTTTCATCTCCCTGTGGAGCATAGGTCTTCAACAAACACTTTCATCTCCCTGTGGAGCATAGGTCTTCAACAAACACTTTCCAAGTCGTTCTGTTTCTTGCCATTCTTTTACGATCATTCCATATCTTCCCCATCATCTTCATCTCTGCTTCCACCTGTCTTCTCCAGGAATATTTTGGTTTTCCCCTTTGTCTCTTCCTTTGAGGATTCCAAAAAAGGGCATGTCATGTAATACTCTCAGTTGGCTTCCACTGTGTGTGTCTTGTCCAATACCATCGGCTTCGCTGTATTTCTTTATCCACTGGTATTTGACTGGTACTTTCCATAATCTTATGTTAGTGATACTGTCATTTCCATACGTTTATACCGCACAAGCATCCGTTAATGAATGTCTTTAACTTAGTGATTGTTTACAAACACAAGAATGGGCAACTTAAATCTAGTTGCTTCCAACCAGTAGAAGTTCAGAAACATAAAAGAAATTGTTTGCAAACAGTACGGGTTTGGAGAACTGAAAGAAGAATTGTTTGTAAATAGTACGGGTTTGGAGAAATAAAAGAAGAATTGTTTGTAAACAATGCAAGTTTGGAGAACTAAAAATATCATGTTTGTAAACAGTACAAACACGTTGTTTCAACATAAACAAATGGTGAGAAATGTCCTACCATCTCTGAACGCAACAAAAGCTGAGGGATCCAAGAAATGAAGCCTATTTGCTCTGTTGTATGTCCTGCGATCTGGAAGCAAAACCTTTGACCCTTGACCTTAACAGATTCGCCAGTAACTCACCAGCTAGGCTACCAGTCTTCCCATCAAACACTTGGCATGACCTTGAACTGAGGCAAACAAAGCCCTTGTCCTGTCCTCGTTCGTTGAAAGGTCGACGACTCGAACTTGTTGCTCGCTGACTGCTCATTCTGGAAGTAGTTTAGATGGTGTTGTGAGGGTGAGGTGAGAGTGTTGTGAGGGTGAGGTGAGGGTGAGGGGAGAGTGTTGTGATGGTTAGGTGAGAGTTGTGATGGTTAGGTGTGAGTGTTGTGATGGTTAGGTGAGAGTGTTGTGATGGTTAGGTGTGAGTGTTGTGATGGTTAGGTGTGAGTGTTGTGATGGTTAGGTGAGAGTGTTGTGATGGTTAGGTGTGAGTGTTGTGATGGTTAGGTGAGAGTGTTGTGATGGTTAGGTGTGAGTGTTGTGATGGTTAGGTGTGAGTGTTGTGATGGTTAGGTGAGAGTGTTGTGATGGTTAGGTGAGAGTGTTGTGATGGTTAGGTGAGAGTGTTGTGATGGTTAGGTGAGAGTGTTGTGATGGTTAGGTGAGAGTGTTGTGAGTGTGAGGTGAGAGTGTTGTGATGGTTAGGTGAGAGTGTTGTGATGGTTAGGTGAGAGTGTTGTGATGGTTAGGTGAGAGTGTTGTGATGGTTAGGTGAGAGTGTTGTGATGGTTAGGTGAGAGTGTTGTGAGGGTGAGGTGAGAGTGTTGTGATGGTTAGGTGAGAGTTGTGAGGGTGAGGTGAGAGTGTTGTGATGGTTAGGTGAGAGTTGTGAGGGTGAGGTGAGAGTGTTGTGATGGTTAGGTGAGAGTTGTGAGGGTGAGGTGAGAGTGTTGTGATGGTTAGGTGAGAGTTGTGAGGGTGAGGTGAGAGTGTTGTGATGGTTAGGTGAGAGTGTTGTGAGGGTTGCGAAGGTGAGGTGAGAGTGTTGTGATGGTGAGGTGAGAGTTGTGAGGGTGAGGTGAGAGTGTTGTGAGGGTGAGGTGAGAGTGTTGTGATGGTTAGGTGAGAGTTGTGAGGGTGAGGTGAGAGTGTTGTGATGGTTAGGTGAGAGTTGTGAGGGTGAGGTGAGAGTGTTGTGATGGTTAGGTGAGAGTTGTGAGGGTGAGGTGAGAGTGTTGTGATGGTTAGGTGAGAGTTGTGAGGGTGAGGTGAGAGTGTTGTGATGGTTAGGTGAGAGTTGTGAGGGTGAGGTGAGAGTGTTGCGAAGGTGAGGTGAGAGTGTTGTGATGGTTAGGTGAGAGTTGTGAGGGTGAGGTGAGAGTGTTGTGATGGTTAGGTGAGAGTTGTGAGGGTGAGGTGAGAGTGTTGTGATGGTTAGGTGAGAGTTGTGAGGGTGAGGTGAGAGTGTTGTGATGGTTAGGTGAGAGTTGTGAGGGTGAGGTGAGAGTGTTGTGATGGTTAGGTGAGAGTTGTGAGGGTGAGGTGAGAGTGTTGCGAAGGTGAGGTGAGAGTGTTGTGATGGTTAGGTGAGAGTTGTGAGGGTGAGGTGAGAGTGTTGTGAGGGTGAGGTGAGAGTGTTGTGATGGTTAGGTGAGAGTTGTGAGGGTGAGGTGAGAGTGTTGTGAGGGTGAGGTGAGAGTTGTGAGGGTGAGGTGAGAGTGTTGTGATGGTTAGGTGAGAGTTGTGAGGGTGAGGTGAGAGTGTTGTGAGGGTGAGGTGAGAGTGTTGTGAGGTGAGGTGAGGGTGAGGGAGAGTGTTGTTGTGAGGGTGAGGTGAGAGTGTTGTGAGTGTTGCGAAGGTGAGGTGAGAGTGTTGTTGTGAGGGTGAGGTGAGAGTGTTGTGAGGTTAGGTGAGAGTTGTGAGGGTGAGGTGAGAGTGTTGTTGTGAGGGTGAGGTGAGAGTGTTGTGAGGTTAGGTGAGAGTTGTGAGGGTGAGGTGAGAGTGTTGTGAGGGTGAGGTGAGAGTGTTGTGATGGTTAGGTGAGAGTTGTGAGGGTGAGGTGAGAGTGTTGTGAGGGTGAGGTGAGAGTGTTGTGAGGTTGAGGTGAGGGTGAGGGGAGAGTGTTGTTAGGGTCAGATCAAAGTGTTGTGTTGGTGAGGTGAGATTGTAGTGGGAGTGAGGTGAGAATGTTGTGAAGATGAGGCGAGGGTGAGATGAGGTGAGAGTGTAGAGAGAGAGAGAGGCGAGAGTAAGGTGAGGGTGTTGTGAGGGTGAGATCACAGTATTGTGACGGTGAGGTGAGAGTGTTGTTGTGAGGGTGAGGTGAGAGTGTTTTGAGAGTGAAGTGAGAGTGTTGTGAGGGTGAGGTGAGAGTGAAGTGAGAGTGAAATGAGAGTGTTGTGAGGGTGAGGTGAAAGTGTTCTGAGGGTGTTGTGAGATTTTTGTGTGTGTGTGAGGTGGGAGTGTTGTTATGAAGGTGAGATCACATTGTTGTGAGGGTGAGATGATAGTGTTGTCAGAGGCAGGTGAGGGTGAGGTAAGGGGTGTTGTGAGGGGAGGTGAAAATGTTATGAGGGTGAGGTGAGTGTTGTGTGGGTGAGGTGAGGGGTGTTGTGAGGGTGAGGTGAGGGGTGTGTGAGGGTGAGGTGAGGGGTGTTGTGAGGGGAGGTGAAAATGTTATGAGGGTAAGGTGAGAATGTTGTGAGGGTGAGGTGAGAGTGTTGTGAGGGTGAGGTGATATGGTTATGAGGGTGTTGTGAGAGTGTTATGATGGTATGTGAGATTGTTGTGAGGATGAAATCACAGTGTTATGAGGGTGTGGTGAGGGTGAGTTGAGAGTGTTGTTGTGACGGTGAGATGAGAGGTGAGTGTGTTGTGAGGGTGAGATGAGAGTGTTGTTGTAACGGTGAGGTGATAGTGTTGTTGTGAGGGTGAGTAACTGGAACCGCCAGTGCCCCCACACTTTCTCATCTGTTTGTTATCGGCTGATCACCTATCAGTTTGCCTTAGGTGCTGCTTCTCTCCGACACCAATAAACAACATATACATCCCATCATCATCAAGTATCGGGCCTACTGGCGTAGGTAATCATGTCTCTCCACAACTTTCTATCCCGACAGTTATTTATCATTTCTGTTGTTGACCTTCTGCCAAGCCATTCTCTTAAGCTGTCTGGTATCTTTTCTCTTTGCTTCCCTCTATCTCTTCATCCCTCAATTTTCCAGTTGTTACATTATATTCCAGTTGTTCTCTTCTCATTACATGGCCAAAAAATGATGATTGTTTCTTCCTAATATTGGAAATTAGCTCTCTTTTTGCTTTGGCCTCTTTCAGAACGTTTTCATTGCTCTTCTTAGCTGTCCATCGTAATCTAAACATTCTTATACAGCCCATACTAAACGATAACAAACGTAAACAACACATTAGAAGAGACAAAATTGACATAAAAGTAAACATTTTATCAATTTCTTTGCGCTGTACCACCAGAATGGCATAATAGTGAGCTCGACATATCAATTTTTCTTATTGTGTAACGTAAAGGTAAAGGTAAAGGTAAAGTTAAAGTACAAGACTTGAACCGGCGTCTTAGCACGCGAGTATGTATACCCATATGTGCTCGGCCGCCTATCTTAGCACGCGAGTATATACCCATATGTGCTCGGCCGCCTATCTTAGCACGCGAGTATATACCCATACGTGCTCGGCCGCCTATCCAGAAATGTTCGGATATTTCTGTATAGTGTAGCCTCAAGCATCGAAACTCAGATGCGAAGCGACATTCCTCACCTTCGCAGGATAATACCCTGGTACCCATTTCTGCCAACGGCTGGGTCGACCGTGGGGGTATTTTTTTTTCTTTCCAACCACGAGTACAATTCACACTGCTCCCAGCGGGAATTGAACACGATAACGTGTGTAACGTATCATCTGTCTTATCTATGTTCATTCTTAATCTAAAACTCAACGGTTATCCCACTTTGTCCCTTGAAACAGCGTGAGATTGACGTTGCTCGCGTTCATGTAGGTTAGGATTATCAACCCTGAACATCCGACTTTATTGTGACAAATTTTCTTTCTCTTTCTCACGTTCACCCGATGACTAATAAAGTACGTGGTTCTCCTCTTTGTCATCCGCCCTTAGAAGGGCGTTAAGTGGGCGTAGATGCGATGTATTGTGGTTTGAAGTAGAACTGTGATATTTTCTCCCTTCTGCCAGGTATATCCGACTTCATCATGGCATTTATTTAGCACCGGGTTGCCTTCCCTCTTCGATCTCTATTCTCTTGAGCAGACTAGACTGGTTAGTCTGTTTCTGGAGACACCGCGAAGAGGTGGAGTAGTGCCTGGGTGGTTCTGGATCGCTCATCCTTGCGGTAGCCATCAGTTATGAATGGCTGACAGCTTCTAGCTGTGCTGCTGGCAGATGCTTTGTCTTCCTGGCATATTTGGTGGTCCAGACTTGCCTCCTGACATATTTGGTGGTCCAGACTTGCCTTCCTAACATATTTGGTGGTCCAGACTTGCCTTCCTGACATATTTGGTGGTCCAGACTTGCCTTCCTAACATATTTGGTGGTCCAGACTTGCCTTCCTGTCATATTTGGTGGTCCAGACTTGCCTTCCTGACATATTGGGGGTCCAGACTTGCCTTCCTGACATATTTGGTGGTCCAGACTTGCCTTCCTGACATATTTGGTGGTCCAGACTTGCCTTCCTGACATATTTGGTGGTCCAGACTTGCCTTCCTGACATATTTGGGGGTCCAGACTTGCCTTCCTGACATATTTGGTGGTCCAGACTTGCCTTCCGATTGAATTTATGTTCGGAAGACAAAGCGTCCAACTGGGCTGAAGTGTCTGGCGACCCACAGTTGACCGATGTATCAGGATCAGCGTCAACAGCAGATCAAGTTATACTCACCTTCTGAGTTCTGAATTCTTCCACTTCCTTTTCCTTTCTTTTCCACTTCTCTTCTTCTTCTTCTTCTTCTTCTTCTTCTTCTTCTTCTTCCCTTTAAGACTGGAAGTGGTTGGAGCTAACCGGTCAATTCTTTTCTGTATAAACCTGGGAGTGTTTAGGCACCCTTGAAGACTTCATAAATCTTCCAAGTCTATAAAAAGGTATTATTTGGGCTGCAAAATCATGGCCTTTCCTTTTCTTTCTGATATTATCTTCCCATCGTTTTTCTCTACACACTCCTCCTTCTCGCTCCTTTCACTGTTCCTTGCAGGATGGTACTTTGCCAGGCCAAACGATTAATGACATCAGCTCATCCGCGCACTTTTGACTATTTTATGAGGGATGATGGTGAGTAGTCATTGAACGAACGGAGCAGTAGAAGACAGCGACTAGAAACAATTTGCTACTCGCTTGAGCAGGAGAAATGAACAAAAGTAGAAAAAAATTATATGATTAAAGCTTTACGTAATTGATGGACGGCACACATTTAAACGACGTCTCGGCTCAATAGGCCTTCAGTAGGAACAAACAAACAAAACACACAGAGATATGTAGGTAAATGAAACTAGTCCTACTGAGCAGTCGAATTTGTCTATTTCAATGGGCATACGAAGGAGACTAGAATTGGATGGATCATGTAAGAAGAAAGGCGAACAATCGTATTTCCAAACAAATATGGCGAACTTAGGGACGGAAAGAGACCAAAGGGACAAATCAGTGCTTAGATATAAGGATGTTAACAGGGCTTCCTTGGGGGAATTCTCTATCAGTGAAAGAAACTGGGAAGATCTGACTGGAGATCGTAGCAAATGGACAGCAGCAATAAAAAAAATGGCACAGCAGCTTTAGAGACAATGCTGATATCAAATTTAGAAGACAAAGGTGGCAGGAGAAAGGAGACTAGACTAGGCATTATACATACATCTTGTTCGTACTGTGGCCGGAGCTGCCTATCCTATATATATATATATATATATATATATATATATATATATATATATATATATATATGTATATCATCATCATCAAGTACCGGGCCTACTGGCGTAGGTGATCATGTCTCTCCACAACTTTCGATCTAGACAGTTCTTTATCATTTCTGTTGTTGACCTTCTGCCAAGCCATTCTCTTAAAAAAACTAAACTAAAGTACCCCCGTCACGCCAAGTGGCGTATAGGGAATATGGTGTTAGTGAGCATAAATTTTACAGACCTTCGGCACATGATTTGTGGGGTAATGTGGTCGGTATTACGCCCGTGCCGTTTTACTTTCCCAGAAAAAATCCGGTACCCAGTAAAGGCTGGATGAACCGGAAGCCGTTGGTTGGGATCGAACCCTACCTCTTGTCCGTTGTAGTCCAGTTCACTAACCACTGAGCTATCGCGGCTCCCCCATTCTCTTAAGCTGTCTGGTATTTTCTCTCTTTGCTTCCCTCTATCTCTTCGCCCCTCAATTTTTTCCAGTTGTTACAATATATTCCAGCTGTTTCCTTCTCATAACATGGCCAAAAAATGATGATTGTTTCTTCCTAATATTGGAAATTATAGCTCTCTTTTTGCTTTGGCCTCACTCAGAACATTTTCATTTCTTTTCTTAGCTGTCCATGGTATTCTCAACATTCTTCTGTAAAACCACATTTCTACAGACTCCAGTGATTTTCTTGTCTGCTGTCTTTTTGTCCATGATTGACATCCATATGTTAAGACTGGCTCTACATAACATTTCAGAACGTTTTTTCTTGTTTCTATTGTCAAAAATTGATTGCACAGTATCTTCCTCATTTTTTGGAAAGTTGCTTTTGCCTGAACCATTCTGCATCTCACCTCTTTTGTACATCTTCCGTCTAAGGTTAACAAAGTTCCCAAATATTTAAATTCATTTACCTGTTTTAATATTGTTCCATCTAATTTTGTGGCGATTCATGATTGAACAAAGAAGTTACGACGGTGGTTTTCTGTTGCCTTCCGCCGGTTTGTCTGCGGTTGGCTCCGCTGGCGTTGGACTAAAAAGTCTCACCCACAAGGCAGTGGGACAGACACACACACACACACACATATATATACACATATATATATATATATATATATATATATATATATATATATATATATATATATATATATATATATATATATATATATATACAGTAAAGTCTCGATTATCCGGAATGCTCGGGGAAGAACCCATTCTGGATAATTGAATTTTTCTGGATAATCGAGAGTAAGAAAACCAAACTCAAAATTTATGAAAAAACATGATTGAAAAATTGCAATGCTCAGAAATATTTAAATTCGTGTGACATTCACTAGCTTTCTCTATCAACATGGGTCCTGATATTGGCATTCCTTTTCTTCTTCTTTCTAAAAACCACACATAAAGGACGTCGTCGAGTTTTTCAAATTTTGGCCGTTTCATACTTCGTCTCTGGTGTATATTGTTGCTGCTTTCAGACTCCGACGCAAACTGAAACAACTCATCTTTTTGATTTCGTATGTCATATAATGTTGAAGAGGCTATGCCAAATTCAGTCATCAAAACGTTGCGATTAACGCCTTTTTCAAGTCTACTAGCGATTTCAATCTTCTGGTTCAGTGTCAATACAGTTCGCTTGCGTTTACCTTTGCGGGAAATTGAGGTGTGGTTTGCACTCGCAGAGGCCATTATTTAACACAAAAATGTATTCCGTTAAAAAGTATGCACACATGCCTTTATAGCATATCATGTATAATTTATACTGATGGAACGAATTTCAGCTTGCACAAATGTCTGAGACAAACTAACGTCAAACTCTGTATCTTACTCTTTTTGAATTTCCAGTCGGTAATTTTTGAACCCCTCCCCCTTTCTTCTCACCATCTCTATGTCACTGCACGCCGGCTGCTCAACCTTTGATTTATAATCATCAAAGTTATGGGCTCTTCAATTTTCACAAACAATACGTCTGCTTCTAATGTTCGGTCAGACTGTCAAACGCCATATTTTTGACAAATTCATGACCAACTTTAGATCTAAAGCAGGCTATGAGAAAATTAAGCAAATTTGTAAAATCATGTAGATAAGTGTTTTTGGCACGACTAAGATTTCCCGACAAAAACATTTAGTCGGGGGAAAAAGTGAAGATATAGACTGTCTGTCGCTTTTACTTGGAATATTTGGAGACACAATGTCTGGATTGAATAAAATATGTTCGCTCCTATTTGAAGTATATTACTGTAAATACACTATTGTAAACGCAATATTGTGTAATGATAGAGCCTGTAGAAGTAAGCGCAGCGCACAAACCGTGTTGTAGCGTTTTCGATTTCCGGATAAAGGCATTTAATTTAACTGAACAAAACATGATTCAAGCTTTCTCCCTATAATAATAAAAAAAAAAAAATTTGTATATACAGAATAGTGCATTGTAGCCTATGTCAGTCATAGTTGATTATGGATTTTACAGCGCCTATAGAAACGTTATTTTTTCTTTTCTTTCACACACACAAATATATATATATATAGAAGTAGTAGCCTCCATCAGTCATAGCTGACTATGGATTTTTCAGCGCCCCTAAAATGTTATTTTTCTTTTCTTTACTTTCGCCGTGTATTCTCTTTTCCTATGAATCTGTTTGCTTCTTGCTTGAGTTGCAGCTTTAGAGTGTGTTTCCAAAGATCGCGGTCTGCAGCTATGTCTTCCCAGGCTGCAGGGTTTATGTTCACAGTCTTCATTTTGCGTTTACACACATATACAAAACGATGTTTTGGGCGCCCCCTAGTTCTTTTACCATCTGCCAGTTGTCCGTAGAGTATATCTTTCGGTATGCGGCCATCTTCCATACTATGTACGTGACCAAGCCAGCGTAACCTACGTTGTTTGAGCAGCGTGTAGATATTCGGGAAGCCTGTCAAGTCATGACCTCCACGTTTGTCGCTTTATCCTTCCAGGTGGTACCAAGAATACGGCGTAGACATCGCATATGGAATGCATTTAGCCTCCTCTCCTGCTTTACATAGGTTGTCCAAGATTCGCTGCCATACAGGAGGATACTAATTATGCATACACTGCGACTTTTGTTTTACTTGTCAGTTTCCTGTTTTGCCAGACACGCCTAGAAAGACGGGAAAAGGTGGTAGCAGCTTTACCAATACGAGTGTCAATTTCTGTATCTAGATTTGTTGTTGATGATGGACCCCAGGTAGTTATACTGTCGCACGATATCAAGTTTATAGTTGTCGATGGAGATTGCAGATGTTGCTTCGACGTCCTGACCGAGTATGTTAGTTTTCTACAAACTTATTGTTAGACCGAAGATATATATATATATCCTGTTCTTCACAGTTCTCCAAGAGAACTAGACATCGGACCCCACTACCAGAGACCAGGGAAGAGTACAGCCACGGATTCGATTTCGTTTTAGAAATTGTCATCCGTCTCTGTGTGGGAATCGAACTTGCGACCTTCATATCCCGAGGTGACGTCTTACTTTTAGATCACCCAGCCCCGACCAGCTCTGATTCAAATTCAAAAGCCAATTATGCTTCACATACAGTCTATGTCATATTATATTATGAAGTCTCCAGTTCATACGCACTGCCCGTCTCGGTCGAGTGGGGTTTTCCGCGAGCTCACTTTAAGAACAGCAGCTGCTAAGTGTTTGACGGTCCCGCCGTTGATCATTTTTATAACCTTGACCTCTTCACATCTCAAGTCGAAGTGATTTGGGGGGCGGCGGGGGACATGGGAGGGGCGACCGCCTGTCAACTTATGATTAGTTTCTGCTATTGAAGTTTCACATCAAACAGATTCTCTTCACAGCTGTTTGCCACTGATATTTTAGTTTATTTGCCTACGTGTCTTTTTTTTTGTTTTTGCTGTATACTGAGTGATTCGATGAGCATGATAAGAAAAGTGGAGGCGGGATCTGTACGTATGCAATGGCTAGAGTCATTGTAGAAATAAAATAAAAAACGTAAGATCACCGTTCTCTACTTTCCAGGACATGCGGGAAATGAAAGAGCGGACAGGTTGGCTAACTGTGCTATTGTTAAGGACGGTCAACCGATGGATCGGGCGGACATCAACAATGCCCTCCTGGAAGTGTGAAGGACACAGGACTTCGACAACCATGAGTCCACGTCACTCCTTCGGATGAAAGAGATGGGAGTTAAGATGGGCACAACCAGAAATGAGAAACTTAGTGGCCGTGTAAGAAGACTTATCAACCAACACAGAACTGGAGTCGTCAGTCGCTGGACACTGCTGGACTTGCTGAGGAGGGGATCTGAGCACCTATGGACGTGTTCGGTGTGCAGTGATGATGACCCGCAAATAACTCAATAACGTGTAGTTCAAGAAAGATAAAAACAAAACTCCGTAAAAAAACATACATCTCTTCTATTATAATATTCAAAATATTTAGAAACTACATGTTGATATGGCAGCCCATCAGGAACCAAGGCTTGCGGTATATGGTATGGTTCATCATCATCATCATCATCATCATCATCATCATGTGCCATACCGGTTGGCGTAGGCGATCTTGTCTTTCCATCATTTTTTATCTACAGTACGTCGTATCAATTCTGTTGTTGACTGATTTCCATGCCATGACACTAAGCTATCCAGTATCTTCTCTCTTTGTCGTCCGCCATCTCTCTTTTCTCGTATTTTGCCAGTTGTAACTAAATATGCCAACTTTCCACTTTTCATGAGGTACACGAAAAATGGTGATTGTTTCTTTCTGATGTTTTTAGGAGGTCCTTTTTGTGTTTGCCTCTTTGAGAATGTCCTCATTTCTCTTTTTAGCTGTCCATGGAACTCTCTACATTCTTCTGAGAAATTCCATCTATGTGGCTTCTAATCGTCTTTTAATTTGTTTGTCTGCTGTCCATGATTTGCTTCCATAGGTCAGAATTGACTCCATATTCCACCGATGAACTTTGTTGCGTGTTTCATTCAGGGAAAAAATCTACACCTTTTTTCTGGCATGGGCTCTGTGCTTTACGACCCAGAAATGTAATCATGGACATTGTATAACAACATAAAGGTTGCACTAGGCCCAAACATCTAAAGAATTGCTCCCTTAAAAGATGCAAATGGTGAGCCTGTCAGTGACAAACTTAACAGCTGGAAAGATGGGTCGAACATTACTCAAGTCTTTATTCTGAAGACAGTCCAGTAAGTTCACCCCTAGACCAGCTGGTCCTAAAACACTCAGTGCTGACTGAACTTGATAATCAACCTATTGAGATGGATCTTCATGGCGTCATTCACGACCTCTCAAGTGGAAGAGCTTCTGGTAATGACAACATCCCTGCCGAAGTACTCAAGGAACATCTTGAAACAATCCTGTCCCACCTCTTGAAACTTCTTGTCCATTGCTGGAGAAGTGGTGATATACCCCAGGACATGAAAGATGCCAAGATTATAACGTTATATAAAAATAAAGAGTCGAAGAGCTATTGTAACAACTAAAGAGGTATCCCCCTGCTGAGTATAACTAGAAAGGCATTAACAAGAAATATTCTAAAGCGCCTACATCAACTGGCAGAGCGTATCCATCCTGAGAGCCAGTGCGGGTTTAGAGCTGAACGGGGAACAACCGATATGATTTGTACTCTCCGCCAACTGCAGGAACAGAGAAGACATCGATGTATAGCCTTCGTTGATCTCACCAAGGCTTTTGACGCCGTGAGCAAAGCAGGTCTCTACAGGGTGCTGGAAAATGTTGACTGCCTTCCTACATTACTCAAGATAATCAGGTCATTTCACAACAACATGCTTGCCACCATCCAGTTCGACGGTAGATCTTCCCAGCCCTTTGAGATGAACTGTGGAGTCAAACAAGGATGTGTCCTTGCCCCCACCATATTTTGGATCTTTTTCGCTGCCCTTCTACACAATGTGTTTGAAACCGTCTCTGGAGACATCTACATCCGTACAAGATCTGACGGCTCCTTATTCAATCTAGCACGTCTGAAGTCACAATTTAAAACTGAGACCCTAATCAAGGAGCTTCTATTCGCTGATGATGCAGCACTGGTTGCTCACTATGAATCCGTGCTGCAGTCAATGATTGGCAATCTAGCTAGATTATGTGATTTATTCTCTCTGTCAATAATTATACAGAAGTCCATGGTGCTTCAACAAGGTGTAGCCAGTCCCGCAGTTAATTCATTAAATAACACGTCCCTTGAATCTGTGAGAAAGTTTACCTATCTTGGTTCTATGGTCACAACCACTGTCTCCATTGAAGAAGAAATAAATTCCAGGAAAGGCAGCTTCTACATTTGGTAAACTTAAAGATAGAGCATGGGCCAACACCATTTTAACACTCAGAACTAACATTTGAATTTACCAAAAACTGTGTGCTTAGTACACTTCTATGTGGATCAGAAACTTGGACTACCTATACAGGGCAGGAGAAAAGGTTAAACAGCTTTCATGTGCGGTGCCTTCGAAAGATTATGAACATCAAATAGTAGGACAAAGTAACCAACTCTAATGTCTTACAACGAACCAAACTTCCATCCATCATGGCAGGACAAAGTAACCAACTCTAATGTCTTACAAAGAGCCAAACTCCCATCCATCATGGCAGGACAAAGTAACCAACTCTAATGTCTTACAAAGAGCCAAACTCCCATCCATCATGGCAGGACAAAGTAACCAACTCTAATGTCTTACAAAGAGCCAAACTCCCATCCATCATGGCAGGACAAAGTAACCAACTCTAATGTCTTACAACGAACCAAACTCCCATCCATCATGGCAGGACAAATTAACCAACTCTAATATCTTACAACGAACCAAACTCCCACCCATCATGGCAGGACAAAGTAACCAACTCTAATGTCTTACAACGAACCAAACTCCCATCCATCATGGCAGGACAAAGTAACCAACTCTAATATCTTACAACGAACCAAACTCCCACCCATCATGGCAGGACAAAGTAACCAACTCTAATGTCTTACAACGAACCAAACTCCCACCCATCATGGCAGGACAAAGTAACCAACTCTAATGTCTTACAACGAGCCAAACTCCCATCCATCATGGCAGGACAAAGTAACCAACTCTAATGTCTTACAAAGAACCAAACTCCCATCCGTCATGGCAGGACAAAGTAACCAACTCTAATGTCTTACAACGAACCAAACTCCCATCCGTCATGGCAGGACAAAGTAACCAACTCTAATGTCTTACAAAGAACCAAACTCCCATCCGTCATGGCAACACTTAGGAGTCGTAAACTAAGATGGCTTGGTCATGTAAGAAGAATGGCAAACAATCGTATTCCCAAATAAATAGTGTATGGTGAGATTATGTGATACTTAAGGAATAAAGAAACCAAAAAGGCAGACCAGTGCTGAGATATAAGGATGTTTGCAGGGCTTCCTTGAGTGAATGCTCAGCCAATGAAAGATACAGAAAGTCTTCAACTGCGATATCCACTTGTAGGTTTTATATTCTACTAAAATATCATTAATTAATATTCACTTTTGCTAAACAATGTTACGCTCTGTACGGTGTCGCAAATTGAAACCACTTCCTTCAAATATCAATTTTAAGAATGAGTGGAATGTACAAAGTTCAGGACATCTACATCTATAGTAAAAGTACAGTAAAGAGCCCCGTCACGCCAAGTGGCGAATAGGAAATATGGTGTTAGTGACCATACTTTTTACAGACCTTCGGCACATGATTTTTGAGGTAGAGTGGTCGGTCTTACGCCCGTGCAGCTTTATTTCCCAGAAAAAAAAAAAATCCGGAACACATATTAAGGCTGGGTGAATCCGGAAGCCGTCGACCAGAATTGCACCTGACTTGTCCTTTGTGGTCCTTCTTCATCTATAAATGATTCATATTTTCCGGATTAGAATTAAAGTGCCACTTTTAGATTAACGTAGGGGGCCTGGTGGTCTAGTGGTAAGTCGTCGGCCTCTGCACAGGAAGGTTCCGGGTTAGATTCTCACGACAGGTGGTGGAAAAATAAAAATAATAAAATGAAATACGTTGTTTCTTCGTGGCTTTGCTCTTCCCTAGTCTTTTCGCTCTTAGCAAGACTCGATGTCTAGTCCTCTCTGTGTGGTTAGATCCGATATCTAGCCCTCTCTGTGTGGTGAGATCCGATATCTAGCCCTCTCTGTGTGGTGAGATCCGATATCTAGCCGTCTCTGTGTGGTGAGATCTGATGTCTAGACCTCTCTGTGTGGTGAGATCCGATATCTAACCCTCTCTGTGTGGTGAGATCTGATATCTAACCCTCTCTGTGTGGTGAGATCCGATATCTAACCCTCTCTGTGTGGTGAGATCCGATATCTAACCCTCTCTGTGTGGTGAGATCCGATATCTAACCCTCTCTGTGTGGTGAGATCTGATATCTAGCCCTCTCTGTGTGGTGAGATCCGATGTCTAGCCCTCTTTGTGTGGTGAGATCCGATATCTAACCTCTCTGTGTGGTGAGATCCGATATCTAACCCTCTCTGTGTGGTGAGATCCGATGTCTAACCCTCTTTGTGTGGTGAGATCCGATATCTAACCCTCTCTGTGTGGTGAGATCCGATATCTAACCCTCTCTGTGTGGTGAGATCCGATGTCTAGCCCTCTTTGTGTGGTGAGATCCGATGTCTAGCCCTCTCTGTGTGGTGAGATCCGATATCTAACCCTCTCTGTGTGGTGTGATCTGATGTCTAGACCTCTCTGTGTGGTGAGATCCGATGTCTAACCCTCTCTGGGTAGTGAGATCCGATGTCTAACCCTCTCTGGGCAGTGAGATCCGGTGTCTAACCCTCTCTGGGTAGTGAGATTCGATGTCTAACCCTCTCTGGGTAGTGAGATCCGATGTCTAGCCCTCTCTGTGTGGTGAGATCTGATGTCTAGCCCTCTCTGTGTGGTGAGATCTGATGTCTAGACCTCTCTGTGTAGTGAGATCCGATGTCTAACCCTCTCTGGGTAGTGAGATCCGATGTCTAGCCCTCTCTGTGTGGTGAGATCTGATGTCTAGCCCTCTCTGTGTGGTGAGATCTGATTTCTAGCCCTCTCTGTGTGGTTAGATCTGATGTCTAACCCTCTCTGGGTAGTGAGATCCGATGTCTAACCCTCTCTGTGTGATGAGATCCGATATCTAACCCTTTCTGTGTGGTGAGATCTGATGTCTAACCCTCTCTGGGTAGTGAGATCCGATGTCTAACCCTCTCTAGGTAGTGAGATCCGATGTCTAGCCCTCTCTGTGTGGTGAGATCTGATGTCTAGCCCTCTCTGGGTAGTGAGATCCGATGTCTAGCCCTCTCTGTGTGGTGAGATCCGATGTCTAGCCCTCTCTGTGTGGTGAGATCTGATGTCTAGCCCTCTCTGTGTGGTGAGATCCGATGTCTAGCCCTATCTGTGTGGTGAGATCCGATGTCTAGCCCTCTCTGTGTGGTGAGATCCGATGTCTAGCCCTCTCTGTGTGGTGAGATCTGATGTCTAGCCCTCTCTGTGTGGTGAGATCCGATATCTAGCCCTCTCTGTGTGGTGAGATCCGATATCTAACCCTCTCTGGGTAGTGAGATCCGATATCTAGCCCTCTCTGGGTAGTGAGATCTGATGTCTAGCCCTCTCTGGGTAGTGAGATCCGATGTCTAGCCCTCTCTGGGTAGTGAGATCCGATGTCTAGCCCTCTTTGGGTAGTGAGATCCGATGTCTAACCCTCTCTGTGTGGTGAGATCCGATGTCTAGCCCTCTTTGTGTGGTGAGATCCGATATCTAACCCTCTCTGTGTGGTGAGATCAGATATCTAACCCTCTCTGTGTGGTGAGATCCGATATCTAACCCTCTCTGTGTGGTGAGATCTGATATCTAACCCTCTCTGTGTGGTGAGATCCGATGTCTAACCCTCTTTGTGTGGTGAGATCCGATATCTAACCCTCTCTGTGTGGTGAGATCCGATATCTAACCCTCTCTGTGTGGTGAGATCCGATGTCTAGCCCTCTTTGTGTGGTGAGATCTGATATCTAACCCTCTCTGTGTGGTGAGATCCGATATCTAACCCTCTCTGTGTGGTGAGATCCGATGTCTAGCCCTCTTGTGTGGTGAGATCCGATGTCTAGCCCTCTCTGTGTGGTGAGATCCGATATCTAACCCTCTCTGTGTGGTGTGATCTGATGTCTAGACCTCTCTGTGTGGTGAGATCCGATGTCTAACCCTCTCTGGGTAGTGAGATCCGATGTCTAACCCTCTCTGGGCAGTGAGATCCGATGTCTAACCCTCTCTGGGTAGTGAGATTCGATGTCTAACCCTCTCTGGGTAGTGAGATCCGATGTCTAGCCCTCTCTGTGTGGTGAGATCTGATGTCTAGCCCTCTCTGTGTGGTGAGATCTGATGTCTAGACCTCTCTGTGTGGTGAGATCCGATGTCTAACCCTCTCTGGGTAGTGAGATCCGATGTCTAGCCCTCTCTGTGTGGTGAGATCTGATGTCTAGCCCTCTCTGTGTGGTGAGATCTGATGTCTAGCCCTCTCTGTGTGGTTAGATCTGATGTCTAACCCTCTCTGGGTAGTGAGATCCGATGTCTAACTCTCTCTATGTGGTGAGATCCGATGTCTAACCCTCTCTGTGTGGTGAGATCTGATGTCTAACCCTCTCTGGGTAGTGAGATCCGATGTCTAACCCTCTCTGGGTAGTGAGATCCGATGTCTAGCCCTCTCTGTGTGGTGAGATCTGATGTCTAGCCCTCTCTGTGTGGTGAGAGCCGATGTCTAGCCCTCTCTGTGTGGTGAGATCTGATGTCTAGCCCTCTCTGTGTGGTGAGATCTGATGT
>JAVIAB010000160.1:76038745-76041245 GCA_032433765.1 Megaustenia siamemsis | reverse complement strand
TTACTCCACTTACTTCTATTACTACACCTACTTCTATTACTACACGCACTTCTATTACTCCACTTACTTCTATTACTACACGCACTTCTATTACTACACGCACTTCTATTACTCCACTTACTTCTATTACTATACGTACTTCTATTACTACACGCACTTCTATTACTCCACTTACTTCTATTACTCCACTTACTTCTATTACAACACGCACTTCTATTACTACACGCACTTCTATTACTCCACTTACTTCTATTACTACACGTACTTCTATTACTACACGCACTTCTATTACTCCACTTACTTCTATTACTACACGTACTTCTATTACTACACGCACTTCTATTACTCCACTTACTTCTATTACTCCACTTACTTCTATTACTCCACTTACTTCTTTTACAACACGTACTTTTATTACTACATGTACTTCTATTATATATTCTAAGTGATTAGAAGAATGTGTACCTTCACAATATTATAACCGTTTATGGTTTTTCTTGTTTCTCTTCCTTATTTGCCTTTCAGCGTCGGGGGGAGATATAATTTGCTGTGTTTTGCCCCTCTCTTCGCCTCTGCTGCTGTTATGTTTTCTAGTGTTTCTAATAATCCGTAAATCCATCTTTTTCGTGGTCGGCCCTTGTGTCTGGTGTTCTCACAACGTTTGTTGAAGGCTCGTTGTGCTGTGCTTTGATCTTTCTGCTTTGTCACGTGGCCAAACCATTTTATCTGTTGTTTCCTTATTTATTCTATAATCATCATCAAGTACCGTGCCTACTAGCGTAGGTGATCGGCATATATTCTATGGCGGGGACTATTCCTAGCTTTTTTTCCTCTATTTTTCATTTCTGATCTTATCTCTCAGACTGTTTCCTGTCATTCGTCTAACACATTTCATCTCAGTAGAGGTTATTTTTCTTGTTCTTTCTTGCATCTAGGGTCCAGGATAGGACTGGCATTGGTAGCAAAACGTTGGGATGAAGATTGTATTGTAGAGCGCCCGTTTTGCCTCTAGAGTTATTTCCTTGTTGGACAATAGTGGTGATAGCTGTCCGATGATTTGACAAGCTTTGAAACATCTTGAGTCTAGGGTCCAGGTCTGGCATTGGTAGCAAAACGTTGGGATGAAGATTGTATTGTAGAGCGCCCGTTTTGCCTCTAGAATTATTTCCTTGTTGGACAATAGTGGTGATAGCTGTCCAATGATTTGACAAGCTTTGAAGCATCTTGAGTCTATCTCTGCTGTTTGGGAATTGTCCCTTGTTACTAGAGTACTAGAGACCTTTGAGGATAAAGAGTACATACTGTACCCCGGGACTCCAAGATTTTCTTGATTTTCAATGTTTTGTTATGAAAATTAAAATATCATTCAGAAATCATTTTTCTTTTTTAGCATTATCATTATTATCATCATCATCGAGTGCCGTCTCGGCATCGAAGGATAGCTACCATAGAGCGCCTTCCATTCCATTGTCATAGGTTGACTTATCTATCTTTTGATGTTACTTGTCCATGTTAGTCTTGGTCTGTCTCGTTTACCTTGTATTTTCCCTTCCAAGATTACTTTTAGTAGGCTGCTGTGTCTTTTAACTTGCCCCAACAATCTAATGTGTCTTGTTTGAATTGTGTTTAGTAGTTCTCTTTTCATTTTTAGTTGTTTTAAGACTTCATCGTTTGTTTTCTTTTCTTTCCATCCAATTCTTCGTATTCTTCTGTAAATCCACATTTCAGAGGTTTCACTTTTCTATTTTGTTTTCCTGTTTAATGTCCATGTTTCTGCACCATATAGAAATGTTGAGAAGATATAACATTTCGATGTTATTAGTTTTAGCCCTGGTGTTATTTGTTTTGATGCATGACATTAAAATTACTTTGAGTCATTCCTAGTTTGATTCCATTTTTAGTGTGGTTACAAATTGTGCTTGTGGTGTCATAAATTGGAACCACTTTCAATTACGATTTTATGATTTCCAGGGGAATGTGTATCATCATCATCAAGTACCATGCCTACTGACAAAGGTGATCATATCTCTCCACAACTTTCAATCTCGACAATTATTTATCATTTCTGTTGTTGACCTTCTGCCCAGCAATTTTCTTAAGCTGTCTGGTATCTCTCCGTCCATCAATTTTCCCAGTTGTTACAATATATTCCAACTGTTCCCTTCTCATTACATGGCCAAAAATGTTTTTTTTTCTTCATAATATTGGAAATTAGCTCTCTTTTTGCTTTGACCTCTTTCAGAACGTTTTCATTACTCTTCTTAGCTGTCCTTGGTATTCTCAACATTCTTCTGTGAAACTACATTTATACAGCCTTCAGTGATTTTCTTGTCTGCTGTCCTATTGCCCATGATTCACATCCATATGTCAAGACTAGCTCTGCATAACATTTAATAGCTCTTTTTCTTTTTTTCCATTGTCAAAAATGGATTGCACAGTATCCTCTTCATTTTTTTAAAATCTGCTTTTTGCCGGAGCTATTCTGCATCTCACCTCCATA
>JAVIAB010000160.1:75836245-76036245 GCA_032433765.1 Megaustenia siamemsis | reverse complement strand
TATTTATGAGTGATATTTTAGTAGTTAATGCTCGTAATAAAAAAAAAAAATGAAATGTAATCACATTTAAGCGATTTAGTGAAAGCAACAATTACATTCTCTTCTTCTACCTTTAAGCTCCCTGTGGAGCATAGCTCTTCAACAAACACTTTGCAAGCTGTTCTGTTCCTTGTTATTCTTTTAAGATCATTCCATGTCTTCCCCTCCATCTTCATCTCTGCTTCTATCTGTCCACTCCAAGAATTCCTTGGTCTTCCGCTTTGTCGTTTTTCCTCGGGGGTTCCAAAAAAGGGCCTGTTGTGTAATACTCTCAGTTGGCTTCCGTAGTGTGTGTCTTACCCAGCGCCATCGTCTTCGCTGTATCTCTTTATCCACTGGTATTTGACTGGTACATTTCCATAATTCTACGTTAGTGATTTTGTCCTGCCATTTCCATCCTTTTATCCTGCGTAAGCATCCATTAATGAAAGTCTGTATCTTCGTGATTGTCACTTTTGTTGTTCTCTTTGTAAAGGTAAGGCAAAGGTCAAGTACGAGATTTGAACCGGCGTCTTAACACGCGAGTTTCCACCCATATGTGCTCGGCCGCCTATCCAGAAGTGTTCGGAGACTTCTGGATAGTGTCGCTTCAAGCATCGAAACTCACGATGCGAACCTTCCCAGAATACTACCCTGGTACCCATTTCTGCCAGCGGCTGGGTCGACCGCGTGAGTATTTTTTTCCCCATCCACGAGTACAGTTCATCACGCTCCCAGCGGGACTCGAACATGGATTGTCCGAACTTTGGTAGCTCAGTCGGGTGGTTTTCCCAACTAGGCTGCCGAGGCCCCCACATGTTCTACATGTTTCACAGCTATATAATAAGACTGACTTAACTTTGGAATTGAACAATTTTATTTTCAGTATTTAACTTTGCACTGTAGATAGAAGATTGTGGAGGGACATGATCGCCGACGCCAACCGGTATGGCACATGATGACGATGATGATGATTTAACTTAATTTCCTTGGACTCCCATATGTTTCCCAGTACAACAAACGCGCATCTTGTTCTGATATCCTTACATAGATCATCATCATCATCATCATCGTGTGCCCTCTCCGCAACGAAGGTTGGCTACCATGGATCGCCATTCTACTCTGTTTCTTGCTTTGATGGTGCAGGCTGTCATAGATTGACTTGTCCACCTTTTCATGTTACTCGTCCATGTTAGTCTTGGCCTGTCTCTGCCTCTTTTGCCTTGTATTTTTCCTTCCAATTTTACTTTTAGTAGGCTGTTGTGTCTTTTAACATGCCCCCAAAAATTTCATTTCTCTTGTCTTAATTGTATTTAGAAGTTCTCTTTTTATTTTCAGTTGTTTTAAAACTTTATCGTTTGTTATCTTTTGTTTCCATCCAATTCTACCTTTTCTTCTATAAATCCACATTTCAAAGGCTTCAATTTTCTGTTCTGTTTTCTTGTCTAATGTCCATGTTTCTGCACCATACAGGAATATTGAGAAGATGTAACATTTTGCCATTCTTAATTTCAGCCCTGCTGATATTTGTTTTGTTGTTACATAGATATAAACAATAAATAGCAATTACATTCTAACTACACACAATGTTACAATACAGCCCCTTCTAATTGGTTTGAAAATATAATAGAGGAAGCATATGAGTTTTATCTTTTAAGGAGGCTTCAAATTAAACAAATCCACTAAAGTATCAATAACATACAACTGTGACTTATTTGTTTATTGCCTTGTCATGCTAATGAAAGCTTGTTGTCTAACCGTGCACAAATGTGTATATTCTTGCCAGTAAAGCTGCTATGTGAAGTTCTATATTGATTTGTCCATGCTTGCTTGCTTGCGTTCGCCCGATAACTAAAGTATTCTAGAGTATTCGTAGACTGTAGAATTCCTCTTCGTCATCCGTCCTTAAAAGGACGTTAAGTGGGCGTGTCTGCGTTGTGTTGTGGTTTGCAGTATAACTGTTATATTTGCGCCTTTCGGCCCAACACATTCGACTTCAGCACGTTGTCCATGCTAAAAATGGAGCTGTACATCACGAAGATATATACCTTCATTAATGGATGCTTACAAACAACACAAGAAGAGATAGAATACCAAATGAAACCATAAGAAAAATAGTAGGAACAAAACCCTGCCAAGAATATATAGAACAACAACAACTTAAATGGTTTGGCCACCTGGTCAGATTGAATTCTTACCAATCACCATCAAGGGCGTTCTTCTCGAGAATGCATGGAAAAAGACCAAGAGGAAGACCCAGAAGAAGATGGATAGATGCAGTGACAGAGACATGTAACAACAAAGGAAAATCACTAATTCAGACAGTTCGAGCAGCACAAGAACGACAAATGATATAAACCACGACACCTTTTAGGTATCAGTGAAAGAGAAAAGAAGAGGAAGAATGGATGCTTGCACTGAATAAAAGGATGGAAATGGCGGGACACAATCCCTGACATAGAATAATGGAAATGTACCAGTGAAATAATGTTTTGAATATTATTATTATTAAAACATGATTTTTCCGATATAATTGTTTACTATAGGTAAGATAACGGTCAAGTACGACACTTGAATCGGCGTCTTAACACGCGAGTTTCCACCCATATGTGCTCGGCTGCCTATCCAGAAGTGTTCGGAGACTTCTGGATAGTGTCGCATCAAGCATTGAAACTCACGATGCGAGGCGGCATTCCTCACCTTCCGAGAGTACTTCCCTGGTACCCATTTCTGCCAGCGGCTGGGTCGACCGCGGTTTTTTTTCCAACCACGAGTACAACTCACACTGCTTCCAGCGGGAATCGAACACGGGTTGTCTGAACGTCGGTAGCCTAGTCTGGTGGTTTTCCCTACTAGGCCACAGAGGCCTCAAATCGGTTATTATATCGACATGCATGATTCTCTGAGTGTGGGTATGATTCTCTGAGTGTTTGTATGATTATATGAGTGTGGGTATGATTCTCTGAGTGTTTGTATGATTATATGAGTGTGGGCATGATTCTCTGAGTGTGGGTAGGATTCTCTGAGTGTTTGATTGATTATATGAGTGTGGGTATGATTCTCTGAGTGTGGGTATGATTCTCTGAGTGTGGGTATGATTATATGAGTGTGGGTATGATACTCTGAGTGTGGGTATGATTATATGAGTGTGGGTATGATTCTCTGAGTGTGGGTATGATTATATGAGTGTGGGTATGATTCTCTGAGTGTGGGTATGATTATATGAGTGTGGGTATGATTCTCTGAGTGTGGGTATGATTCTCTGAGTGTTTGTATGATTATATGAGTGTGGGTATGATTCTCTGAGTGTGGGTATGATTCTCTGAGTGTTTGTATGATTATATGAGTGTGGGTATGATTCTTTGAGTGTGGGTATGATTCTCTGAGTGTGGGTATGATTCTCTGAGTGTTTGTATGATTATATGAGTGTGGGTATGATTCTTTGAGTGTGGGTATGATTCTCTGAGTGTTTGTATGATTATATGAGTGTGGGTATGATTATATGAGTGTGGGTATGATTCTCTGAGTGTTTGTATCATTATATGAGTGCGGGTATGATTCACTGAGTGCGGGTATGATTCTCTGAGTGTGGGTATGATTCTCTGAGTGTTTGTATGATTAATTTAGTGTGGGTATGATTCTCTGAGTGTTTGTATGATTAATTTAGTGTGGTATGATTCTCTGAGTGTTTGTATGATTCTCTGAGTGTGGGTATGATTATATGAGTTTTGTTAGGATTCCATGAATGTAGGTATGATTATATGAATGTATGTATGATTCCATGAATGTAGGTATGATTCTGTGAATGTATGTATGATTCTATGAATGTAGGTATGTTTCTGTGAATGTATGTATGATTCTAATAATGTAGGTATGACACTATGAATGTAATTATGATTATAAGAATGTATGTATAATTCTATGAATGTATGTATGATTCTATTAATGTTTGTATGAATCTAAGAATGTAGGTATGACTCTATGAATGTAGGTATGATTATAAGAATGTAGGTATAATTCTATGAGTATAGGTATGATTTAATGAGCGTAGGTATGATTCTATTAATGTTTGTATGATTCTAAGAATGTAAGTATGACTCTATGAATGTAGGTATGATTATAAGAATGTAGGTATAATTCTATGAGTGTAGGTATGATTTAATGAGCATAGGTATGATTCTATTAATGTTTGTATGATTCTAAGAATGTAGGTATGACTCTATGAATGTAGGTATGATTATAAGAATGTAGGTATAATTCTATGAGTGTAGGTATGATTTAATGAGCGTAGGTATGATCCTATTAATGTTTGTATGATTCTAAGAATGTAAGTATGACTCTATGAATGTAGGTATGATTATAAGAATGTAGGTATAATTCTATGAGTGTAGGTATGATTTAATGAGCGTTGGTATGATTCTATTAATGTTTGTATGATTCTAAGAATGTAGGTATGACTCTATGAATGTAGGTATGATTATAAGAATGTAGGTATAATTCTATGAGTGTAGGTATGATTTAATGAGCGTAGGTGTGATTCTATGAACGTAAGTATGATTCTAAAAAAAACCTCATCTTCATTTTGTCTTGTCAATAATCGTAAACATGATTCCCAGTGTTTAGGCATTCATATGTACGTGCAAACCTTCCAAATCCACCACTTTGTGTGCTCAACCGGTTATAACACCTTCATCAGTCTCCGTGTGCGCATTAATAATTGTTGACATTTATCGATAGTTGAATAATTATTCAATAATTGCGAATACGTTGATTAATAATGGTAGCTATCAATCAAATTAGTGCCTACTCGACATTTCTGAGGTTCAAGGGGGCAACTAATTGCTATCTCTGGTTAGTGGTTGTCCGAGGGTTTGTAGAGGGCTGCATTAGGATCTGCTCTCGTGATGTAAGGGAGGCAATTACGGAAATCAGGTTTGACCGAGGACTAAGCGCGTGCATTTACCACAAGAAGGGAGACTTGCTCGTGCGAGTTATTGATGCGGTTGCTTCCCTTTTCTGTTTGTGAGCAACACACATTGTGGAGGGTTTTGATATACAGGGAGCTATGAGGATAAGGTGACCGTAGGAGTGTTGTTGGTAGGATAAGGTTGTGGTTGGGGTTGTGAGTTGGTGAGAGGGATGATGGTGTTATTTAGTGTTGAAGTTGTGAGTTGTTGAGAGGGTCGGTGGTGTTATTTAGTGTTGAAGTTATGAGTTGTTGAGAGGGTCGGTGGTTTTATTTAGTGTTGAAGTTGTGATATGTTGAGAGGGCTGGTGGTGTTATTTAGTGTTGAAGTTGTGAGGTGTTGAGAGGGTCGGTGGTGTTATTTAGTGTTGAATTTGTGAGGTGTTGAGAGGGTTGGTGGTGTTATTTAGTGTTGAAGTTGTGAGTTGTTGAGAGGGTCGGTGGTGTTATTTAGTGTTGAAGTTGTGAGTTGTTGAGACGGTTGGTGGTGTTATTTAGTGTTGAAGTTGTGATATGTTGAGAGGGCTGGTGGTGCTATTTAGTGTTGAAGTTGTGATATGTTGAGAGGGCTGGTGGTGTTATTTAGTGTTGAAGTTGTGATATGTTGAGAGGGCTGGTGGTGTTATTTAGTGTTGAAGTTGTGAGTTGTTGAGAGGGTTGGTGGTGTTATTTAGTGTTGAAGTTGTGATATGTTGAGAGGGCTGGTGGTGTTATTTAGTGTTGAAGTTGTGAGGTGTTGAGAGGGTCGGTGGTGTTATTTAGTGTTGAATTTGTGAGGTGTTGAGAGGGTTGGTGGTGTTATTTAGTGTTGAAGTTGTGAGTTGTTGAGAGGGTCGGTGGTGTTATTTAGTGTTGAAGTTGTGAGTTGTTGAGACGGTTGGTGGTGTTATTTAGTGTTGAAGTTGTGATATGTTGAGAGGGCTGGTGGTGTTATTTAGTGTTGAAGTTGTGATATGTTGAGAGGGCTGGTGGTGTTATTTAGTGTTGAAGTTGTGATATGTTGAGAGGGCTGGTGGTGTTATTTAGTGTTGAAGTTGTGAGTTGTTGAGAGGGTTGGTGGTGTTATTTAGTGTTGAAGTTGTGAGTTGTTGAGACGGTTGGTGGTGTTATTTAGTGTTGAAGTTGTGATATGTTGAGAGGGCTGGTGGTGTTATTTAGTGTTGAAGTTGTGATATGTTGAGAGGGCTGGTGGTGTTATTTAGTGTTGAAGTTGTGAGTTGTTGAGAGGGTCGGTGATGTCATTTAGTGTTGAAGTTGTGAGTTGTTGAGACGGTTGGTGGTGTCATTTAGTGTTGAAGTTGTGAGTTGTTGAGACGGTCGGTGGTGTCATTTAGTGTTGAAGTTGTTGTGAGGTGTTGAGAAGGTCGGTGGTGTCATTTAGTGTTGAAGTTGTTGTGAGGTGTTGAGAAGGTCGGTGGTGTCATTTAGTGTTGAATTTGTGAGTTGTTGAGACGGTTGGTGGTGTCATTTAGTGTTGAAGTTGTGAGTTGTTGAGAAGGTCGGTGGTGTCATTTAGTGTTGAAGTTGTTGTGAGGTGTTGAGAAGGTCGGTGGTGTCATTTAGTGTTGAATTTGTGAGTTGTTGAGAAGGTCGGTGGTGTTATTTAGTGTTGAAGTTGTTGTGAGTTGTTGAGAAGGTCGGTGGTGTCATTTAGTGTTGAAGTTGTTGTGAGTTGTTGAGAAGGTCGGTGGTGTCATTTAGTGTTGAAATTAAAACAGGTGTAGTGTCAATTATAGATGATTGCAAAAAAAAAATAAAAAACAATTGCGATTGCATTTGCTGTGATAATGGCGTTATATAGAGATGATATTGCAACTTAGAGGTTGTTAAAATTAAGGTGACCAGACGTCCCGATTTTTCAGGGATAGTCCTGATTCTTTACTGCTTTTTCAATCTTTGTCCCGGATTTGTTATTTTCCCTCATTTGTCCCGATTTTGGCCGATCTTTTTTTGTCCCGTATTTGTTAAAATACATTAGGGACACAAATGTTTACCAATGTTGCCAATATGGTAAACGTCTCTTCGACTTAACAATAGACACTATTCCGTTGTTGTGTAGAAAATGTTTCAAAAGTTGAACTGGCTCTTCATTTAGCGAAACAATAAAATGTGCTCCAAGTAGTAAATCTTGGAACCAGAAACTGAAACTCAATAACGTTTAATTCTATAACTCCTGATAAAGTTGTGTAAGCATATGTTGTTATGTGTTTTAATTAGTTTTAAAATATACGTATTATTGACTTGAAAAAGACGGAAGAAATGTCATTTTATTGATGGAAAATTGATGTCAAATTAATCCGTCCCGGATTAGGGTTTCAGAAATATGGTCATCTTATTAAAATTGGTGTTTATATCCGGGGCGCCATTTATGAATAATATTGATGCTGATATTTGGGTGTCATTTATGATAATATTGATGCTGATATTTGGGTGTCATTTATGATAATGTTGATGCTGATATTTGGGTGTCATTTATGATAATATTGATGCTGATATTTGGGTGTCATTTATGATAATATTGATGCTGATATTTGGGTGTCATTTATGATAATATTGATGCTGATATTTGGGTGTCATTTATGATAATATTGATGCTGATATTTGGGTGTCATTTATTGATGCTGATATTTGGGTGTCATTTATGATAATATTGATGTTAATATCGGGGTGTAATTTGTTTGCTATGATGAGCTTACTGTATTATTTGTAGACGATGATGAAACTATGACGTCATTTGTAGGCAAAGATGAGTTTAGGGTGTCAATTGTAGGAGGTGAAGAGTTTAATGTGTCAACTTGTAGACGATGATGCGTTTAGGGTGTCATTTGTAAGTGATAATGAGACTACGGCGTCATTTGATGTCGATGATGAAACTACGACGTCATTTCATGTCGATGATGAGACTACGACGTCATTTATAGGTAATGGTGAGACTACGACGTCATTTGTAGGCGATAATGAGACTACGACGTCATTTATAGGCGATGATGAAACTACGACGTCATTTATAGGTAATGATGAGACTACGACGTGATTTGTAGGCGATGATGAAACTACGACGTCATTTATAGGTGATGATGAAACTACGACGTCATTTATAGGTGATGATGAAACTACGACGTCATTTATAGGTGATGATGAAACTACGACGTCATTTAGGTAATGATGAGACTACGACGTCATTTGTGGGCGATGATGAAACTACGACGTCATTTGTGGGCGATGATGAAACTACGACGTCATTTATAGGTGATGATGAAACTACGACGTCATTTATAGGTGATGATGAAACTACGACGTCATTTAGGTGATGATGAAACTACGACGTCATTTGTGGGCGATGATGAAACTACGACGTCATTTGTGGGCGATGATGAAACTACGACGTCATTTATAGGTGATGATGAAACTACGACGTCATTTATAGGTGATGATGAAACTACGACGTCATTTATAGGTAATGATGAGACTACGACGTCATTTATAGGTGATGATGAAACTACGACGTCATTTATAGGTAATGATGAGACTACGACGTCATTTGTAGGTGATGATGAAACTACGACGTCATTTATAGGTGATGATGAAACTACGACGTCATTTATAGGTGATGATGAAACTACGACGTCATTTGTGGGCGATGATGAAACTACGACGTCATTTATAGGTGATGATGAAACTACGAAGTCATTTATAGGTAATGATGAGACTACGACGTCATTTATAGGTAATGATGAGACTACGACGTCATTTGTAGGTGATGATGAAACTACGACGTCATTTATAGGTGATGATGAAACTACGACGTCATTTATAGGTGATGATGAAACTACGACGTCATTTGTGGGCGATGATGAAACTACGACGTCATTTATAGGTGATGATGAAACTACGACGTCATTTGTGGGCGATGATGAAACTACGACGTCATTTATAGGTGATGATGAAACTACGACGTCATTTGTGGGCGATGATGAAACTACGACGTCATTTATAGGCGATGATGAAACTACGACGTCATTTGTAGGCGATGGTGAAACTACGACGTCATTTAGGTAATGATGAGACTACGACGTCATTTGTAGGTATTGATGAGACTACGACGTCATTTTTAGGTATTGATGAGACTACGACGTCATTTGTAGGCGATGATGAAACTACGACGTCATTTAGGTAATGATGAGACTACGACGTCATTTGTAGGTATTGATGAGACTACGACGTCATTTATAGGTAATGATGAGACCACGACGTCATTTGTAGGCGATGATGAAACTACGACGTCATTTGTAGGCGATGATGAAACTACGACGTCATTTGTAGGTGATGATGAGACTACGACGTCATTTGTAGGCGATGATGAAACTACGACGTCATTTATAGGTAATGATGAGACCACGACGTCATTTGTAGGCGATGATGAGACTACGACGTCATTTGTAGGCGATGATGAAACTACGACGTCATTTGTAGATGATAATGAGACTTTGACGTCATTTGTAGGCGATGATGAATCTACGTAGTCATTCGTCGGCGATGATGAAACTATAACGTCATTTGTAGGCGATGATGAAACTACGACGTCATTTGTAAGTGTTAATGAGACTTCGACGTCATTTGTAGGCGATGATGAAACTACGACGTCATTTGTAGGCAATGATGAGACTACGACGTCATTTGTAGGCGATGATGAAACTACGACGTCATTTGTAGGCGATGATGAAACTACGACGTCATTTGTAGGCGATGATGAAACTATAACGTCATTTGTAGGCGATGATGAAACTACGACGTCATTTGTAAGTGTTAATGAGACTTCGACGTCATTTGTAGGCGATGATGAAACTACGACGTCATTTGTAGGCAATGATGAGACTACGACGTCATTTGTAGGCGATGATGAAACTACGACGTCATTTGTAGGCGATGATGAAACTATAACGTCATTTGTAGGCGATGATGAAACTACGACGTCATTTGTAAGTGTTAATGAGACTTCGACGTCATTTGTAGGCGATGATGAAACTACGACGTCATTTGTAGGCGATGATGAAACTACGACGTCATTTGTAGGCGATGATGAGACTACGACGTCATTTGTAGGCAATGATGAGACTACGACGTCATTTGTAGGCAATGATGAGACTACGACGTCATTTGTAGGCAATGATGAGACTACGACGTCATTTGTAGGCAATGATGAGACTACGACGTGATTTCTAGACGTCATGACAGGGAAAACAGTCAAAAACAGTATTTATACAATGTACTGTAGATAGAAGATTGTGGAAGAACATGATCACCTACGCCAACAGGTGTGGCACATGATGATGATGAATATGTTAGCATATGGAGGGTGGTAAAGTACATCAGCAAAACACAAGTACAACACATGAGCAATCAAAGATGTGTAAGAAGGAGTAAGTAAATAAGACAAATGGAATACAGAACAGGGCTACCAGAAACATGATGCCTAATAAAAGCTCAACAGAAAGAAAACAAGTACAAATCTTTAGATGCCAAACAGGTTATAACAGGTTAAGTCTAATCTTTTCTAAAATCTAAAGACATGAACCTCTGATGAATGTGGGTATGGCACGGACGAAACGTCAAGGTCGACTGAAGCTGGATGCTTAGTCGTCGGTTTAGTTCTAATAACTATCTTAGAGATCAATTAAGTTCTAACTACTCATATCTTAGAGATCAATTAAGTTCTAACTACTCATGTCTTTAAGATCAATTAAGTTCTAACTACTCATGTCTTAGAGATCAATTAAGTTCTAACTACTCATGTCTTAGAGATCAATTAAGTTCTAACTACTCATGTCTTTGAGATCAATTAAGTTCTAACTACTCATGTCTTAGAGATCAATTAAGTTCTAACTACTCATGTCTTAGAGATCAATTAAGTTCTAACTACTCATGTCTTAGAGATCAATTAAGTTCTAACTACTCATGTCTTAGAGATCAATTAAGTTCTAACTACTCATGTCTTAGAGATCAATTAAGTTCTAACTACCCATGTCTTAGAGATCAATTAAGTTCTAACTACTCATGTCTTAGAGATCAATTAAGTTCTAACTACTCATATCTTAGAGATCAATTAAGTTCTAACTACTCATGTCTTAGAGATTGATTAAGTTCTAACTACTCATGTCTTAGAGATCAATTAAGTTCTAACTACTCATGTCTTAGAGATCAATTAAGTTCTAACTACTCATGTCTTAGAGATCAATTAAGTTCTAACTACTCATGTCTTAGAGATTAATTAAGTTCTAACTACTCATGTCTTAGAGATCAATTAAGTTCTAACTACTCATGTCTTAGAGATCAATTAAGTTCTAACTACTCATGTCTTAGAGATCAATTAAGTTCTAATTACTCATGTCTTAGAGATCAATTAAGTTCTAACTGCTCATGTCTTAGAGATCAATTAAGTTCTAACTACTCATGTCTTAGAGATCAATTAAGTTCTAACTACTCATGTCTTAGAGATCAATTAAGTTCTATTTACTCATGTCTTAGAGATCAATTAAGTTCTAACTATTTATGTCTTAGAGATCAATTAAGTTCTAACTACTCATGTCTTATAGATCAATTAAGTTCTAACTACTCATGTCTTAGAGATCAATTAAGTTCTAACTACTCATGTCTTAGAGACCAATTAAGTTCTAACTACTCATGTCTTAGAGATTGATTAAGTTCTAACTACTCATGTCTTAGAGATTGATTAAGTTCTAACTACTCATGTCTTAGAGATCAATTAAGTTCTAACTGCTCATGTCTTAGAGATCAATAAAGTTCTAACTACTCATGTCTTAGAGATCAATTATGTTCTAACTACTCATGTCTTAGAGATCAATTATGTTCTAACTACTCATGTCCTTAGAGATCAATTAAGTTCTAACTACTCATGTCTTAGAGATCA
The DNA here is from genome assembly GCA_032433765.1 of Megaustenia siamemsis. NCBI lineage: Eukaryota > Metazoa > Mollusca > Gastropoda > Stylommatophora > Ariophantidae > Megaustenia > Megaustenia siamemsis. The sequence goes on along the minus strand of JAVIAB010000160.1, from coordinate 76,024,333 downwards.
ATTAAGTTCTAACTACTCATGTCTTAGAGATCAATTAAGTTCTAACTACTCATGTCTTAGAGATCAATTAAGTTCTAACTACTCATGTCTTAGAGATCAATTAAGTTCTAACTACTCATGTCTTAGAGACCAATTAAGTTCTTTCAACTCATGTCTTAGAGATCCAGTACTTTCTATCAACTCATATCTTAGAGGTCCATTACTATCTATCAACTCATGTCTTAGAGGTCCATTACTTTCTATCAACTCATGTCTTAGAGGTCCATTACTTTCTATCAACTTATGTCTTAGAGGTCCATTACTTTCTATCAACTTATGTCTTAGAGGTCCATTACTTTCTATCAACTCATGATTTAGAGGTCCATTACTTTCTATCAACTCATGTCTTAGAGGTCCATTACTTTCTATCAACTCCTGCCTTAGAGGTCCATTACTTTCTATCAACTCATGCCTTAGAGGTCCATTACTTTCTATCAACTCATGCCTTAGAGGTCCATTACTTTCTATCAACTTATGTGGAATCAACAGATGTCAAAGGACGTATGGCGTTTGGCAGCGACAGAAATGGAAGCTGTTATCGACTCATAGCTTATGGCTTGCGTCGGGATTGGTGAACCAGAATAATCCAGACTCTACTCCACCTCTCCGCGGTACCTCTAGAATCAGACTAACCAGTCTAACCTAGAAAAGTGAGTAGGGATCGAAGAGGGAAAGTAAAGTCGTACCCAGAAATGTTTTTTGAAGTCGGATGTATTGGGCCGAAAGGCGCAAATATCACAGTTCTACTGCAAGCCACGACACAGCGCATCTACGCCAACTGAACGTTCTATTAAGGGCGGATGACGAAGAGGTCAATCAATTTCCTTAGTAACCATCGGGTTAACGTTAGACAGAGATGAACAAATAAGTGGTTAAAAAATAACCACTACCGATATGTGGTAGATGCAAATAGCCTGGCTAAAAGATCTGAACTAAAGAATTAAGGGGGGCAAAATATGACTAATATTGGTTATTGCATATGAAGCAGAAATGTTATATCTTGTCAATATTCATGTATGGTGCAGAAACATGGATATTAATCAAGAAAACAACAGAAAATTGAAGCTTTTGAAATGTGGATTTATAGAAGAATAGGAAGAATTGGATGGAAAGAAAAGGAAACAAACGATGAAGTTTTAAAACAACTAAAAATGGAAAGAGAACTACTAAACACAAAACAAGACAAATAAGATTTTGGGACATGTTAAATGACACAACAGCCTACTAAAAGTAGCCTTGGAAGGGAAAACACAAGGAAAAAGAGGCAGAGGCAGACCAAAACTAACGTGGACTAGTAATATCAAAACATTGACAAGTCAACCTATGATAACCTGCACCATCAAAGCAAGAGACAGAGCGGAATGGCGTTCCCTGGTAGCCATCTTCGATGCGGACACTGCGCTTAATGATGATGATACATAAGCAATACAACCTGTCATGGACTCTGAAATGCAAATGAGGAAGGAAGGACGAAGAATGTCAAGATCTTGTTTACCTCAAGTGAGGGTACATACCAGTCAAGTTGTTGATAGGTGTCAACCAGTCCATAACAGTTTACATTATTCCGCCCCCACATGTCAGCGGAAATGGCAAGGCCCCTCGCTCTACGCTCGCGACTTACGAAACTCGAGAATATGCAAATATTGAAATGTCTTAAGGGGGGTCACAGTTCGTACAAGATAACAGTGTTGATATGCTCTCGCGTGTTGGGAGGTGTCGACCAGTTATGTGTCGTGAACCTTCACCTTGGCTCATAGAAATTAACAGGAAACAAGCAGAAGATGAGCCAACGTTGACCAACTCAATAATAAAGGCAAGTGTCAATGCGTGTCGAAAAGTACGTTGGGGATTTTATGTGATTGTCAAATAGCTAAAATATTAGGTCCTTAATCCAACATTTGATCGTGTCCAACATCAGGTCAAGTGTTCAACATTAGGTCGTTTTTACGTTTGGTCTAGTTTCTAACACCAGGTCCTCTATCCAACATTTGGTCTAGTGTCCAACATTGGGTTCATTAACCAGCATTGTGTCTAGTGTCCAACATCAGGTCATTTATCCAACATTAGGTCCAGTGTCAAACATTAGGTCTAGTTCTAACATTAGGTTCAGTTCTAACATTAGGTCCAGTGTCAAATATTAGGTCATTCATCTAACATTGGGTCCAGTGTCGAAGAGTATGTCCTTTATCCAATATTAGGTTCAGTGTCCAACATTAGGTCAAGTGCTCAACATTAGGTCCTATGTCCAATATTCTGTCCTCTATCAAACATTATGTCCTTTATCCAAACAGTAGGTCTTTTATTCAGCATTAGGTCGTTTATCCAACATTAGGTCCAATATCCATCAGTAGTCTAACAGTAGGTTCAGTGTCAAACTGTATGTCCATTGTCCAACATTAGGTCCAATATCCAAAATCGTGTCGAACATTAAGTTCAGTGTGGGTAACATCAGATCCTTTACCCAACATTAGATTCAGTGACCAATATTAGGTTCTGTGTCCAACATCTTGTCTAGTGTCCACCATCTTGTCCTTTATCCAAAACGAGGTCCGGTGTTCAACATTAGCTCTAGTTCCCAACATTAGTTTTGTGCCGTCTCCGCAATGAAAGTTGATTACCATAGAATACCATTCCGCTCCCTCTTTCTCTGGTCCATCATGGCACACTCCCTGATTTACTTCCCAACTCCATCACTTGATATCGCCGGTCTATTCACCTGACTTCGTTTCATCCTACTTTCTTCTAAGATGACTTCCCATGTTTTATTCATCTGCAACATCATCTTGTGCCGTCACAACATTGAGGATTTTACGATAACGAGCTTTGTGTCACCCAATCTCTTCGCATTTAGCTGCTTCTGAATTGCATTATTTGTTTGCTTCTCCAACCACCAAGCGCTGTCATTTCTCACGTAGATCATCCTTTCTGAAGATTTCTATTCTTCTTCTTCCTCATCTTCTTCTTCCTGTTCTTATTCTTTTTCTTCTTCTTCTTTCTGTTCTTCTTCTTCTTCCTCTTCTTCTTCTTTCTGTTCTTCTTCTTCTCTTCTTCTTCTTTCTGTTCTTCTTCTTCTTCCTCTTCTTCTTCTTTCTGTCTTCTTCTTCTTCCTCTTCTTCTTCTCCATCTTCTTCTTGTTCTTCCTCTTCTACTTCTTCCTCTTGTTCTTCATCTTTTCTTCTTCTTCCTCCCCCTCTTCTTCTTCTTCATTTTCCTCTTCTTCTTCTCATCTCCTTCTTCTTCTTCATTTTCCTCTCCTTCTTCTTCTTCTTCTTCTTCTCCTTCTCCTTCTTCTTCTTCTTCTTCTTCTTCTTCTTCTTCTTCTTCTTCTTCTTATTCTTCTTCTTTTACCTCTTCTACTTTCTCTTCTTCTTCCTCTTCCTCTTCTTCTTCATCTTCTTTTTTCTTTTTCTTCTCCCATCTCTAGACCTCAAGTTATTGAATTCAAAGAATGTGGTTGTCAACTCAAGGCCGGTGACATCTCCATACAGCTCATTCAGGTTTGGTGCCGGTGATGGCAATAACAGCATTCTCTGTTCATCATATGTTTGTATGATTGTAGCAGGTGTTAACTATCTTCAACTATTATGTCCCACCACTGTCTGACTCCCTAATCATTAACTACCATATCTCTCCACTGACTCCCTAATCATTAACTACCATATCTCTCCACTGACTCCCTAATCATTAACTACCATATCTCTCCACTGACTCCCTAATCATTAAGTACCATATCTCTCCACTGACTCCCTAATCATTAACTACCATATCTCTCCACTGACTCCCTAATCATTAAGTACCATATCTCTCCACTGACTCCCTAATCATTAACTACCATATCTCTCCACTGACTCCCTAATCATTAAGTACCATATCTCTCCACTGACTCCCTAATCATTAACTACCATATCTCTCCACTGACTCCCTAATCATTAAGTACCATATCTCTCCACTGACTCCTTAATCATTAACTACCATATCTCTCCACTGACTCCCTAATCATTAACTACCATATCTCCCCACTGACTCCCTAATCATTAACTACCATATCTCTCCAATGACTCCCTAATCATTAACTACCACATCTCTCCACTGACTCCCTAATCATTAACTACCATATCTCTCCACTGACTCCCTAATCATTAAGTACCATATCTCTCCACTGACTCCTTAATCATTAACTACCATATCTCTCCACTGACTCCCTAATCATTAACTACCATATCTCCCCACTGACTCCCTAATCATTAACTACCATATCTCTCCACTGACTCCCTAATCATTAACTACCATATCTCTCCACTGACTCCCTAATCATTAACTACCATATCTCTCCACTGACTCCCTAATCATTAACTACCATATCTCTCCACAGTCTAAATCTGTGACCCTTACATCAACAAATCTGACTCATCACATTACTCTCCGACTCCCTGACTCTCACTCGACAACTCTCTACCGACCGACTCTCCATCCACCAAAATGACCTCACACTCGGGACGCGACAGAGCTGTCTGACACCCCCAAGTAAAAGTGAGTACCCTGGCAATGACTTAGCGCACGCCTTATTGCTGTCAAGCCCCTCGCGCGCTCTTCTCCAATGGCGACAGAACGGCTTTTGGGAAGGAGATGAATCAATGGGAGACCAGACGCCGAGGGGCGATCGATTCATGGCGCCCACCCAACTCGCGTTGCTATGGCAGCCTACGGAAGCTGATTGACACTCTGTAGGAAGCAGATAAATATTTCATCGGGCGAATAGTTGCACGATATTAATACAGGGCCACAGAGGTCACTGACCTCGGCTACATGACCCGCCCAGCTGGGCAAACGAACTGGGAGTCTCTCTTTCTGCCTGTGTTAGATAACATTTATGATATATCAATTTCAAAATTGTCCACCTAAACTATTTCACTAAAAATACATAAACAATTTCATTTATATAACTAAACTTTTTGTTTATGGTAAGTAATTTATTTTTCCATATTACATGAATTATTTCTCTATACCGCTTGCACCGATTGGGTATTCTGTGTAAACTAGATTTATTACAACTTTCAATTATTTACCTATACTACCTAAACTATTTCCATTTGTTAACTAAACAATTTCCACTTATTACCTAAACTATTTCCACTTATTACTTAAACTGTTTCCTTACAGCCGTGGAGCATTTGCTTGTGATTCGCTGCTCCGTGGACAACATACCGGGTGCATCCAACGCCCACGGACTACTTCCGTTGTTAGATGATTGGTCAGTGCTGTAAAAACATCTGTGCAACTCATGTTTGTCCCTCGCAAGTAATACGATCCCAAAATAAACATTTCTTTGTTTCTCATGGTCCCCAGTGTCAACCACTGTGAGCTATAACCCGTGTTGTTATTGATCTTTGTTATGTATCAAAAGCAAAAGTATTATAACCCCCATGTGTGTGTGGTCTATATTCCGTAACAGGAAACTTCGAACAACGGTTGTGTCAATAAGCGAATAATTTATCAATCGGTTTTGACTCTACGCTCAAGTCATGTGGGAGTATGTGAGCATGACCTGCCAGCTAATTTACATTTTCTTTTTGAGTAGTGAACTGCCAGTTTTCGTGGGCAATATTGATATGTCTGGTGGCAAAACGTTCTATCGAAGGTCGTGGGTTCGAATCCTCGTATTTTTTTCCTCTTCCTCATTAGCTTTTCATGGGAGCCGCGATAGCTCAGTGGTTAGTAAACTGGACTACAAAGGACAAGAGGTAGGGTTCGATCCAAACCGAAGGCTTCCGGTTCACCCAGCCTTTAATGGGTACCGGATTTTATTCAGGGAAAGTAAAGCGGCACGGGCATAATACTGACCACATTACCCCAAAAATAATGTGCAGAAGGTCTGTAAAAATTATGGTCGCTAACACCATATTCCCTAAACGCCACTTGGCGTGACGTGGGCTCTTTACTTTACTTTTTAATTAGCTTTTCATCATCTAGGGGAGATATGCTTTGTGCTCTTTTGGTCTCCGCTGCTGTTATATTTCCTATTGTTTCTAATATTCCATGAATCCATCTTATTCATGGCTGACCATTGAGTCTGGTGTTCTTGTAACTTTATTTAAGACCTGTTGTTTTGTGCATTGGTTTTTCTGAATTATCACATTTGGCTAAACCATTTCATCTTTTGATTCTTTATGTGCCCAATAGAGGGAATTATTTCTAGTTTTTTTGTTTCTCCTTTTCTTCATCTCTGATCTTATCTCTCAGGCTGTTTCATGAGATTCGTAATCCCGTATGGTCTGTCTATTTTTTTCTTTATCTGTTATTTGTGGATTTTCCTGAGCTCGTTGCTGCTTTCTATGTCTTTGTATAACCACATGTATTTGCTGTTTTACATTTACCTGGGTTGATCCGTAAGAGACAAACAAAATGGTCAGAAGTAAAACAGTTTGGAAAGTGTTTGGTGAAGACCTTTGCTCCACAGGGAGCTGAAAAGTAGGAGAAAAATAACACGCTTCTCCGGAGTATACCAACACAGATATCTTGTGTGAACTCGCACGTGCTGTGCACTAACAGTCACGAACAGCAACCGTATTGTGTAGACACCTTTAGCCGAAGGAAAGAAAGAGATCCGCAGAGAGGGGCATCAGGCAGCATACGTTACGCAATGTCACAACAATTAATCGTCACACACACACACACACACACACACACACACACACACACACATACACACACACATACACACACACATACACACACACACACACACACACCCACCCACCCCACCCACCCACCCACACACACACACGCACGCACGCACGCACGCACGCACGCACGCACGCACGCACGCACGCACGCACGCACGCACGCACACACACACACACACACACACACACACACACACACACACACATTCTCGTCATATCTCAACCAATGACCGTACTCCCGTTCAAATTTCCCTGGGGGACTGGTTGGTCTCCAGGCAAGAGAGGTTGTGGGTTCAAATCCCGGCTGCACCAGTTGGGATTTTTATTTACGATTTTTCTCTGCGGCAATCATCCCTGGTCTTAACAGCGAGGCCCGGCTTGGAACGTCAATTACTCATCGACGGAAAAAATATGAGTACCTCCGAAGACGAAGTTATCTGTCTGTGCGGCGAGGGACCCCTGTGCAGACGGCTGCCAGGGAAAATCGGATTAACACGCAAAATTCAGTTCCTAGTCTCTAGGGACTTCGTCAGAGGTGAAATCTGGCTAACGCACAAAAAAAAAAAAAAAAAAAAAAAAAAAAAAAAAGCAACAATTCCTTGCAATATCTTCACTCGATTTAGAATTGTTAAGGAAATGCCCGGTTTTGTAGCGAGTGAAACACTCAGTACTATCCATTAAACACATTATCCCTAAACGCACCCCCCCCCTCTTCCTTCTCTGCCCAACATCAATTGATAATCCAAACAACCAACGTGATATAAATAGTTATTGGACATGATATCAATCCACCATATCATCGGGCGATGTTATCACTTCACCAGAATATAACCGAAGTATTATTGGTTGAGTAGATCGTGACTCACCATAAAGAGGTATTATTTGCTTTACAAAAGTATCCAATTGCGCAGTTAACCGCGGAACTTAAAAAAATGATTACCGCTTTTGACCGCTAGCTTGACCTTCTGAAATAATTCCTGGAAAGAAAAATGTATTTATTGACAGGTTCCGCGAAGCTAGCGGGATGTAGCTGTTGTTTGCGTGCGCCTGTCAGGGACAGTTAATGTTTGGCTGCTGGGTGTAGCTGCTGCTGTTGCTTGATGGAAGAGCCAATGGGGAAACTGGCATCTAGGGCCCTGCAGAGGACGAATAAGCAGAGATTAGCATGTTTGTGCACGAACGCAAAGCTAAATTGACTGATGGAGGTAGTTGAGAAACGGCAGTGATACGACTTGGGGAAGTCAAGAAGCGGGATTGAGTGATAGAGATGAGACAATCTAATGCCCTAATGATGTCATTTTGCTGATCAATCCTCCTACAGAAATCATATTTATCCCTCTTTTCTACGTTTCCATCGTTAATCCCCGTCTGTCCATTCACCATGCTTGAAGTCTCTCCTTATTTTCCAATCGTTCTTTCTTCACATTTACCTGTTGAGTAGTCGTTGATGCGTCGTGTCGCTAGTTAACGACAAATCTGCAGTATCTGCGTCTTTCTCCCCCATTATCCGTCTTCAGCACAGATATATATTATTAATTCTTCTTCTACCTTTCAGCTCCCTGCGGAGCATAGGTCTTCAACAAACACTTTCAGCTCCCTGCGGAGCACAGGTCTTCAACAAACACTTTCCAAACCGCTCTGTTTCTTGCCATTATTTTAAGATCATTCCATGTCTTCCCCATCATCTTCATCTCTGATTCTGTCTGTCTTCTCCAAGAATTCGTTGGTCTTCCTCTTTGTCTTTTCCCCTGGGGATTCCAAAAAGGGCCTGTTGTGTAATACTTTCAGTAACAATCTAAATATTATTAATTGCTTAACAATTTTTCTTAACCTAGTAGGTTCTTTTCGACTTTTAACTGCCAAATGTTCTTTAACGTGCGCATACTGCACACGGGACCTCCTTATTTTCGTCTTTATCCCAGAGGGCTATACTGCAGATGTCGCTACCCGGACACCAGGGGAGGGTACCACAACGAGAAACTACCCGGACACCATGGGGGGGGGGTATAACCACGAGAAACTACTCGGACACCAGGGGAGGGTATAATCACGAGAAACTACCCGGACACCAGGGGAGGGTATAACCACGAGAAACTACCCGGACACCAGGGGAGGGTATAATCACGAGAAACTACCCGGACACCAGGGGAGGGTATAATCACGAGAAACTACTCGGACACCAGGGGAGGGTATAATCACGAGAAACTACCCGGACACCAGGGGAGGGTATAACCACGAGAAACTACCCGGACACCAGGGGAGGGTACAATCACGAGAAACTACCCGGACACCAGGGGAGGGTACAATCACGAGAAACTACCCGGACACCAGGGGAGGGTATAACCACGAGAAACTACCCGGACACCATGAGGGGGGGGGTATAACCACGAGAAACTACCCGGACACCAGGGGAGGGTATAACCACGAGAAACTACCCGGACACCAGGGGAGGGTATAACCACGAGAAACTACCCGGACACCAGGGGAGGGTATAACCACGAGAAACTACCCCGGACACCAGGGGAGGGTATAACCACGAGAAACTACCCGGACACCAGGGGATGGTATAACCACGAGAAACTACCCCGGACACCAGGGGAGGGTATTACCTCATACTCCAGCGTGCCCTGGACAGTGCCCCCAGGTTAATTCGCTCACTTTATAGTCGTCTATAATAACATCAACGCGAGAACAACAGTTGACAGTGGCCGAGGCTGACAGAAGGGCAAAAACTAGAATTTTATATCTTCCTCCATACCTGAATGGGTATACGAAGAAGTAAAGAGAGAGAGAGAGAGAGAGAGAGAGAGAGAGAGAGAGAGAGCAGAGAGAGAGAGAGAGAGAGAGAGCAGAGAACATAGAAGCTGTTGTCCAGGATAAAATTTGATTACTTGTCTTCAATTCTATTTCGATTACTTGTTTCAATTCAATTTCGATTACTTGTTTCAATTCAATTTCGATTACTTGTTTCAATTCAATTTCGATTACTTGTTTCAATTCAATTTCGATTACTTGTCTTCAATTCAATTTCGATTACTTGTCTTCAATTCAGATTTGATTACTTGTCTTCAATTCAGATTTGATTACTTGTCTTCAATTCAGATTTGATTACTTGTCTTCAATTCAGTTTCAATTACTTGTCTTCAATTCAGATTTGATTACTTGTCTTCAATTCAATTTCGATTACTTGTCTTCAATTCAATTTCGATTACTTGTCTTCAATTCAATTTCGATTACTTGTTTCAATTCAATTTCGATTACTTGTTTCAATTCAATTTCGATTACTTGTCTTCAATTCAATTTCGATTAATTGTCTTCAATTCAGATTTGATTACTTGTCTTCAATTCAGATTTGATTACTTGTCTTCAATTCAGATTTGATTACTTGTCTTCAATTCAGTTTCAATTAATTGTCTTCAATTCAGATTTGATTACTTGTCTTCAATTCAATTTCGATTACTTGTCTTCAATTCAGATTTGATTACTTGTCTTCAATTCAGATTTGATTACTTGTCTTCAATTCAGATTTGATTACTTGTCTTCAATTCAGATTTGATTACTTGTCTTCAATTCAGATTTGATTACTTGTCTTCAATTCAGATTTGATTACTTGTCTTCAATTCAGATTTGATTACTTGTCTTCAATTCAGATTTGATTACTTGTCTTCAATTCAGATTTGATTACTTGTCTTCAATTCAATTGTGATTACTTGTCTTCAATTCAGATGTGATTACTTGTCTTCAATTCAGATTTGATTACTTGTCTTCAATTCAGATGTGATTACTTGTCTTCAATTCAGATGTGATTACTTGTCTTCAATTCAATTGTGATTACTTGTCTTTAATTCAGATTTGATTACTTGTCTTCAATTCAGATGTGATTACTTGTCTTCAATTCAATTGTGATTACTTGTCTTCAATTCAGATGTGATTACTTGTCTTCAATTCAGATGTGATTACTTGTCTTCAATTCAATTGTGATTACTTGTCTTCAATTCAGATTTGATTACTTGTCTTCAATTCAGATGTGATTACTTGTCTTCAATTCAGATGTGATTACTTGTCTTCAATTCAGATGTGATTACTTGTCTTCTGTAAAGAAATGAACTAGGTATATCCCCACATGGCAGTGACCAGGGTTTTCATCTGGTTAGAGTCACAAGACTACACCCACGCTTGCTTACTGAGTGATTCGTTGAGCATGATAAGAAAAGCGGAGACAGGTTCTGTACGCAGGCAATGGGTAGAGTCATTGCAGAAGTAAAAAATACGTAAGGTCACCTTTGTCTACGTCTCAGGACATGCTGGAGTCCGGGGAAATGATAGAGAGGACAGGTTGGCTAGCTGTGCTTTCGTTGAGCACGGTCAACCAATGGATCGGGCGGACATCATCAATGCCATCCGAGATGTGGGAAGAGCGCAGGACTTCGACAACCATGAATCCACGTCACTCCTCCGGATGAAAGAGGTGGGAGTAAAGATGGACACAGCCAGAAACGAGAAACTTAGTGGGCGTGTAAGAAGACTTATCAACCAACATAGAACTGGAGTCTTCAGTCGCTGGACACTGCGGGACTTGCTGAGGAGGGGATCTGAGCTCCTATGGACATGTTCGGAGTGCAATGATGATGACCCGCAAGTAACTCAATAACCCAATCTCCGCCACTGTACCTTCTCCGGCCGTGTCCCCTGTACCTCCACAGCTTTGTCTATCATTCCTCCGTTTCCGCGATGTATAACCTTTGGTTCAGAGATCTCTCTCTCTCTCTCTCTTCTCAATTACTGGGCTCGTTGCCCAATGAACTCTACCTGAATAATTCATATGAAGACAGTTCGGAAATAAGAATTCTCAAACGAGAAGACAGTGGGACGGCCATAACACCTCGTGCTGCACAGATCAATAAGAACTTTAAGGGATAAGTAGGAGAGGGAAGATTGATCGTGGTGCACAGGGATAGGTGAGAGAAAGATAGTCGCGGTGCACAGGGATAAGTCAGAGAAAGATAGTCGTGGTGCACAGGGATAAGTCAGAGAAAAATAGTCGTGGTGCACAGGGATAAGTCAGAGAAAGATAGTCGTGGTGCACAGGGATAAGTCAGAGAAAGATAGTCGTGGTGCACAGGGATAAGTGAGAGAAAGATAGTCGTGGTGCACAGGGATAAGTCAGAGAAAAGTAGTCGTGGTGCACAGGGATAAGTCAGAGGAAAGTAGTCGTGGTGCACAGGATAAGTGAGAGAAAGATAGTCGTGGTGCACAGGGATAAGTCAGAGAAAAATAGTCGTGGTGCACAGGGATAAATGGGGGAAAGATAGGTCGTGGTGTACAGAAATAAATGGGAGAGAGATGGTCGGGGTGCACAAGGATACATTGGAAAGGGAAGATTAGCCGTGGTGCACTGGGATACGTCGGAGAGGGAGATTGGTCGTGGTTCACAGGTGTAAGTCGGAGAAAGATGGTCGTGGTGTACAGGGATAAGTCGGAGAAAGATGGTCGTGGTGTACAGGGATAAGTCGGAGAAAGATGGTCGTGGTGTACAAGGATAAGTCGGAGAAAGATGGTCGTGGTGTACAAGGATAAGTCGGTGAAAGATGGTCGTGGTGTACAAGGATAAGTCGGAGAAAGATGGTCGTGGTGTACAAGGATAAGTCGGTGAAAGATGGTCGTGGTGTACAAGGATAAGTCGGTGAAAGATGGTCGTGGTGTACAAGGATAAGTCGGAGAAAGATGGTCGTGGTGTACAAGGATAAGTCGGAGAAAGATGGTCGTGGTGTACAAGGATAAGTCGGAGAAAGATGGTCGTGGTGTACAAGGATAAGTCGGAGAAAGATGGTCGTGGTGTACAGGATAAGTCGGAGAAAGATGGTCGTGGTGTACCAGGATAAGTCGGAGAAAGATGGTCGTGGTGTACAAGGATAAGTCGGTGAAAGATGGTCGTGGTGTACAAGGATAAGTCGGAGAAAGATGGTCGTGGTGTACAAGGATAAGTCGGTGAAAGATGGTCGTGGTGTACAAGGATAAGTCGGTGAAAGATAGTCGTGGTGTACAAGGATAAGTCGGTGAAAGATGGTCGTGGTGTACCAGGGATAAGTCGGAGAAAGATGGTCGTGGTGTACAGGTGTAAGTCGGTGAAAGATGGTCGTGGTGTACAAGGATAAGTCGGAGAAAGATGGTCGTGGTGTACAAGGATAAGTCGGAGAAAGATGGTCGTGGTGTACAAAAATAAGTCGGGAATAGGTGATCATGGTGTACAAAGATAATTTGAAAAAGGAAGAATGGTGGTCGTCGTACACAAGGATAAGTTGGAGAAATATATTCTTGGTGTACAGGGATAAGTTGGAGAAATATATTCTTGGTGTACAAGGATAAGTTGGAGAAATATATTCTTGGTGTACAAGGATAAGTTGGAGAAATATATTCTTGGTGTACAAGGATAAGTTGGAGAAATATATTCTTGGTGTACAAGGATAAGTTGGAGAAATATATTCTTGGTGTACAAGGATAAGTTGGAGAAATATATTCTTGGTGTACAAGGATAAGTTGGAGAAATATATTCTTGGTGTACAAGGATAAGTTGGAGAAATATATTCTTGGTGTACAGGGATAAGTTGGAGAAATATATTCTTGGTGTACAAGGATAAGTTGGAGAAATATATTCTTGGTGTACAGGGATAAGTTGGAGAAATATATTCTTGGTGTACAAGGATAAGTTGGAGAAATATATTCTTGGTGTACAAGGATAAGTTGGAGAAATATATTCTTGGTGTACAAGGATAAGTTGGAGAAATATATTCTTGGTGTACAAGGATAAGTTGGAGAAATATATTCTTGGTGTACAAGGATAAGTTGGAGAAATATATTCTTGGTGTACAAGGATAAGTTGGAGAAATATATTCTTGGTGTACAAGGATAAGTTGGAGAAATATATTCTTGGTGTACAAGGATAAGTTGGAGAAATATATTCTTGGTGTACAAGGATAAGTTGGAGAAATATATTCTTGGTGTACAAGGATAAGTTGGAGAAATATATTCTTGGTGTACAAGGATAAGTTGGAGAAATATATTCTTGGTGTACAAGGATAAGTTGGAGAAATATATTCTTGGTGTACAAGGATAAGTTGGAGAAATATATTCTTGGTGTACAAGGATAAGTTGGAGAAATATATTCTTGGTGTACAAGGATAAGTTGGAGAAATATATTCTTGGTGTACAAGGATAAGTTGGAGAAATATATTCTTGGTGTACAAGGATAAGTTGGAGAAATATATTCTTGGTGTACAAGGATAAGTTGGAGAAATATATTCTTGGTGTACAGGGATATGTCGGAGAAAGATGGTAGTTGTGCTCAGGGATAAGTCGGAGAGGGAAGACTGGTCGTGGTGTACAGGGATAGGTCGAAGAGGGAAGACTGGTTATCTCTTATTCTTCTTTTTCTACCTTTCAGCTCCCTGTGGAGTACAGGTCTTTAACAAACACTTTCAGCTCCCTGTGGAGCACAGGTCTTTAACAAACACTTTCAGCTCCCTGTGGAGCACAGGTCTTTAACAAACACTTTCAGCTCCCTGTGGAGTACAGGTCTTTAACAAACACTTTCAGCTCCCTGTGGAGCACAGGTCTTTAACAAACACTTTCAGCTCCCTGTGGAGCACAGGTCTTTAACAAACACTTTCAGCTCCATGTGGAGTACAGGTCTTCAACAAACACTTTCAGCTCCCTGTGGAGTACAGGTCTTCAACAAACACTTTCAGCTCCCTGTGGAATACAGGTCTTCAACAAACACTTTAAGCTCCCTGTGGAATACAGGTCTTCAACAAACACTTTCAGCTCCCTGTGGAGCACAGGTCTTCAACAAACACTTTCAGCTCCCTGTGGAACACAGCTCTTAAAAAAACACTTTCGACTCCCTGTGGAACACAGGTCTTCAACAAAAACTTTCCAAGCCGTTCTGTTTCTTGCCATTCTTTCAAGATCCTTCCATGTCTTCTCCAAGAATATTTTGGGCTTTCTTCCAAAAAAAAAAAAAAAAAAAAAAAAAAGCTTTTGTTGTAGAATGCTCTCAGTTGTCTTCCACAGTGTGTGTCCTATCCAGCGGCATCGTCTTCGTTGTATCTCTTTGTCCATTTGTATCTGACGTAATTTCTCACAATTCCACGTTAATGATTTTATCTTTACTTTTCCATCCTTTTATTCTACGTAAGCATTCATTAATGAAGGTCTGTATCTTCATGATTGTCATTGTTGTTGTTCTCCATGTTTGACAGCTATATAATAAGGACTTATCTAACATTGGAGTTGAACATTATTATTTTTGTATTTAACCTAATGTCTTTAGATTTCCAAATGTTTCCTAGTATAATGTAGGCTCTACTTGCCTTTTGTACCCTCGTTTTGGTATCATTCCCTTTCCTCCTTCTTTGTCTATATAACTGTCCACATGTATATGTAAGATTGTACATCTAGTAGGGGCATTTCTCCTATTGTTATCTGGTTTTTGTCAACTGCATTACTTCTTATAATTTTGGTTTTATCTCTATTTATTTTCAGTCTCAGCTATTATGATCTCTCAACAAGTATGCTCATTTTATCTTGCATCTGTTGATGGTTATGTGATATGAGAGCTAAGTCTGGTACTGTAGCTTTACCATCTTTTAAATAACTTGATGGCTTTCATTATATCTTCCTTGATTGGTTTTCCACAGTTAACGTGTAACTCTTCTTCTGGATTTCATTGTTTCTTACAATAGACGACACCTTGGGCAGGCCATCCTTTTGCGCAACAATATGGTGGCAGCTGAGGTTGATATGTCTGCGTGGGACAATGCAGAATTGCAGGCACATGCCGTTAGGGTACAGATCCCAGTTCATTTCGTGATTGTAAATGTGTATGCCTGTAATGGGAAGGTGGACACACAACAATGGCAGAATTTCTTCGAGTTCGATGAAGAGAACGTCATTTTCTGCGGAGACTAGAGCGCGAGGAAACCAGTGGGGTAACGTCATAACCAACAACCAGGGGAGAAGACCTAGAGAACGCACTAGTGTCAGCTGATTTAGTGTGCTTGAATGATGGAAGGGCAACAAGAATGGCCACTCGAACAGGGGACTCTGATAGTGTCATAGACCTGGCACTGGTGTCTTCCACCTTCGCACCGGTTTGCAGGTGGAGTGCACTGGGGTTCCACGGAAGTGATCACTATCCATGTGTCCTCCTAATTGAGAAAGGCGGAAATAAAAGCCAGAGAAGAAAGCTCCACACATTCCACTACAAGAAAACAGACCAGGACGTCATTAGCAAAATCAGACATAGGAAACAGAGCGCGCCTCGTAGGAGGCCGGAGAGATGGACGCAGCCACCCTGGTGGAACGTTGAAGTCGAGGAAGCTTGGCGGAGCAAGAGACAAACGGTCAAGACATGGCAGAAAGCCAGAAGGAATGGAAGAACACAACCTGAGCTCTTGAAGCGTCTGAAAGTAGAGGTCGAACAATAAATGATGCACTTTAAACTATGTGCTAATGATGCCAAATGGGATGACTTCTATATAAAAGTATGCTCAGAAAAATCGCTAGCCATATTCTGGCGCCTTCATCAGAGCATGAATGGCACAACACGACACGGGGGCATACCAGACTTTCAGAGCACAGGCCGGATATGGCACAAATCTGATGAGAGCAAAGGGAAGGCCCTGCTTGCCCGCTACATTGAACAGACGGACCAAAGAAATGAGGCTGTAAGAATGAGTATACGGGGATCTTTGTCAAAATTGTGTAAGGATGTAGGGCTAGAAGAAGATCTCACAATCACAACACTTAAATGGTCACACAACACTGCTCCTGGTCCAGATGGTGTTCAGTACAATGACATATGCGATTTAGCTGACGACAACTTGACAAAACTGGCCAATGAGTTTAATGCCAGTATTCGGAGTGGCCAGATTAAGGAGGAGTGGCTACACAGCTACTTACTACCGCCACCGAAGCCAAACAAGGACCATTCTCAGATCAGTGCCTACAGAATCATCACAACGCAGAACACTGCGGGCAAGCTGCTGGAGAAAATAGTTGCCCGTGTCCTCACCTGTCACCTTGAACAGAAACGCGCATTCCCATCCACACTCGGAGGTTATAGATATAACAAAGAGACATGGCTCAATGCGGCAGTATTTGCCTATGACGTCTTCGAAGGCTTCCACAGACGAGAGGAGACATGTGCTACTGCTATAGATCTGGAGTATGCATACAACAGGGTACCATTTGAATATCTCATGCATATGCTTCTCAAACTGGTGGTGAACCCCTTCCTCATTAGGTGGATCGCCGCGGCACTGTTTCAGAGGAAGGTGATACTCAGATGTGGAAGTTGGTCTTCCGAGCCAACATCCATTTGTCCAGGGCTGCCACAAGGCTCACCATTGTCATCAGTTCTATTTAACGTGTACACAATAAAGATCACGGAACAACAGCTGGATGGGAGGGGAAGAACTATGATTTTTGCTGATGATATTCTGGTATATCGACAGGGAAGAGACAGACGGGGAATCGCCTCCACAATGCAATACGAACTCGATCACATTTCTTTCTGGTGTGGGGTTTCAGGTGCCTTGGTTAATCCTAATAAAGCATCAGTTTCATGGTTCTCCGTTAACAATCATATCGTTAATACGACCATACCGGTAGTACGAATGGGAGCTGATGAGGTGACCAGGGACAAGTTGATGACATACCTCGGAGTTAAGTTTGATCGCAGCCTGTGTTTTCGGGATCACGTCGACCATGTGATAACAAAATCCCGCAAAGGATTAGCCGCCTTGAAGGTCGTGGCAGCTGCCAACATCGAGCAGAGGCTACTTACTCTTCTGTTCCAGGGATTAGTTCTCGCACCAATCGAGTATGCCCTGGCCATTCTTACTGTCAGTACGACTCAAATTGATAGGCTGGAGAAAATACAAAATGAAGCCAAGCGCATTATCTTGGGATGTACAAGGGGCACTCCCTGTGTAGCAATGAGGTATCTTCTTGACTTTCATACAATGGATGACAGAATCAAGATCTGGAGAGCACGAGCATACCTAAAGATTAGTACAGATAAAGAGCATCCATTGCACCAAGTGCTCAACATAGGGAAAGGTGCCAGGCTAAAAAGAGGCAAATCATGGGTGGGCAGAGCAGAAGATGTCATCAAACAGGTCTGTGGGCTTACCAATATCAGCGTTGGTGAGGAATGGATACCGGTGCCTACGTCATTCAAGGGGACGTTCTCGTGTATTGTTACACTCCACAGGAAAAGTAGGGAACAGACTACGGTCGTGGTTAATGCTGAGGTCAACGGTCTCATCTGCGATAACACCGATGAGAAAGATGCAGTCATCTATACAGACGGATCTGTAAGACGACACGAAAGAAGTGCATGGACATTTAAAGCACGCTCGGCAGGCAGAATAGTCAAAGAAGACAGTGGTGCATACGTCATGACCACGAGTAGCATGGCAATGGAGGTGATGGCAGTGACCAAGGCATTCAAATGGTTAGAGTCACAAGACTACACCCACGCATGTATACTGAGTGATTCGATGAGCATGATAAAAAAAGTGGAGGCGGGCTCTGTACACATGCAATGGGTAGAGTCGTTGCAGAAATCCAAAATACGTAAGGTCACCTTTGTCTATGTCCCTGGACATGCGGGATTACGGAGAAATGAAAGAGCGGACAGGTTGGCTAGCTGCGCTGTCGTTAAGGACGGGCAACCAAAGGATCAGGCGGACATCATCAGTGCCCTCCGAGATGTGGGAAGAGCACATGACTTCGACAAACACATATCCACGTCACTTCTTCGGATGATGGAAATGGGAGTTAAGATGGGCACAGCCAGAAATAAGAAACTTAGTGGCCGTGTAAGAAGACTTGAGTTATTGAGTTATTGAGTTATTTGCGGGTCATCATCATTGCACTCCGAACATGTCCATAGGTGCTCAGATCCCCTCCTCAGCAATTCCCTCAGTGTCCAGCGACTGACGACTCCAGTTCTATGTTGGTTGATAAGTCTTCTTACACGGCCACCAAGTTTCTCATTTCTGGCTGTGCCCATCTTAACTCCCATTTCCATCATCCGAAGAAGCGACGTTGATCTGTGTTTGTCGAAGTCCTGTGCTCTTCCCACATCTCGGAGTGCATTGATGACGTCCGCCCGATCCATCGGTTGCCCGTCCTCAACGACAGCGCAGCTAGCCAACCTGTCCGCTCTCTCATTTCCCCGTACTCCCGCCTGTCCAGGGACATAGACAAAGGTGACCTTACGTATTTTGGATTTCTGCAACGACTCTACCCATTGCATGCGTACAAAGCCCGCCTCCACTTTTTTATCATGCTCATCGAATCACTCAGTATACATGCGTGGATGTAGTCTTGTGACTCTAACCATTTGAATGCCTTGGTCACTGCCATCACCTCCATTGTCATGCTACTCGTGGTCATGACGTATGCACCACTGTCTTCCTTGGCTATTCTGCCTGCCGAACGTGCTGTAAATGCCCATGCACTTTTTTCGTGTCGTCTTACAGATCCGTCTGTATAGATGACTGCATCTTTCTCATCGGTGTTATCGCAGATGAGACCGTTGACCTCAGCATTAACCACGACTGGGTTCTGTTCCCTACTTTTCCTGTCGAGTGTGACAATACATGAGAAAGTCCCCTTGAATGACGTAGGCACCGGTAAAGAAGACTTATCAACCAACATAGAACTGGAGTCATCATTCGCTGGACGCTGCGGGACTTGCTGAGGAGGGGATCTGAGCACCTATGGACATGTTCGGAGTGCAATAATGATGACCCGCAAATAACTCAATAACTCTTCTGCTGGTAGTATTTCTGGAGGGTTATTAAGGCCGGGTCTGTTCAAGAGTTCTGCAAAGTAAAGGTAAAGGTCAAGTACGAGACTTCAACCGGCGTCTTAGCACGCGAAATGTTCGAAGATTTCTGGATAGTGTCGCCTCAAGCATCGAAACTCACGATGCAAGGCAACATTCCTCACCTTCCCAGAGTAATACCCTGGTACCCATTTCTGCCAACGGCTGGGTCGATTGTTTTTTTTTCCCAACCACGAGTACAACCCACACTGCTCCCAGCGGGAATCGAACACGGGTTGTCCTTCCGTCGGTAGTCCAGTCGGGTGGTTTTCCCAGCTAGGCTACCGAGGCCCCCGTTCTTCAAAGTGCTCTTTCCATCTCTTTATTTGTTCCCTTATATTACTAAGCAGATTTCCGTTCTTTTCTTTAATAATGGCACTGATCTATTTGTATGTTTCACTTAATTTCTGTCCGCTGTTTTACAGTTTTTCATTTAATTGCCGCTTCCTCTGCCTCTTCAGCTAGTTCATCTAGATAATTCCTCTTTTCTCTTTTAATGCATTTTCTCACTTCTTTGTTCAACCCTGTGTTCAGTTCCCTGTGCTTTGGCCTTAGTACTTCTGATTTTGTTTTTTTATATCTGTTTACTTGTTCTTATTTTCTTTAATTTTCTTCAGCGTCTCTGCTGTTGTCCATGCTTTAAAAAGTACCCCCGTCACGCCAAGTGACGTATACAGAATATGGCGTTAGTGACCATAAATTTTACAGACCTTCGGCACATGATTTTTGGAGTAATGTGGTCGCTATTACGCCCGTGCCGCTTTACTTTCCTGAAAAAATCCAGTACCCTTTAAAGGCTGGGTGAACCCGGAAGCCGTCGGTTGGGATCGAACCCTACCTCTTGTCCTTTGTAGTCCAGTTCACTAACCACTGAGCTATCGCGGCTCCCTCGTCCTTGCCTTATTCTGGCGTTTTCTTTTCCCCAGGGTTTCTTCACATGACTCCTTCCATATATCCTTTACTTGTTTCCAATGATCTTCTATGTTTATTATATTTTCTTGTTGGAGGACCTGATGTTGGCTTGATGTTGTGAGTGCACATTTATCTTTTGAGAAGAAGACTGGTTATTATGCTCCAAAAATGAATAAATGTTTTGAGGGATAAGTTGGAGCCCTGTACTAACCAGACTGGGTTTATCTGTCATATTTCCTGTCTGACTGTCTTATCTGGTGTCTGTCTCTTCTCGTGCCCAACTCTCTTCTCATGTCTGTATCTTGTCATATATTATTTGTCTCTTCTCATGTCTGTATCTTGTCATATATTATTTGTCTCCTCTCATGTCTGTATCTTGTCATATATTATTTGTCTCTTCTCATGTCTGTATCTTGTCATATATTATTTGTCTCTTCTCATGTCTGTATCTTGTCATATATTATTTGTCTCCTCTCATGTCTGTATCTTGTCATATATTATTTGTCTCTTCTCATGTCTGTATCTTGTCATATATTATTTGTCTCTTCTCATGTCTGTATCTTGTCATATATTATTTGTCTCCTCTCATGTCTGTATCTTGTCATATATTATTTGTCTCTTCTCATGTCTGTATCTTGTCATATATTATTTGTCTCCTCTCATGTCTGTATCTTGTCATATATTATTTGTCTCCTCTCATGTCTGTATCTTGTCATATATTATTTGTCTCTTCTCATGTCTGTATCTTGTCATATATTATTTGTCTCCTCTCATGTCTGTATCTTGTCATATATTATTTGTCTCCTCTCATGTCTGTATCTTGTCATATATTATTTGTCTCTTCTCATGTCTGTATCTTGTCATATATTATTTGTCTCCTCTCATGTCTGTATCTTGTCATATATTATTTGTCTCTTCTCATGTCTGTATCTTGTCATATATTATTTGTCTCTTCTCATGTCTGTATCTTGTCATATATTATTTGTCTCTTCTCATGTCTGTATCTTGTCATATATTATTTGTCTCCTCTCATGTCTGTATCTTGTCATATATTATTTGTCTCTTCTCATGTCTGTATCTTGTCATATATTATTTGTCTCTTCTCATGTCTGTATCTTGTCATATATTATTTGTCTCTTCTCATGTCTGTATCTTGTCATATATTATTTGTCTCTTCTCATGTCTGTATCTTGTCATATATTATTTGTCTCTTCTCATGTCTGTATCTTGTCATATATTATTTGTCTCTTCTCATGTCTGTATCTTGTCATATATTATTTGTCTCTTCTCATGTCTGTATCTTGTCATATATTATTTGTCTCTTCTCATGTCTGTATCTTGTCATATATTATTTGTCTCTTCTCATGTCTGTATCTTGTCATATATTATTTGTCTCCTCTCATGTCTGTATCTTGTCATATATTATTTGTCTCCTCTCATGTCTGTATCTTGTCATATATTATTTGTCTTCTCTCATGTCTGTATCTTGTCATATATTATTTGTCTCCTCTCATGTCTGTATCTTGTCATATATTATTTGTCTCCTCTCATGTCTGTATCTTGTCATATATTATTTGTCTCCTCTCATGTCTGTATCTTGTCATATATTATTTGTCTCTTCTCATGTCTGTATCTTGTCATATATTATTTGTCTCTTCTCATGTCTGTATCTTGTCATATATTATTTGTCTCCTCTCATGTCTGTATCTTGTCATATATTATTTGTCTCTTCTCATGTCTGTATCTTGTCATATATTATTTGTCTCCTCTCATGTATGTATCTTGTCATATATTATTTGTCTCCTCTCATGTCTGTATCTTGTCATATATTATTTGTCTCCTCTCATGTCTGTATCTTGTCATATATTATTTGTCTCTTCTCATGTCTGTATCTTGTCATATATTATTTGTCTCCTCTCATGTCTGTATCTTGTCATATATTATTTGTCTCCTCTCATGTCTGTATCTTGTCATATATTATTTGTCTCCTCTCATGTCTGTATCTTGTCATATATTATTTGTCTCCTCTCATGTCTGTATCTTGTCATATATTATTTGTCTCCTCTCATGTATGTATCTTGTCATATATTATTTGTCTCCTCTCATGTCTGTATCTTGTCATATATTATTTGTCTCCTCTCATGTCTGTATCTTGTCATATATTATTTGTCTCCTCTCATGTCTGTATCTTGTCATATATTATTTGTCTCTTCTCATGTCTGTATCTTGTCATATATTATTTGTCTCCTCTCATGTCTGTATCTTGTCATATATTATTTGTCTCTTCTCATGTCTGTATCTTGTCATATATTATTTGTCTCTTCTCATGTCTGTATCTTGTCATATATTATTTGTCTCCTCTCATGTCTGTATCTTGTCATATATTATTTGTCTCTTCTCATGTCTGTATCTTGTCATATATTATTTGTCTCCTCTCATGTCTGTATCTTGTCATATATTATTTGTCTCTTCTCATGTCTGTATCTTGTCATATATTATTTGTCTCTTCTCATGTCTGTATCTTGTCATATATTATTTGTCTCTTCTCATGTCTGTATCTTGTCATATATATTTGTCTCCTCTCATGTCTGTATCTTGTCATATATTATTTGTCTCTTCTCATGTCTGTATCTTGTCATATATTATTTGTCTCCTCTCATGTCTGTATCTTGTCATATATTATTTGTCTCTTCTCATGTCTGTATCTTGTCATATATTATTTGTCTCCTCTCATGTCTGTATCTTGTCATATATTATTTGTCTCCTCTCATGTCGGTATCTTGTCATATATTATTTGTCTCTTCTCATGTCTGTATCTTGTCATATATTATTTGTCTCTTCTCATGTCTGTATCTTGTCATATATTTTTTGTCTCCTCTCATGTCTGTATCTTGTCATATATTATTTGTCTCCTCTCATGTCTGTATCTTGTCATATATTATTTGTCTCCTCTCATGTATGTATCTTGTCATATATTATTTGTCTCCTCTAATGTCTGTATCTTGTCATATATTATTTGTCTCTTTCATGTCTGTATCTTGTCATATATTATTTGTCTCTTCTCATGTCTGTATCTTGTCATATATTATTTGTCTCCTCTCATGTATGTATCTTGTCATATATTATTTGTCTCCTCTCATGTCTGTCTCCACTCATATCTGTCTCTTCTGATGTCTAATTGTCTTCACTCACGTCTAATTGTCTTCACTCATGTCTAATTGTCTTCACTCACGTCTAATTGTCTTCACGCATGTCTAATTGTCTTCACTCATGTCTAATTGTCTTCACTCATGTCTAATTGTCTTCACTCACGTCTAATTGTCTTCACTCATGTCTAATTGTCTTCACTCATGTCTAATTGTCTTCACTCACGTCTAATTGTCTCCACTCACGTCTAATTGTCTTCACTCATGTCTAATTGTCTTCACTCATGTCTAATTGTCTTCACTCACGTCTAATTGTCTTCACTCATGTCTAATTGTCTTCACTCACGTCTAATTGCCTCCACTCACGTCTAATTGTCTTCACTCATGTCTAATTGTCTTCACTCACGTCTAATTGTCTTCACTCATGTCTAATTGTCTTCACTCATGTCTAATTGTCTTCACTCATGTCTAATTGTCTTCACTCATGACGAATTGTCTTCACTCATGTCTAATTGTCTTCACTCACGTCCAATTGTCTTCACTCATGTCTAATTGTCTTCACTCATGTCGAATTAATCGAATAGCAAAGCAAGCCCTCATATGGGAAACAACAGGTAAAAGAAAAAGAGGAAGACCCAGGGAGACACTGAGAAGAACATTGATGAGAGAGGCAAGAGCAGCAGGAATCGCTCCATCAATGAGATAGAACTGCTTGCACAGAACAGAGACAGATGGCGAGATTTGATAAAATATCTTAAAAGAAAACTGCTAGAACAAAAATTCATATAGGAGAAGGTGTATCTTGGTCTACGCCCTATGGGCCGGTTACGGCTCGAAAGGTCAATAGATAGATAGATAGATGTCGAATTGTCTTCACTCATGTCTAATTGTCTTCACTCACGTCTAATTGTCTTCACTCATGTCTAATTGTCTTCACTCACGTCTAATTGCCTCCATTCACGCCTAATTGTCTTCACTCATGTCGAATTATCTTCACTCACGTCTAATTGTCTTTACTCATGTCTAATTGTCTTCACTCACGTCTAATTGTCTTCACTCACGTCTAATTGTCTTCACTCATGTCGAATTGTCTTCACTCATGTCTAATTGTCTTCACTCACGTCTAATTGTCTTCACTCATGTCTAATTGTCTTCACTCACGTCTAATTGTCTTCACTCATGTCGAATTGTTTTCACTCATGTCTAATTGTCTTCACTCACGTCTAATTGTCTTCACTCATGTCTAATTGTCTTCACTCATGTCTAATTGCCTCCACTCACGTCTAATTGTCTTCACTCATGTCTAATTGTCTTCACTCATGTCGAATTGTCTTCACTCATGTCTAATTGTCTTCACTCATGTCTAATTGTCTTCACTCATGTCGAATTGTCTTCACTCATGTCTAATTGTCTTCACTCACGTCTAATTGTCTTCACTCACGTCTAATTGTCTTCACTCACGTCTAATTGTCTTCACTCACGTCTAATTGCCTCCACTAACGTCTAATTGTCTTCACTCATGTCTAATTGTCTTCACTCATGTCTTCGCTCATGTCTAATTGTCTTCACTCGCGTCTAATTGCCTTCACTCGCGTCTAATTGTCTTCACTCATGTCTAATTGCCGTCACTTGCGTCTAATTGTCTTCACTCGCGTCGAATTGTCTTCAGTCATATCTAATTGTCTCCTTTCATGTCTAACTGTCTCTTCCTGTGTCTTACCGTGTCTAACTGTGTCTTCTTGTGTCTGATTGTCTCCACTCATGCCTGTCTCTACCCATGTCTAACTGTCTCATCCCATGTCTATCTGTCTTATCTCGTGTCTTACTGTCTCTCTGCAAGTCTAACTGTGTATTCTCGTGTCTAACTGTTTCTTCCCATGTCTAACTGTCTTATCTCGTGTCTTACTGTTTCCCTGCAAGTCTAACAGTGTATTCTCGTGTCTAACTGTCTCCACCCATGTCTAACTGTCTCCACCCATGTCTAACTGTCTCCACCCATGTCTAACTGTCTCCACCCATGTCTAACTGTCTTCAACCATGTCTAACTGTCTCCACCCATGTCTAACTGTCTCCACCCATGTCTAACTGTTTTTATCCGTGTCTTTCTCCACTCATGTCAAACTGTCTCTTTTCGTGTCTCTCTCCGCTCATTTCTGTCTCTTTTCGTGTCTGTCTTATCTCGTACCTAACTGTCACTTCTCGTGCCTAGCTGTCACTTCTCGTGTCTAAAAGTCTCTTCTCGTGTCCACTCATGTCTAACCATCTCTGTTCATATACATGTATAAATGTCTCTTCTCGTGTCCAACTACCTCTTTTCGTGCCTAACTGTCTTATCTCGTAAAAAACTGTCTTATTTGTGTCCAACCATCTCTTCTCGTGTCTAACTGTGCCCTCTCGTGTCCAGCTGTCTCTTCTCATGTTTAACTGTGCCCTCTCGTGCCCAACTGTCTCTTCTCATGTTTAACTGTGCCCTCTCCTGTCCAACTGTCTCTTCTCATGTTTAACTGTGCCTTCTCGTGTACAGCTGTCTCTTCTCACTTTTAACTGTGCCCTCTCGTGTCTAACTGTCTCTTCTCATGTTTAACTGTGCCCTCTCGTGTCTAACTGTCTCTTCTCATGTTTAACTGTGCCCTCTCGTGTCTAATTGTCTTTTCTCATGTTTAACTGTGCCCTCTCGTGTCTAACTGTCTCTTCTCATGTTTAACTGTGCCCTCTCGTGTCTAACTGTCTCTTCTCATGTTTAACTGTGCCCTCTCGTGTCTATCTGTCTCTTCTCATGTTTAACTGTGCCCTCTCGTCTCTAATTGTCTCTTCTCATGTTTAACTGTGCCCTCTCGTCTCTAATTGTCTCTTCTCATGTTTAACTGTGCCCTCTCATGACCAACTATCGTGTCTGTCTTTTCTTGTATCTGTTTCTTCTCGTGTCAAACTGTCTCTTCTCGTTTCTAACTGTCTCAACTCGTGTCCAACTGCCTCTTCTCGTTTCTAACTGTCTCAACTCGTGACCAACTGTCTCTTCTCATTTCTAACTGTCTCAACTCGTGTCCAATTGTCTCTTCTTGTTTCTAACTGTCTCAACTCGTGTCCAACTACCTCTTCTCGTGTCTAAAGATAATCTCATGTTACAGCAGTTATCTTTCTCTCAACCGATCCATTATTCTTTTGCATTGATCACTTTTAATTCATTTTAATATCACGATCGATAAGCAACAAATATGGACTAGATATGAAAATCAAAAAGACTAAAACTATGATCATAAACAAAGGAAATACTCAAAACCCACAAGTGGATATCAAAATTGAAGAAATAAACATGGAGACAGTTCAGAACTACAACTACCTTGGACATTCTATAACCAGTGATGGAAATGTACAACTGAAATAAACAAAAGAATCATCATCATCATCAAGTACCGGGCTTGCTAGCGTAGGTGATCATGTCTCTCAACAACTTTCGATCTCCACAGTTATTTATCATTTCTGTTGTTGACCTTCTGCCGAGCCATTCTCTTAAGCTGTCTGTTATTTTTCTCTCTTTGCTTCCCTCTATCTCTTCGCCCCTCAATTTTTCCAGTTGTTACAATATATTCTAGTTGGTCTCTTCTCATTACATGGCCAAAAAATGATGATTGTTTCTTCCTAATATTGGAAATTAGCTCTGTTTTTGGTTTGACCTCTTTCAAAACATCTTCATTACTATTCTTAGCTGTCCCTGATACTCTCAACATTCTTCTGTAAAACCACATTTCTATAGACTCCAGTGATTTTCTTTTCTGTTGTCCTATTGTCCATGATTCGCATTCATATGTTAAGACTGGCTCTACGTAACATTTAAGATCTTTTTTTTTCTTGTTTCTATTAACATTTTGATTAAGATTCATAAGGGGCATGCCTGGAATAACAATTGGAGGTCATAATATAAATAGTCTAAGGTATGCTGATGATACAGTCTTTATCGCTAAGAGTGAAAATGAGTTACAAGAAATGTTGGACATTATAGTGAAAGAAAGCAAAAATAAAGGACTCAGCCTTAATAGCAAAAAGACAGAGGTAATGGTAACAACAAAGAAAAAGACATCACCTCAGTGCAAAATAAGACAAGTGGAACAATATTAAAACAGGTAAATGAATTTAAATATTTGGGAACTTTGTTAACCTGAGACGGAAGATGTACAAAAGAGGTGAGATGCAGAATGGCTCAGGCAAAAGCAGCTTTCCAAAAATTGAGGAAGATACTATGCAATCCAACAAAAGAATAGGAATGGCAAAGAGTAATTTTTATGTCATGAAGAACATAGTAATATCAAAACAAATAACACCAGGGCTAAAACTAAGAATAGCAAAATGTTACATCTTCTCAATATTCCTATATGGTGCAGAAACATGGACATTAGACAAAAAAACAGAACAGAGAATTGAAGCCTTTGAGATGTGGATATATAGAAGAATAGGTAGAATTGGATGGAAGGAAAAGAAAACAAACGACGAAGTCTTAAAACAACTAAAAATGAAAAGAGAACTACTAAACACAATTAGAACAAGATAAATGCGATTTTTGGGCCATGTTAAAAGACACAACAGCCTACTGAAAGTAATCCTGGAGGGGAAAATACAAGGTAAAAGAGGCAGAGGCAGACCAAGGCTAACATGGACGAGTAACATCAAAAGATGGACAAATCAGCCTATGACAACCTGCACCATCAAAGCAAGAGACAGCGCAGAATGGCGCTCCATGGTAGACAACCTTCGTTGCGGAGACGGCACTCGATGATAATTATCACGATCACTGCCACGTCAGCTTTCCTAGCTTCTCATAAAAAGGCAACTCTTGTTAAAAAAAAAAAATAGATAACGGTCGACTTGCTAAATAATCCTCAATATTTCCTCTCAATATTTCCTCGTGCCGTGCCCAAACCGCGTTGTCAAGTGTAAATACACAATGTGTCACCGATTACGGTTATTGACACCGCTGTTGGACGAGGAGGGATCGAGATCACACAGGACCCGAGTCAGGCGCGGTGGTGGTTGTAGATGCATGTGTTAGAGTGAGGTTTAGCCACAACTAGCCTACTCACACGGGCCCGCCACAACATCGACTACAACAGCAGCTGAGCATAACAACACGTTGAGTCGAGCAGCCAGGAAAATCGTTACAACAATTTTCAGAGTTTCTCTCTCTCTCTCTCTCCCTCTCTCTTACTCTTTTTAATCATGATAACGCACTTCCGCCCTCGGCCATTACGATGAATTCAGTCCGTAGACTGTAGAAGTTGCGAGTAGATCTTCCCTGTGCAGCGTTCTCATGGGCGATGGTCGTTCTATTTTAATATCTGGATTTAAGTTTTCACTTCGGCGTAATCTTCGTCGTAATGTAGTTTATGCAATCGATTTATTTAATCTTGCGACAAGTGATGCGCCCTTGAGCGTTGTGATGTTGACGCGAGACCGTTGTGTAGGTCTATGGCCTTCACTTCGGGATTTTCTTCACTTTGTGGATTTTTGTGGCTGGAAAAGGATCTGGCACATGTGGATGTAGCTGTGTAGTGTTTGTGTTGTGCGCTGGTGTGTTCGTGTGGATAGTGTGTTGTGCTTCAGGAGATGGGCAAGAAGATACAGTTCATTGGTCGGTACGCATTGGAGGGTCATCTTCTGGGGAAAGGAAGCTTCGCTAGGGTCGAGCTAGCACATCACTCCGTCACAGGCTGTAAGGTGAGTGTCTCAACTAGGGGCTTTAGGGGTCTGGTGAGTGTCTCAGCATGGGGTTTTTGTAGGGTCTGGTGGAGTGTCTCACATGGGGTTTTTGGGTCTGGTGAGTGTCTCAACATGGGGTTTTTGGGTCTGGTGAGTGTCTCAGGGTTGTTGGGGTCTGGTGAGTGTCTGAACATGAGGTTGTTGGGGTCTAGTGGGTGTCTCAGCATGGGGTTGTTGAGATCTGGTAATGGTCTCAACAAGGGTTTTTGAGGTCTGGTGAGTGTCTCAGTGTTGTTTGGGGTTTGGTGGTTGTCTCAACATGAGGTTGTCAAGATCTGGTGAATGTCTCAACATGGAGTTGTTGTGGATCTGGTGGGTGTCTCAACATGGGGTTTTGGGGGGAATTTGTGAGTGTCTCAGGATTTGTATGGGTCTGGTGAGTGTCTCAACATGGGTTGTTGTGGGTCTGGTGAGTGTCTCAACATGGGATTATGAAAGATCTTTTAATTGTTCCCTTACAGTTATTGTATATAATGTATGTCGACAGCAGATTGAGTGGCTCTTCTATGTCATAAGACAGTTTGATGCAGGTCTGCTATGTCTCAAGACAGTTTGATGGTGGTCTGCTATGTCATAAGACATTTTGACTCAGGTTTGCTATGTCTTAAGACAGTTTGATGTGGGTCTGCTATATCTTATGACAGTTTGATACAGGTCAAGTATGTCTTAAGACATTTTGACTCACTTCTGCTATGTCCTAAGACAGTTTGATGTGGGTCTACCATATCTTAAGATCATTTGATGTGGGTCTCATCATCTTCATCGATCTCAACTCATCACCTCGAATTATCTCAACTCATCACCTCGAATTATCTCAACTCATCACCTCGAATTATCTCAACTCATCACCTCGAATTATCTCAACTCATCACCTCCAATTATCTCAACTCATCACCTCCAAATATCTCAACTCATCACCTCGAATTATCTCAACTCATCACCTCGAATTATTTCAACTCATCACCTCCATCTATCTCAACTCATCACCTCAAATTATTTCAACTCATCACCTCCATTTATCTCAACTCATCACCTCGAATTATCTCAACTCATCACCTCCATCTATTTCAACTCATCACTTCCAATTATCTCAACTCATCACCTCCATCTATTTCAGCTCATCACCTCCAATTATCTCAACTCATCACCTTCATCTATCTCAACTCATCACCTCAAATTATTTCAACTCATCACCTCCATCTATCTCAACTCATCACCTCGAATTATCTCAACTCCTCACCATAATCTATCTCAACTCATCACCTCCACCAATCTCAACTTATCACTTCCAATTATCTCTACTCATCCCCTCCAATTATCTCAACATATTACCTCCAATTATCTCAACTCATCACCTTCATCTATCTCAACTCATCACCTCCACCTATCTCAACTCATCACCTCAAATTATCTCAACATATCACCTCCAAATATCTCAACTCTTCACCTTCATCTATCTCAACTCATAACCTCCATCTATCTCAACTCATCACCTCAAATTATCTCAACTCATCACCTCCATCTATCTCAACTCATCACTTCCAATTATCTCAACTCATCACCTCCAATTATCTCAACTCATCACCTTCATCTATCTCAACTCATCACCTCAAATTATTTCAACTCATCACCTCCATCTATCTCAACTCATCACCTCGAATTATCTCAACTCCTCACCATAATCTATCTCAACTCATCACCTCCACCAATCTCAACTTATCACTTCCAATTATCTCAACTCATCCCTCCAATTATCTCAACATATTACCTCCAATTATCTCAACTCATCACCTTCATCTATCTCAACTCATCACCTCCACCTATCTCAAATCATCACCTCAAATTATCTCAACATATCACCTCCAATTATCTCAACACTTCACCTTCATCTATCTCAACTCATCACCTCCACCTATCTCAGCTAATCACCTCCAATTATCTCAACTCATCACCTCCACCGATCTCAACAAATCACCTTCATCTATCTCAGCTCATCACCTCCAATTATCTCAACTCATCACCTTCATCTATCTCAACTCATCACCTCCATCTATCTCAACTCATCACCTCTAATTATCTCAACTCATCAGCTCTAATTATCTCAACATATCACCTCGAATTATCTCAACTCATCAGCTCTAATTTTCTCAACTCATCACCTCTAATTATCTCAACTTATCACCTCTAATTATCTCAACTCATCAGCTCTAATTATCTCAACTCATCATCTCTAATTATCTCAACTCCTCACTTCTAATTATCTCAACTCATCACCTCTAATTATCTCAACTCATCACCTCCACCTATCTAAACCATCACCTCCAATTATCTCAACTCATCACCTCCACCGATCTCAACTCATCACCTTCATCTATCTCAGCTCATCACCTCCAATTATCTCAACTCATCACCTTCATCTATCTCAACTCATCACCTCCATCTATCTCAACTCATCACCTCCATCTATCTCAACTCATCAGCTCCATCTATCTCAACTCACCACCTCCATCTATCTCAACTCATCACCTCCATCTATCTCAACGCTTCACCTCCATCTATCTCAACTCATCACCTCCATCTATCTCAACTCATCACCTCCAATTATCTCAACTCATCACCTTTGTCTATTTCAACTTATCACCTCCAATTATCTCAACTCATCTCCTCTAATTATTTCAACATATCACCTCCAATTATTTCAACTCATCACCTCCATCTATCTCAACTCATCACCTTTGTCTATTTCATTTTATCACCTCCAATTATCTCAACTCATCACCTCCAATTATTTCAACTTATCACCTCCAATGATCTAAACATATCACCTCCAATTATCTAAAATATCACCTCCAATTATCTCAATTCATCACCTCCAATTATCTCAACATATCACCTCCAATTATCTCAACCTATCACCTTCATCTATCTCAACTCATCACCACCAATGATATAAACATATCGCCTCCAATTATCTCAACATAACACCTCCAATTATCTCAACTCATCTCCTCAAATTATCTCATTTCATCACCTCTAATTATCTCAACTCATCATCTCTAATTATCTCAACTCCTCACCTCTAATTATCTCAACTCATCACCTCGAATTATCTCAACTCATCACCTCCAATTATCTCAACTATTCACCTCCAAATATCTCAACTCATCACCTCGAATTATCTCAACTCATCACCTCGAATTTCTTTCAACTCATCACCTCCATCTATCTCAACTCATCACCTCAAATTATTTCAACTCATCACCTCCATTTATCTCAACTCATCACCTCGAATTATCTCAACTCATCACCTCCATCTATTTCAACTCACCACCTCCAATTGTCTCAACTCCTCACCATCATCTATCTCAACTCATAACCTCCACCTATCTCAAATCATCACCTCAAATTATCTCAACATATCACCTCCAATTATCTCAACACTTCACCTTCATCTATCTCAACTCATCCCCTCCAATTATCTCAACTAATCACCTCCAATTATCTCAACTCATCACCTCCACCGATCTCAACTCATCACCTTCATCTATCTCAGCTCATCACCTCCACCGATCTCAACTCATCACCTTCATCTATCTCAACTCATCACCTCCATCTATCTCAACTCATCACCTCCATCTATCTCAACGCTTCACCTCCATCTATCTCAACTCATCACCTCCATCTATCTCAACTCATCACCTCCATCTATCTCAACTCATCACCTTTGTCTATTTCAACTTATCACCTCCAATTATCTCAACTCATCACCTCTAATTATTTCAACATATCACCTCCAGTTATTTCAACTCATCACCTCCATCTATCTCAACTCATCACCTTTGTCTATTTCAACTTATCACCTCCAATTATTTCAACTCATCACCTCCATCTATCTCAACTCATCACCTCGAATTATCTCAACTCCTCACCATAATCTATCTCAACTCATCACCTCCTCCAATCTCAACTTATCACTTCCAATTATCTCAACTCATCACCTTCATCTATCTCAACTCATCACCTCCACCTATCTCAACTCATCACCTCAAATTATCTCAACATATCACCTCCAAATATCTCAACTCTTCACCTTCATCTATCTCAACTCATAACCTCCATCTATCTCAACTCATCACCTCAAATTATCTCAACTCATCACCTCCATCTATTTCATCTCACCACCTCAAATTGTCTCAACTCCTCACCATCATCTATCTCAACTCATCACCTCCACCTATCTCAAATCATCACCTCAAATTATCTCAACATATCACCTCCAATTATCTCAACACTTCACCTTCATCTATCTCAACTCATCACCTCCACCTATCTCAGCTAATCACCTCCAATTATCTCAACTCATCACCTCCACCGATCTCAACAAATCACCTTCATCTATCTCAGCTCATCACCTCCAATTATCTCAACTCATCACCTTCATCTATCTCAACTCATCACCTCCATCTATCTCAACTCATCACCTCTAATTATCTCAACTCATCAGCTCTAATTATCTCAACATATCACCTCGAATTATCTCAACTCATCAGCTCTAATTATCTCAACTCATCACCTCTAATTATCTCAACTTATCACCTCTAATTATCTCAACTCATCAGCTCTAATTATCTCAACTCATCATCTCTAATTATCTCAACTCCTCACTTCTAATTATCTCAACTCATCACCTCTAATTATCTCAACTCATCACCTCCACCTATCTAAACTAATCACCTCCAATTATCTCAACTCATCACCTCCACCGATCTCAACTCATCACCTTCATCTATCTCAGCTCATCACCTCCAATTATCTCAACTCATCACCTTCATCTATCTCAACTCATCACCTCCATCTATCTCAACTCATCACCTCCATCTATCTCAACTCATCAGCTCCATCTATCTCAACTCACCACCTCCATCTATCTCAACTCATCACCTCCATCTATCTCAACGCTTCACCTCCATCTATCTCAACTCATCACCTCCATCTATCTCAACTCATCACCTCCATCTATCTCAACTCATCACCTTTGTCTATTTCAACTTATCACCTCCAATTATCTCAACTCATCTCCTCTAATTATTTCAACATATCACCTCCAATTATTTCAACTCATCACCTCCATCTATCTCAACTCATCACCTTTGTCTATTTCAACTTATCACCTCCAATTATCTCAACTCATCACCTCCAATTATTTCAACTTATCACCTCCAATGATCTAAACATATCACCTCCAATTATCTAAAATATCACCTCCAATTATCTCAATTCATCACCTCCAATTATCTCAACATATCACCTCCAATTATCTCAACCTATCACCTTCATCTATCTCAACTCATCACCACCAATGATATAAACATATCGCCTCCAATTATCTCAACATAACACCTCCAATTATCTCAACTCATCTCCTCAAATTATCTCATTTCATCACCTCTAATTATCTCAACTCATCATCTCTAATTATCTCAACTCCTCACCTCTAATTATCTCAACTCATCACCTCGAATTATCTCAACTCATCACCTCCAATTCTCTCAACTATTCACCTCCAAATATCTCAACTCATCACCTCGAATTATCTCAACTCATCACCTCGAATTTCTTTCAACTCATCACCTCCATCTATCTCAACTCATCACCTCAAATTATTTCAACTCATCACCTCCATTTATCTCAACTCATCACCTCGAATTATCTCAACTCATCACCTCCATCTATTTCAACTCATCACTTCCAATTATCTCAACTCATCACCTCCATCTATTTCAGCTCATCACCTCCAATTATCTCAACTCATCACCTTCATCTATCTCAACTCATCACCTCAAATTATTTCAACTCGTCACCTCCAATTATCTCAACTCATCACCTCCACCGATCTCAACTCATCACCTTCATCTATCTCAACTCATCACCTCCACCAATCTCAACTTATCACTTCCATTATCTCAACTCATCCCCTCCAATTATCTCAACATATTACCTCCAATTATCTCAACTCATCACCTTCATCTATCTCAACTCATCACCTCCACCTATCTCAACTCATCACCTCAAATTATCTCAACATATCACCTCCTAATATCTCAACTCTTCACCTTCATCTATCTCAACTCATAACCTCCATCTATCTTAACTCATCACCTCAAATTATCTCAACTCATCACCTCCATCTATTTCAACTCACCACCTCCAATTGTCTCAACTCCTCACCATCATCTATCTCAACTCATCACCTCCACCTATCTCAAATCATCACCTCAAATTATCTCAACATATCACCTCCAATTATCTCAACACTTCACCTTCATCTATCTCAACTCATCACCTCCACCTATCTCAACTAATCACCTTCAATTATCTCAAACTCATCACCTCCACCGATCTCAACTCATCACCTTCATCTATCTCAGCTCATCACCTCCAATTATCTCAACTCATCACCTTCATCTATCTCAACTCATCACCTCCATCTATCTCAAATCATCACCTCTAATTATCTCAACTCATCAGCTCTAATTATCTCAACATATCACCTCTAATTATCTCAACTCATCAGCTCTAATTATCTCAACTCATCACCTCTAATTATCTCAACTTATCATCTCTAATTATCTCAACTCATCGGCTCTAATTATCTCAATTCATCATCTCTAATTATCTCAACTCCTCACCTCTAATTATCTCAACTCATCACCTCTAATTATCTCAACTCATCACCTCCACCTATCTCAACTAATCACCTCCAATTATCTCAACTCATCACCTCCACCGATCTCAACTCATCACCTTCATCTATCTCAGCTCATCACCTCCAATTATCTCAACTCATCACCTCCATCTATCTCAACTCATCACCTCCATCTATCTCAACTCATCACCTCCATCTATCTCAACTCATCACCTCCATCTATCTCAACGCTTCACCTCCAATTATCTCAACTCATCACCTCTAATTATTTCACATATCACCTCCAGTTATTTCAACTCATCACCTCCATCTATCTCAACTCATCACCTTTGTCTATTTCAACTTATCACCTCCAATTATTTCAACTCATCACCTCCATCTATCTCAACTCATCACCTCGAATTTCTCAACTCCTCACCATAATCTATCTCAACTCATCACCTCCTCCAATCTCAACTTATCACTTCCAATTATCTCAACTCATCCCCTCCAATTATCTCAACATATTACCTCCATTATCTCAACTCATCACCTTCATCTATCTCAACTCATCACCTCCACCTATCTCAACTCATCACCTCAAATTATCTCAACATATCACCTCCAAATATCTCAACTCTTCACTTTCATCTATCTCACTCATATCCCCCATCTATCTCAACTCATCACCTCAAATTATCTCAACTCATCACTCCATCTATTTCATCTCACCACCTCAAATTGTCTCAACTCCTCACCATCATCTATCTCAACTCATCACCTTCACCTATCTCAAATCATCACCTCAAATTATCTCAACTCATCACCTTCATCTATCTCAACTCATCACCTCCATCTATCTCAACTCATCACCTCTAATTATCTCAACATATCACCTCTAATTATCTCAACTCATCACCTCCACCTATTTTAAATCATCACCTCAAATTATCTCAACATATCACCTCCAATTATCTCAACACTTCACCTTCATCTATCTCAACTCATCACCTCCACCTATCTCAACTAATCACCTCCAATTATCTCAACTCATCACCTCCACCGATCTCAACTCATCACCTTCATGTATCTCAGCTCATCACCTCCAATTATCTCAACTCGTCACCTTCATCTATCTCAGCTCATCACCTCCATCTATCTCAACTCATCACCTCCATCTATCTCAACTCATCACCTCCATCTATCTCAACTCATCACCTCCATCTATCTCAACTCATCACCTCCATCTATCTCAACTCATCACCTCCATCTATCTCAACGCTTCACCTCCATCTATCTCAACTCATCACCTCCATCTATCTCAACTCATCACCTCCATCTATCTCAACTCATCACCTTTGTCTATTTCAACTTATCACCTCCAATTATCTCAACTCATCACCTCTAATTATTTCAACATATCACCTCCAATTATTTCAACTCATCACCTCCATCTATCTCAACTCATCACCTTTGTCTATTTCACTTATCACCTCCAATTATCTCAACTCATCACCTCCAATTATTTCAACTTATCACCTCCAATGATCTAAACATATCACCTCCAATTATCTAAAATATCACCTCCAATTATCTCAATTCATCACCTCCAATTATCTCAACATATCACCTCCAATTATCTCAACCTATCACCTTCATCTATCTCAACTCATCACCACCAATGATCTAAACATATCGCCTCCAATTATCTCAACATAACACCTCCAATTATCTCAACTCATCTCCTCAAATTATCTCATTTCATCACCTCTAATTATCTCAACTTTTCATCTCTAATTATCTCAACTCCTCACCTCTAATCATCTCAACTCATCACCTCGAATTATCTCAACTCATCACCTCCAATTATCTCAACTCATCACCTCCAAATATCTCAACTCATCACCTCGAATTATCTCAACTCATCACCTCTAATTATTTCAACTCATCACCTCCATCTATCTCAACTCATCACCTCAAATTATTTCAACTCATCACCTCCATTTATCTCAACTCATCACCTCGAATTATCTCAACTCATCACCTCCATCTATTTCAACTCATCACTTCCAATTATCTGAACTCATCACATCCATCTATTTTAGCTCATCACCTCCAATTATCTCAACTCATCACCTTCATCTATCTCAACTCATCACCTCAAATTATTTCAACTCATCACCTCCAATTATCTCAACTCATCACCTCCACCGATCTCAACTCATCACCTTCATCTATCTCAACTCATCACCTCCACCAATCTCAACTTATCACTTCCAATTATCTCAACTCATCCCCTCCAATTATCTCAACATATTACCTCCAATTATCTCAACTCATCACCTCCATTATCTCAACTCATCACCTCCAATTATCTCAACTCATCACCTCTAATTATTTCAACATATCACCTCCAATTATTTCAACTCATCACCTCCATCTATCTCAACTCATCATCTTTGTCTATTTCAACTTATCACCTCAAATTATCTCAACTCATCACCTCCATCTATTTCAACTCACCACCTCCAATTGTCTCAACTCCTCACCATCATCTATCTCAACTCATCACCTCCACCTATCTCAAATCATCACCTCAAATTATCTCAACATATCACCTCCAATTATCTCAACACTTCACCTTCATCTATCTCAACTCATCACCTCCACCTATCTCAACTAATCACCTTCAATTATTTAACTCATCACCTCCACCGATCTCAACTCATCACCTTCATCTATCTCAGCTCATCACCTCCAATTATCTCAACTCATCACCTTCATCTATCTCAACTCATCACCTCCATCTATCTCAACTCATCACCTCTAATTATCTCAACTCATCCGCTCTAATTATCTCAACATATCACCTCTAATTATCACAACTCATCAGCTCTAATTATCTCAACTCATCACCTCTAATTATCTCAACTTATCATCTCTAATTATCTCAACTCATCAGCTCTAATTATCTCAATTCATCATCTCTAATTATCTCAACTCCTCACCTCTAATTATCTCAACTCATCACCTCTAATTATCTCAACTCATCACCTCTAATTATCTCAACTCATCACCTCTAATTATCTCAACTCATCACCTCTAATTATCTCAACTCATCACCTCTAATTATCTCAACTCATCACCTCTAATTATCTCAACTCATCACCTCTACTTATCTCAACTCATCACCTCTAATTATCTCAATTCTCACCTCTAATTATCTCAACTCATCACCTCCAAATATCTCAACTCATCACCTCGAATTATCTCAACTCATCACCTCTAATTATTTCAACTCATCACCTTCATCTATCTCAACTCATCACCTCAAATTATTTCAACTCATCACCTCCATTTATCTCAACTCATCACCTCGAATTATCTCAACTCATCACCTCCATCTATTTCAACTCATCACTTCCAATTATCTCAACTCATCACCTCCATCTATTTCAGCTCATCACCTCCAATTATCTCAACTCATCACCTTCATCTATCTCAACTCATCACCTCAAATTATTTCAACTCATCACCTCCAATTATCTCAACTCATCACCTCCACCGATCTCAACTCATCACCTTCATCTATCTCAACTCATCACCTCCACCAATCTCAACTTATCACTTCTAATTATCTCAACTCATCCCCTCCAATATCTCAACACATTACCTCCAATTATCTCAACTCATCACCTTCATCTATCTCAACTCATCACCTCAAATTATCTCAACATATTACCTACAAATATCTCAACTCTTCACCTTCATCTATCTCAACTCATAACCTCCATCTATCTCAACTCATCACCTCGATTTATCTCAACTCATCACCTCCATCTATTTCAACTCACCACCTCCAATTGTCTCAACTCCTCACCATCATCTATCTCAACTCATCACCTCCACCTATTTCAAATCATCACCTCAAATTATCTCAACATATCACCTCCAATTATCTCAACACTTCACCTTCATCTATCTCAACTCATCACCTCCACCTATCTCAACTAATCACCTCCAATTATCTCAACTCATCACCTCCACCGATCTCAACTCATCACCTTCATCTATCTCAGCTCATCACCTCCAATTATCTCAACTCATCACCTTCATCTATCTCAACTCATCACCTCCATCTATCTCAACTCATCACCTCCATCTATCTCAACTCATCACCTCCATCTATCTCAGCTCATCACCTCCATTATCTCAACTCATCACCTTCATCTATCTCAACTCATCACCTCCATCTATCTCAACTCATCACCTCCAATTATCTCAACTCATCACCTCCATCTATCTCAACTCATCACCTCCATCTATCTCAACTCATCACCTCCATCTATCTCAACTCATCACCTTTGTCTATTTCAACTTATCACCTCCAATTATCTCAACTCATCACCTCTAATTATTTCAACATATCACCTCCAATTATTTCAACTCATCACCTCCATCTATCTCAACTCATCACATTTGTCTATTTCAACTTATCACCTCCAATTATCTCAACTCATCACCTCCAATTATTTCAACTTATCACCTCCAATGATCTAAACATATCACCTCCAATTATCTAAAATATCACCTCCAATTATCTCAATTCATCACCTCCAATTATCTCAACATATCACCTCCAATTATCTCAACCTATCACCTTCATCTATCTCAACTCATCACCACCAATGATCTAAACATATCGCCTCCAATTATCTCAACATAACACCTCCAATTATCTCAACTCATCTCCTCTAATTATCTCATTTCATCACCTCTAATTATCTCAACTCATCATCTCTAATTATCTCAACTCCTCACCTCTAATTATCTCAACTCCTCACCTCTAATTATCTCAACTTATCACCTCTAATTATCTCAACTCATCAGCTCTAATTATCTCAACTCATCACCTCTAATTATCTCAACTTATCCCCTCTAATTATCTCAACTCATCAGCTCTAATTATCTCAACTTATCACCTCTAATTATCTCAACTCATCAGCTCTAATTATCTCAACTTATCACCTCTAATTATCTCAACTCATCACCTCTAATTATCTCAACTCATCACCTCTAATTATCTCAACTTATCACCTCTAATTATCTCAACTCATCACCTCTAATTATCTCAACTCATCACTCTAATTATCTCAACTCATCACCTCTAATTATCTCAACTCATCACCTCTAATTATCTCAACTCATCACCTCTAATTATCTCAACTCATCACCTCTAATTATCTCAACTCATCACCTCTAATTATCTCAACTCATCACCTCTAATTATCTCAACTCATCACCTCTAATTATCTCAACTCATCACCTCTAATTATCTCAACTCATCACCTCTACTTATCTCAACTCATCACCTCTAATTATCTCAATTCCTCACCTCTAATTATCTCAACTCCTCACCTCTAATTATCTCAACTCATCACCTCTAATTATCTCAACTCATCACCTCCATAAGTAAAACAATTCTATTGGCCACACTTTTAGATTATGCTATCCCACATCTTCCATCTCCTGACACTACATCCACGCATTTCACTATCTTTTCGAAATATTTCCTCAAATATATATCTACAAACATCACCTCCATCCATCTC
Source organism: Megaustenia siamemsis (assembly GCA_032433765.1). NCBI lineage: Eukaryota > Metazoa > Mollusca > Gastropoda > Stylommatophora > Ariophantidae > Megaustenia > Megaustenia siamemsis. Next base: position 75,982,607 of record JAVIAB010000160.1, on the reverse strand, counting down.
AAATATCCCGTCTTCACATCTCGACACATCACCCATCAATATTCACAATGTCACAACATGTGGCATCATTTTTGTTTCCAAACATATAATCTCTACATATCTCCACCGCTAAATTTCACACACACACCACATAATTCTCACACATATGCATCATAATTCGGATACATACACCACATAATTCTCACATATTCAAATATCAAACCGTCACTTCAACATTCGCACATCAACACAAATAACATCCTCATGTATTAATCCCTACACCCTTACATATTGACATGTAACATCCTCTTGTATCCACACATAACATCTTCACTTATCCATACAAAACATCCTCACATATCCACACGAAACATCCTCACATATCTACACATAACATCTCACATATACACACGGAACGTCCTCATATATCTACACATAACATCCTTAGATATCCACACATAACATCCTCACATATCCTCACATAACATCTTAACATATCCATACATAACATCTTCACATATCCACACATAACATCCTCACATATCCTCACATAACATCTTAACATATCCATACATAACATCCTTACATATGCACACATAATATATCTACACAAAACATCCTCACATATCCTCACATAACATCTTAACATATCCATACATAACATCCTTACATATGCACACATAATATATCTACACAAAACATCCTCACATATCTACACAAAACATTATCACATATCCACACATATCTTCCTAAAATATTCACACAAAACATCCTCATATATCTATACAAAACATCCTCACATATCCACACGAAACATCCTCACATATCTACACATAACATCTCACATATCCACACAGAACGTCCTCATATATCTACACATAACATCCTTAGATATCCACACATAACATCCTCATATATCTACACATAACATCCTCACATAACATCTTAACATATCAAGACATAACATCCTTACATATGCACACATAATATATCTACACAAAACATCCTCACATATCTACACAAAACATTATCACATATCCACACATAACTTCCTAAAATATTCACACAAAACATCCTCACATATCCAAACAAATCATAGTCACGTATCCACACAAACCATTCTGACATATTTACACATAACATCCTCACATATTCACACAGAACGTCCTCACATATCTACACATAACATCCTCACATATCCACACAGAACATCCTCATATATCTATACATAACATCTTCACATATCCACACAGAACATCCTAACATATCCTCACATAACATCTTAACATATCCATACATAACATCCTTCCATATGCACACATAACATAATAACATATCTACACAAAACATCTTCACATATTCACACATATCTTCCTAAAATATTCACACAAAGCATCCTCACATATCCAAACAAATCACAGTCACGTATCCACACAAACATCCGCACATACCCACACATAACATCCCGACTTATCCACACACAACAGTTTCATGTATCCACACATAACATCCGACTTATCCACACACAACAGTTTCACATATCCACACAAAACATTCAAACATATCTACACAAAATATCCTCACATATGCACACAAAACACCCTCGCGTACGCACACAAATATTCCACACATATCTACACAAAACATCCTAACATATCCAAACAAAACATCGTCATGTATCCACACACAAAACATCCTTCATATCTACATCTTCAAACATCACATCTCCACATGCGACATATACACATTCAACATCACGCCTTCAAACATCATATCAACATTTATGATATCTACATCTTCAAACATCACATCTTAAGATATGCTATCTACATCTTCAAACATCACATCTTAAGATATGCTATCTATATCTTCAAACATCACATCTTTAGATATGCTATCTACATCTTCAAACATCACATCTTAAGATATGCTATCTACATCTTCAAACATCACATCTTTAGATATGCTATCTACATCTTCAAACATCACATCTTTAGATATGCTATCTACATCTTCAAACATCACATCTTAAGATATGCTATCTACTACATCACCAAACATCACATCTTAAGATATGCTATCTACTACATCACCAAACATCACATCTTTAGATATGCTATCTACATCTTCAAACATCACATCTTAAGATATGCTATCTACGTCTTCAAACATCACATCTCCACATGCGACATATACACATTCAACATCATACCTTCAAACATCACTTCTTAAGATATGATTATCTACATCCCGAAACATCACATCTTAAGATATGCTATCTACATCTTCAAACATCACATCTCCACATGCGACATATACACATTAAACATCATACCTTCAAACATCATATCTTAATATATGCTATCTACATCCCCAAACATCACATCTTAAGGTATGCTATCTACATCTTCAAACATCATACTTTCAAACACACATTTTCACATATGACACCTACATCATCAAACATCCCATCTTCACATATGACACCTTCGCCATCAAACATCCCATCTTCACATATGGCACCTACATCATCAAACATCCCATCTTCACATATGACACCTTCACCATCAAACATCCCATCTTTACATATGACACCTTCGCCATCAGACATCACGTCTTTACATATGACACCTACATCATCAAACATCCCATCTTCACATATGACACCAACATCATCAAACATCCCATCTTCACATATGACACCTTCGCCATCAGACATTACATCTTCACATATGGCACCTTTACCATTAGACATCACATCTTCACATATGCACCTTCGCCATCAGACATCAAACATCACATCTTCACATATGACACCTTCGCCATCAGACATCAGACGTCACATCTTCACATATGACACCTTCGACATCAGACATCACATCTTCACATATGAAATCTGCATCTTCAATAATCTCATCTTCAAACTTAACATCTTGACAAATGACGTCGACACAATCAAACATGACATTTTCACTCGTGATATCTACATCCTAAAACATAATTTCATCACATATGACATCTACATCTTCAACATAACATCTTCACATATGCCATCTGGGGACTGGTTGGTCTCGAGGCGAGATGCCGGCCTCGAGACAGATAGGTTGTGGGTTTAAATCCTGGCTACACCGGTTGGGATTTTTATTTATGATTTCTCTCTGCGGCAACCATCCCTGGTCCAAATAGTGAGGCCTGGCTTGAAACGTCAATTACTCATCGACGGAAAAAAAAGTATGAGTACCTCCGAAGTCAGAGTTATCTGCCTGTGCGGCGAGGGACCCCTGTGCACACGACTACCAGGGAAAAAATGGATCGTAAATTTCAGCTCCACGTCTCTAGGTACTTCGTCAGAGGTAAAAGCTGGAGACCGAAAAAAATGCCATCTACATCTTCAGACATTAAACTTTCACATACAGATCAACATATCAACATTGGGAATAGAACATATCGACGGTTGACAAGCAGGGACACAGCATCAACATTGGGAATAGAACATATCAACGGTTGACAAACAGGGACACAGCATCAACATTGGGAATAGAACATATCAACGGTTGACAAGCAGGGACACAGCATCAACATTGGGAATAGAACATATCAACGGTTGACAAGCAGGGATACAGCATCAACATTGGGAATAGAACATATCAACGGTTGACAAGCAGGGACACAGCATCAACATTGGGAATAGAACATATCAACGGTTGACAAGCAGGGACACAGCATCAACATTGGGAATAGAACATATCAACGGTTGAACAAGCAGGGACACAGAATCAACATTGGGAATAGAACATATCAACGCTTGACAAGCAGGGACACAGCATCAACATTGGGAATAGAACATATCAACGGTTGACAAACAGGGACACAGCATCAACATTGGGAATAGAACATATCAACGGTTGACAAGCAGGGACACAGCATCAACATTGGGAATAGAACATATCAACGGTTGACAAGCAGGGATACAGCATCAACATTGGGAATAGAACATATCAACGGTTGACAAGCAGGGACACAGCATCAACATTGGGAATAGAACATATCAACGGTTGTCAAGCAGGGACACAGCATCAACATTGGGAATAGAACATATCAACGGTTGACAAGCAGGGATACAGCATCAACATTGGGAATAGAACATATCAACGGTTGACAAGCAGGGACACAGCATCAACATTGGGAATAGAACATATCAACGGTTGACAAGCAGGGACACAGCATCAACATTGGGAATAGAACATATCAACGGTTGACAAGCAGGGACACAGCATCAACATTGGGAATAGAACATATCAACGATTGACAAACAGGGACACAGCATCAACATTGGGAATAGAACATATCAACGGTTGACAAGCAGGGACACAGCATCAACATTGGGAATAGAACATATCAACGGTTGACAAGCAGGGACACAGCATCAACATTGGGAATAGAACATATCAACGGTTGACAAGCAGGGATACAGTATCAACATTGGGAATAGAACATATCAACGGTTGACAAGCAGGGATACAGCATCAACATTGGGAATAGAACATATCAACGGTTGACAAGCAGGGACACAGCATCAACATTGGGAATAGAACATATCAACGGTTGACAAGCAGGGATACAGCATCAACATTGGGAATAGAACATATCAACGGTTGACAAGCAGGGACACAGCATCAACATTGGGAATAGAACATATCAACGGTTGACAAGCAGGGATACAGCATCAACATTGGGAATATAACATATCAACGGTTGACAAGCAGGGACACAGCATCAACATTGGGAATAGAACATATCAACGGTTGACAAACAGGGACACAGCATCAACATTGGGAATAGAACATATCAACGGTTGACAAACAGGGACACAGCATCAACATTGTGAATAGAACATATCAACGGTTGACAAGCAGGGACACAGCATCAACATTGGGAATAGAACATATCAACGGTTGACAAGCAGGGACACAGCATCAACATTGGGAATAGAACATATCAACGGCTGACAAACAGGGACACAGCATCAACATTGGGAATAGAACATATCAACGGTTGACAAGCAGGGACACAGAACCTCGTCACAGTTCTTTCTCACTGATACTTTAGTTTATTTGATTATTTGTGTCGTTCCAACAAATAAAACACCCTAATTCTGTTGTTATTATTAAAATGTACAAGTGAAATAAACAAAAGAATTGGAATGGCAAAAAGTAATTTTATTCCCATGAAAAATATACTAACTTCAAAACAAATAACATCAGGGCTAAAACTGAGAATAGCAAAATGTTATGTCTTCTCAACATTCCTGTATGGTGCCAGAAACATGGACATTAGACAAAAAAAAACAGAACAGAAAATTGAAGTCTTTGAAATGTGGATGTATAGAAGAATAGGTAGAATTGGATGGAAAGAAAAGAAAACAAACAATGAAGCCTTAAAAAACTAAAATTGTAAAGAGAACGACTAACTAAACACAATCAGAAAAAGACAAGTGAGATTTTTGGGCCATGTTAAAAGACACAACAGTCTACTAAAAGTAATCTTGGAAGGGAAAATACAAAATAAAAAGGGAGAGGCAGTCAAGAAAAATATGAACGAGTAACATCAAAAGATGGACAAATCAGCCTATAACAACCTGCACTATCAAAGCAGGAGACAGAGTGGAATGGCGCTCCATGGTAGCTAACCTTCGTTGCGAAGACGGCACTCGATGAATGGATACTTCTTCTATTATAAGAATAATATAATTTATATATTTAGCCTACTCAGGGTGCCGCAGAGAGAAATCATAAATAAGTGCAGGGCTGCGGTAAAGCTGGTTGCGAGGAGCCGGTAGCGGGGGTGTGACGTACGCTCCTACAAGGTATGGTGACAGCTTTACAAAAAAAGGAACACAATAAAATAATGACTTTTCGGCCTACATGCCTACTGGTACAGCCGGGATTTGAACCGACAACCTCTCTGTCTCGAGGCAAGACGCCGGCCTCGAGATTACCAGTCCCTTAAATTGAATCTGTATCTTCAAATTTTAAAACTTTTGTAGTTAAACATTGAATATTACATCCATGGAAGCTCTCAGATTTGTCAATCATTGATCTCATTGTTACGATCATGAACTGATAAGATATCATTTAGACATAAATCCTGATTGATCAAGATTTCACGCTGTGTGTGTGTGTGTGTGTGTGTGTGTGGTATCGCAAATTGAAATCCCTTCCTTAAAATATTACTTTTTACAACGAGGAGTCATCATCAAGTACCAGGCCTACTGGCGTAGGTGATCATGTCTCTCCACAACTTTCGATCTTGACAGTTATTATCATTTCTGTTGTTGACCTTCTGCCAAACCATTCTCTTAAGCTGTCTGGTATTGTTTCTCTTTGCTTCCCTCCATCTCTTCGTCACTCAATTTTTCCCGTTGTTACAATATATTCCAGCTGTTCTCTTCTCATTACATGGCCAAAAAATGATGATTGTTTCTTCCTAATATTAGAAATTAGCTCTCTTTTTGCTTTGACCTCTCTCAGAACCTCTTCATTACTCTTCTTAGCTGTCCATGGTATTCTCAACATTCTTCTGTAAAACCACATTTCTACAGACTCCAGTGAGTTTCTTGTCTGTTGTCCTATTGTCCATGATTCACAACCATATGTGAAGAATGGCTCTACATAACATTTAAGAACTCTTTTTCTTGTTTCTATTGTCAAAAATGAATTGCATAGTATCTTCCTCATTTTTTGGAAAGCTGCTTTTTGCCTGAACCATTCTGCAATGAGAGGTATATACTAGGATTCTACCAGCTAAGTCTAGTTTTATATATAATATATTTTTGCTTATCCCTTTATACATCCACATTGTGCCTATCCTCCATGTAACATCTCTCTCTCTCTCTCTCTCTCTCTCTCTCTCTCTCTCTCTCTCTCTCGTGTCACCATCTCATCTCTTATACCTCTGTCCACTTCTCCTTCTCTTACCAGCCCTTGTCATCCTAGACGTAGCAGCATTTACCTGTACCTCATCGTTTGTTATCGTTGTCCTCGCTCTCTGATGAAGGCCGCATGTGGGCCGAAACGTCAGTATTTTTGTTTGTTCCATTTTTGTAAAGCTGCCACCATACCTTGTATGAGTGTACGTTACAGCCCAACTACCGTCTCCTCGCTACCAGCTTTACCGTAGCCCTGCATTTATTTGCCCCCCCCCCCCCCCATCTCCTAGGCTCATGATATCAATACCCAAAATTGCTGCGAAGTTCTTGTCCAAGATTAGAGCTAAAATACCAGTTTGTGACGAAAAACAAACAACAGCGATACCTAAAATGTGTACATAGTCATGATTGCAGTACTATGGGCTTTGTACAAGATAGGGAATCATAGGATGAATAGGTATGAATTACAGCACTCATAAAAAATGACAAATAAACAAAAACAACAGAAAAAATATAAGAACAATATATGGACCGAAGCAGGATCGAACCCGTACTCCCTGGCACTGCGCCTTGCCACGAGAAGCCGAACGCTAGGGAACACTGCCAGCTAACTAAAAAAATTAGCTATCGTGGACAATGTCTTTCGCGCAGGTGTTATCATGACTATAGCGTAGGGAAGAGTTTTTGTAAGAGATAGATTGTTATAGTGTAAACAAGGGCTTGGGCCACTTTTGGAGGCTGGGTGGTCTAGGGGTACGACGTCAATCTCAGGACAGGGGCTTGGGCCACTTTTGGTGGCTGGGTGGTCTTGGGGTACGACGTCAATCTCAGGACAGGGGCTTGGGCCACTTTTGGTGGCTGGGTGGTCTAGGGGTACGACGTCAATCTCAGGACAGGGGCTTGGGCCACTTTTGGTGGCTGGGTGGTCTAGGGGTACGACGTCAATCTCAGGACAGGGGGCTTGGGCCACTTTTGGTGGCTGGGTGGTCTTGGGGTACGACGTCAATCTCAGGACAGGAAGAATCCGGGTTCAAAGCCAGCCAGAAGCGGAATCACTATCATGTGCCATACCGCTTGGCGTAGGCGATAATGTCCTTCCACAATCCTCTACCTAGAGTGTATCGTATCAGCTGTGTTGTTGACTGTTTTCCCATGCCATGGCACAAAGTTATCTAGTATTTTCTGTTTTTTTTGTCGTCCGCGATTCCTCTTTCCTTGTATTGTGCCCTTTGTAATCAAGTATTTCAACTCTCCCCCTTCTCATAGTGTGCCCTACAAAAATAGGACATTTTTTTTTTTTAATACGACAAATTAATCCGTGATTTCTTTATGACGTGACCCTTCCCTGATCTATTTGGAAGTGAGATTCAGTGTCTAGCCCTTTCGAATAACGATAATAAACAGAAGGTCCCGTGTGCACTCGCGCACGTTAAAAATCCCTGGGAAGTTAAAATTCAAAAGCAGTAGGCCATAAATATGGCCACTTCCAGGGCAAACTTGTCAGCAGAAACCTACCCACTCCGTGGACCCCAGACCGTGCTACGGAGTTCGTGCACGTGGTCCAGGATTCTCCTCGGATTTTCTCGAGCGGGGATATCGGAGCACCTATGGGTTCGTCCGGTGTGCACTGATGATGATCCTAACAACAAAACAAATAAAAAAAAAACGAAGATTGTGATTGCCTTGACTCTTACATTCAAGTCCATAAAGAAATAAAGATCTCCATCATCACTGATTCTCCCACAACATAACTCCATCATCACTGATTCTCCCACAACATAACTCCATCATCACTGATTCTCCCACAACATAACTCCATCATCAATGATTCTCCCACAACATAACTCCATCATCACTGATTCTCCCACAACATAACTCCATCATCACTGATTCTCCCACAACATAACTCCATCATCACTGATTCTCCCACAACATAACCCCATCATCACTGATTCTCCCACAACATAACTCCTTCATCACTGATTCTCCCACAACATAACTCCAACATCACTGATTCTCCCACAACATAACTCCATCATCACTGTTTCTCCCACAACATAACTCCATCATCACTGATTCTCCCACAACATAACTCCATCATCTTTCTTTACATTATTCATTTTCATCACAATTCGGCTCTTTCATCTTTCCTCCCATAGAAAAACTTCATCATTATTCTTCCCATCATTCAACACGCTCCATCATTATTCTTCCCATCATTCAACACGCTCCATCATTATTCTTCCCATCATTCAACACGCTCCATCATTATTCTTCCCATCATTCAACACGCTCCATCATTATTCTTCCCATCATTCAACACGCTCCATCATTATTCTTCTCATCATTCAACACGCTCCATCATTATTCTTCCCATTATTCAACACGTTCCATCATTATTCTATCAATTATTCAACACGCTCCATCATTTGTCTTCTCCTTATTCAACACGCTCCATCATTATTCTTCCCATTATTCAACACGCTCTATCATTTTTCTTCTTCTTATTCAACACGCTCCATCATTATTGTTCCCATTATTCATCACGCTCCATCATTATTCTTCCCACTATTCAACACGCTCCATCATTATTCTATCCATTATTCAACACGCTCCATCATTTCTCTTCTCCTAATTCAACACGCTCCATCATTATTCTTCCCATTTTTCAACACGCTCCATCATTATTTTTCCCATTATTCAACTCGATCTATCATTATTCTTCCCATTATACAACTCGCCCCATCATTATTCTTCCCATTATTCAACGCGCTCCATCATTATTCTTCTCATTATTCAACTCGCTCCATCATTATTCATCCCATTATTCAACACGCTTCATCATTACTCTTCTCATTATACAAATCGCTCCATCATTATTGTTCCCATTATTCATCACGCTCCATCATTATTCTTCCCACTATTCAACACGCTCCATCATTATTCTATCTATTATTCAACACGCTCCATCATTTCTCTTCTCCTTATTCAACACGCTCCATCATTATTCTTCCCATTATTCAACACGCTCCATCATTATTCTTCCCATTATACAACTCGCTCCATCATTATTCTTCCCATTATTCAACTCGCTCCATCACTATTCTTCCCATTATCCAACACGTGTCATAATTTTTCTTCCCATTATTCACCACGCTCCATCATTATTCTTCCCATTATTCAACACGCTCCATCATTATTCCTCCCATTATTCACCACGTTCCATCATTATTCTATCAATTATTCAACACGCTCCATCATTTGTATTCTCCTTATTCAACACGCTCCATCATTATTCTTCCCATTATTCAACACGCTCCATCATTTGAATTTTCCTTATTCAACACGCTCCAATCATTATTCTTCACATTATTCAACACGCTCCATCATTATTCTTCTCATTATTCAACACACTCCATCATTATTCTTCACATTATTCAACACGCTCCATCATTATTCTTTTCATTATTCAACACGTTTCATAATTTTTCTTCCCATTAGTCAACACTCTCCATCATTACTCTTCCCATTATTCAACACGCTCCATCATTATTCTTCCCATTATTCAACACGCTCCAATCATTATTCTTCACATTATTCAACGCGCTCCATCATTATTCTTCTCATTATTCAACGCGTTTCATAATTATTCATCATATTATTCAACACGCCCCATCATTATTCTTTCCATTATTCAAAACACTCCATCATTATTCTTACCATTATTCAAAATGATATATCATTATTCTTCCCATTATTTAAAACACTCCATCATTATTCATCCCATTATTCAACACGCTCCATCATTATTCTTCTCATTATACAACTCGCTCCATCATTATTGTTCCCATTATTCAAAACACTCCATCATTATTCTTCACATTATTCAACACGCTCCATCATTATTCTTCTCATTACTCAACACGTTTCATAATTTTTCTTCCCATTATTCAACACGCTCCATCATTACTCTTCCCATTATTCAAAACGCTCCATCATTATTCTTCCCATTATTCAACACGCCCCATCATTATTCTTCCCATTATTCAACACGCCACATCATTATTCTTTCCCTTATTCAAAACACTCCATCATTATTCTTCCCATTATTCAAAATGCTCCATCATTATTCTTCCCATTATTTAACACACTCCATCATTATTCTTCCCATTATTTAACACGCTCCATCATTATTCTTCACGTTATTCACCACGCTCCATTATTATTCCTCCCATTATTCAACACGCTCCATCATTATTCCTCCCATTATTCAACACGTTCCATCATTATTCTATCAATTATTCAACACGCTCCATAATTTGTATTCTCCTTGTTCAACACGCTCCATCATTATTCTTCCCATTATTCAACACGCTCCATCATTTGAATTTTCCCTATTCAACACGCTCCAATCATTATTCTTCACATTATTCAACACGCTCCATCATTATTCTTCTCATTATTCAACACACTCCATCATTATTCTTCACATTATTCAACACGCTCCATCATTATTCTTTTCATTATTCAACACGTTTCATAATTTTTCTTCCCATTAGTCAACACTCTCCATCATTACTCTTCCCATTATTCAACACGCTCCATCATTATTCTTCCCATTATTCAACACGCTCCATCATTATTCTTCCCATTATTCAACACGCTCCAATCATTATTCTTCACATTATTCAACGCGCTCCATCATTATTCTTCTCATTATTCAACGCGTTTCATGATTATTCATCATATTATTCAACACGCCCCTTCATTATTCTTTCCCTTATTCAAAACACTCCATCATTATTCTTACCATTATTCAAAATGATCCATCATTATTCTTCCCACTATTTAACACACTCCATCATTATTCTTCCCATTATTTAACACGCTCCATCATTATTCTTCACGTTATTCACCACGCTCCATTATTATTCTTCCCATTATTCAACACGCTCCATCATTATTCCTCCCATTATTCACCACGTTCCATCATTATTCTATCAATTATTCAACACGCTCCATCATTTGTATTCTCCTTATTCAACACGCTCCATCATTATTCTTCCCATTATTCAACACGCTCCATCATTTGAATTTTCCTTATTCAACACGCTCCAATCATTATTCTTCACATTATTCAACACGCTCCATCATTATTCTTCTCATTATTCAACACACTCCATCATTATTCTTCACATTATTCAACACGCTCCATCATTATTCTTTTCATTATTCAACACGTTTCATAATTTTTCTTCCCATTAGTCAACACTCTCCATCATTACTCTTCCCATTATTCAACACGCTCCATCATTATTCTTCCCATTATTCAACACGCTCCAATCATTATTCTTCACATTATTCAACGCGCTCCATCATTATTCTTCTCATTATTCAACGCGTTTCATAATTATTCATCATATTATTCAACACGCCCCATCATTATTCTTTCCATTATTCAAAACACTCCATCATTATTCTTACCATTATTCAAAATGATCTATCATTATTCTTCCCATTATTTAAAACACTCCATCATTATTCATCCCATTATTCAACACGCTCCATCATTATTCTTCTCATTATACAACTCGCTCCATCCTTATTGTTCCCATTATTCAAAACACTCCATCATTATTCTTCACATTATTCAACACGCTCCATCATTATTCTTCCCATTATTCAACACGCTGCAGCATTATTGTTTTCATTATTCAACACGTTTCAAAATTTTTCTTCCCATTACTCAACACGCTCCATCATTGTTCTTCCCATTATTCAACACGCTCCATCATTATTCCTCCCTTTATTAAACACGCTCGATTATTACTCTTCCCATTATTCAACACGCTCCATCATTATTCTTCCCATTATTCAAAATGCTCCATCATTATTCTTACCATTATTCAAAATGATCCATCATTATACTTCCCATTATTTAAAACACTCCATCATTATTCTTCCCATTATTTAACACGATCCATCATTATTCTTCACATTATTCAACACGCTCCATCATTATTATTCCCATTATTCAACACGCGGCATCATTATTCCTCCCATTATTTAACACACTCCATCATTATTCTTTCCCATTATTCAAAACACTCCATCATTATTCTTCCCATTATTCAACACGCTCCATCATTGTTCTTCCCATTATTCAACACGTTCCATCATTATTCCTCCCATTATTCAACACGCTCCATTATTACTCTTCCCATTATTCAACACGCTCCATCATTATTCTTCCCATTATTCAACACACTCCATCATTATTCCTCCCATTATTCAACACGCTCTATCATTATTCTTTCCCTTATTCAAAACACTCCATCATTATTCTTCCCATTATTCAACATGCTCCATCATTATTCTTCACATTATTCAACACGCTCCATCATTATTCTTCCCATTATTCAACACGCCCCATCATTATTATTTCCCTTATTCAAAGCACTCCATCATTATTCTTCCCATTATTCAAAATGCTTCATCATTATTCTTACCATTATTCAAAATGATCCATCATTATACTTCCCATTATTTTAAACACTCCATCATTATTCTTCCCATTATTTAACACGCTCCATCATTATTCTTCACATTATTCAACACGCTCCATCATTATTATTCCCATTATTCAACACGCTGCATCATTATTCCTCCCATTATTCAACACACTCCATCATTATTCTTTCCCATTATTCAAAACACTCCATCATTTTTCTTCCCATTATTCAACACGCTCCATCATTTTACTTCCCACAGATCAACTACATCGTCCAACACATCAACCCTATCACTCAACATCTAAGAACTCAAAATAATCAGTTGCCTTCTCATAACTCAAGTCCGCCGCCATCTTTCCTAAACAATAACATGTTCATTGGCGTCCCCAACTTAACTCTTGTAATATTCGTCCAACCGATTACCTCTATCTGCCAACAACTTAACTCTTGTAATATTCGTCCAACCGATTACCTCTATCTGCCAACAACTTAACTCTTGTAATATTCGTCCAACCGATTACCTCTATCTGCCAACAACTTAACTCTTGTAATATTCGTCCAACAGATTACCTCTATCTGCCAACAACTTAACTCTTGTAATATTCGTCCAACCGATTACCTCTATCTGCCAACAACTTAACTCTTGTAATATTCGTCCAACAGATTACCTCTATCTGCCAACAACTTAACTCTTGTAATATTCGTCCAACAGATTACCTCTATCTGCCAACAACTTAACTCTTGTAATATTCGTCCAACCGATTACCTCTATCTGCCAACAACTTAACTCTTGTAATATTCGTCCAACCGATCACCTCTATCTGCCAACAATTTAACTCTTGTAATATTCGTCCAACCGATTACCTCTATCTGCCAACAACTTAACTCTTGTAATATTCGTCCAACAGATTACCTCTATCTGCCAACAACTTAACTCTTGTAATATTCGTCCAACCGATTACCTCTATCTGCCAACAACTTAACTCTTGTAATATTCGTCCAACCGATTACCTCTATCTGCCAACAACTTAACTCTTGTAATATTCGTCCAACCGATTACCTCTATCTGCCAACAACTTAACTCTTGTAATATTCGTCCAACCGATTACCTCTATCTGCCAACAACTTAACTCTTGTAATATTCGTCCAACCGATTACCTCTATCTGCCAACAACTTAACTCTTGTAATATTCGTCCAGCCGATTACGTGCATCACTTTCTTCTTCTTCTTTTGCTTCTCTTCCACTTTCCTCGTATTATTATTATTCTCTTTCACTTTCTTCTTCTTCTCCTTCTTCTCCTTCACTTTCTTCTTCTCCTCCTTCTTCTCCTCCACTTTCTTCTTCTTCTCCTTCTTCTCCTCCACTTTCTTCTTCTTCTTATTATTATTATTATTCTTTTCCACTTTCTTCTCAATATTCTTTATAAGAAATGTTATAGTTTCATATTTACATGAAATGTGATAGTTTCATATTTACATGAAATGTGATAGTTTCATATTTACATGAAATGTGATAGTTTCATATTTACATGAAATGTGATAGTTTCATATTTACATGAAATGTGATAGTTTCATATTTACATGAAATGTGATAGTTTCATATTTACATGAAATGTGATAGTTTCATATTTACATGAAATGTGATAGTTTCATATTTACATGAAATGTGATAATTTCATATTTACATGGAATGTGATAGTTTCACATTTACATGAAAAGTGATATTTTCATATTTACATGAAATGTGATAGTTTCATATTTACATGAAATGTTAGTTTCATATTTACATGAAATGTTATAGTTTCATATTTACATGAAATGTTATAGTTTCATATTTACATGAAATGTTATAGTTTCATATTTACATGAAATGTGATAGTTTCATATTTACATGAAATGTGATAGTTTCATATTTGCATGAAATGTGATAGTTTCATATTTACATGAAATGTGATAATTTCATATTTACATGGAATGTGATAGTTTCACATTTACATGAAAAGTGATATTTTCGTATTTACATGAAATGTGATAGTTTCATATTTACATGAAATGTGATAGTTTCATATTTACATGAAATGTTATAGTTTCATATTTACATGAAATGGTATAGTTTCATATTTACATGAAATGTGATAGTTTCATATTTACATGAAATGTGATAGTTTCATATTTACATGAAATGTGATAGTTTCTTGTATGAGATCATAAAATATCGCGGGAAAATAGTAACATCGGTACAGGCGATAGCGATAAGATTAATTTGTGGGAAGATAGATTTGATAATGATGGGTACATGATATAAGGAGAGAGGTGTGATGGGTACATGATATAAGGAGAGAGGTGTGATGGGTACATGATATAAGGAGATAGGTGTGATGGGTACATGATATAAGGAGAGAGGTGTGATGGGTACATGATATAAGGAGAGAGGTGTGATGGGTACATGATATAAGGAGAGAGGTGTGGTGGGTACATGATATAAGGAGAAAGGTGTGGTGGGAACAATGATATAAGGAGAGAGGTGTGGTGGGTACATGATATAAGGAGAGAGGTGTGGTGGGTACATGATATAAGGAAAGAGGTGTGGTGGTACATGATACAAGGAGAGAGGTGTGATGGGTACATGATATAAAGAGAGAGGTGTGGTGGGTACATGATATAAGGAGAGAGGTGTGATGGGTACATGATATAAGGAGAGGGGTGTGATGGGTACATGATATAAGGAGAGAGGTGTGATGGGTACATGATATAAGGAGAGGGGTGTGATGGGTACATGATATAAGGAGAGAGGTGTGGTGGGTACATGATTTAAGGAGAGAGGTGTGATGGGTACATTAAATAAGGAGAGATGTGTGATGGGTACATTAAATAAGGAGAGAGGTGTGATGGGTACATTAAATAAGGAGAGAGGTGTGATGGGTACATTAAATAAGAAGAGAGGTGTGGTGGGTACATGATATAAGGAGAGAGGTGTGGTGGGTATATGATATAAAGAGAGAGGTGTGATGGGTACATTAAATAAGGAGAGAGGTGTGATGGGTACATTAAATAAGGAGAGAGGTGTGATGGGTACATTAAATAAGGAGAGAGGTGTGATGGGTACATTAAATAAGGAGAGAGGTGTGATGGGCACATGATATAAGGAGAGATGTGTAATTGGCACATGATATAAGGAGAGTGGTGTGATGGGTACATTACATAAGGAGAGAGGTATGATGGGTACATTAAATAAGGAGAGAGGTGTGATGGGTACATTAAATAAGGAGAGAGGTGTGGTGGGTACACGATATAAGGAGAGAGGTGTGATGGGTACATGATATAATGAGAGGGGTGTGATGGGTATGTTGATATAAGAGATATTTGTAATGGGCACATGATATAAAGAGACGGGTGTGATGGGTACATGATATAAGGAGAAAAGTGTGATGGGTACATGATATAAGGAGAGAGGTGTGTGGTGGGTATATATGATACAATTTGATTGGAGTGGTGGTTACATGATACAATGATATGTGTGCTGGTTACACGATACAATGATAGGAGTGCTGGTTACATGATACAATGAGAGGTGTGCTGGTTACATGACACAATGATAGGAGTGCTGGTTACATGATACAATGAGAGGTGTGCTGGTTACATGATACAATGAGAGGTATGTTGGTTACATGATACAATGAGAGGTGTGCTGGTTACATGATACAATGAGAGGTGTTCTGGTTACATGATACAAAGTGAGATGTGCTGGTTACATGATACAATGAGAGAGGCGTGATATTTATAAGCTACAATGAGAGAAATTGTACAAAAAAAAAAAAACAACAACAAATCATGAAAATGATGGGTCCCGTTTCAGAAGCTGTATCGGTATTTGTTGACTGTGGCTCACATGTCAATTCATATGTTCTTTAATGTTTGTGGAAATTAGATTCTCCTTTTTCATCTTCCGTGTCCTCATCTATATCTGATCAATATTCTTTTTAAAATGATGTTAAATAGGTGTAGATGGGTCGTGACTTGGTTTACAGCGATTTCCAATATCTGCGACTTTTGTCAACATCAACAACCAACATTAATACTGAATTGTTGACATCGGGCTACACTCCCTGTTCGGTCATTGCTTACATAAATTGATAGTCAGAGAAATGAAGAAAGTTTCACATTTCACGTTTAAAAGAAATCATTACATTTCAACTTCACACCACACCTTTCTACTTATAGCACGTACCCACCACACCTCTCCTTATAACATGTACCCACCACACTTCTTCTTATAACATGTACCCACCACACCTCTCCTTATAACATGTACCCACCACACCTCTCCTTATAACATGTACCCACCACACCTCTTCTTATAACATGTACCCATCACACCTCTCCTTATAACATGTACCCACCACACCTCTCTTTATAACATGTACCCACCACACCTTTCTCTTTATAACATGTACTCACCACACCTTTCTCCTTATAACATGTACCCACCACACCTCTCCTTATAGCATGTATCCACCACATCTTTCTCCTTATAACATGTATAAACCACACCTTTCTCCTTATAACATGTATCCACTACACCTCTCCTTATAACATGTATCCACCACACCTTTATCCTTATATCAAGTGCCCACCTTCTCTCTTCTTATATCATGTACCCACCACACCCCTATCCTTATATCATATACAACCACACCCCTCTCCTTATATCATATACTACCACACCCTCACCTTATATCATGTACCCACCACACCCCTCTCATTATATCGTGTACCTATCACACACCACACCTTATATCATGTGCCCACCTCCACTCACCTCATATCATGTACCCACCACAGCCCTCTCCTTATATCAGGTACCTACCACACCCCTCTCCTTATATCATGTGCCCACCACACCCCACTCCTTATACCATGTACTGAACATACTCCTCTTCTTATATCATGTACCCATAACACCCTTCTCCTTATATCATATACCCACCAAACCACTGTCATTATATCATATACCCACCAAACCACTGTCATTATATCATGTACCCATGACACCCTTCTCCTTATATCATATACCCACCAAACCACTGTCATTATATAATGTACCCATCACACCCTTGTCCTTATATCATGTACCCACCACACCTCTCTCCTTATACTATATACCCACAACACCCCTCTCATTATATCATGTACCCACCACACCGCTCTCCTTATATCATGTACCCACCACACCCTTCTCCTTATATCATACACCCACCATGCCTCTCTCATTACATCTTATACCCATCACACTTCTATCCTTATATCATGTACCCATCACACTTCTATCCTTATATCATGTACCCATCACACTCATCTCCTTATATCATGTACCCATCACATCCCTCTCCTAATATCATGTACCTTCACACCCCTCTCCTTATATCATGTACCCATCACACCTCCCTCCTTATATCATGTACCCACCACACCCCTTTCCTTATATCATGTACCCACCACACCCCTCTCCTTATATCATGTACCCATCACACCCCTCTTTTTATATCATGTACCCACCACACCCCTTTCCTTATATCATGTACCCACCACACCCCTCTCCATAGATCATGTACCCATCACACCTCTCTCCTTATATCATGTACCCATCACACCCCTCTCCTTATATCATGTACCCACCACACCCCTTTCCTTATATCATGTACCCACCACACCCCTCTCCATAGATCATGTACCCATCACACCTCTCTCCTTATATCATGTAGCAATCACACCTCTCTCTTTATATCATGTACCCATCACACCCCTCTCTTTACATCATGTACCCGCCACACCCCTCTCCTTATATCATGTGCCCATCACACCTCTCTCCTTATATCATGTTCCCATCACACCCCTTACCTTATATCATGGATCCACCACAACCATCTCCTTATATCATGTACCTATCACACACCTCTCCATATATCATGTACTCAACACACCCCTCTCCTTATATCATGTACCCATCACACCCCTCTCGTTATATCATATACCCACCGCATCTCTCCTTTTATCACATACCCACTATACCCCTCTCCTTATATCATATTCTCTCCACACCACTCTCCTTATATCATATTCTCTCCACACCACTCTCCTTATATCATGTACCCACCACACCTCTCTCCTTATATCATATTCTATCCACACCACTCTCCTTATATCATGTACCCACCACACCTTTCTCCTTATATCATATTCTCTCCACACCACTCTCCTTATATCATGTACCCACCACACCACTCTCCTTACATCATGTATCCACCACACTCCTCTCCTTACAACATATACCAATCACACCCCTCTCATTATATCATGTCCCCACCACAACTCTCCCCTTATATCATGTACCCACCACACCTCTATCCTTATATTATATTCTCTCCACACCACTCTCCTTAAATCATATTCTCTCCACACCACTCTCCTTATATCATATTCTCTCTACACCACCCTCTTCTTATATCATGTACCCACCACACCACTATCCTTACATCATGTACCCACCACACCTCTCTCCTTATATCATATGCCAACCACAGAACTCTCATTATATCATGTACCCATCACACCTCTCTCTTTATATCATATACCCACCATACCCCCCTCTCATAATATCGTGTACCCACCATACCCCCCTGTCCTTATATTATATACCCATCACACCCCTCTCGTTATATCATGTACCCATCGCTCCTCTCTCCTTATATCATGTACACATCACACCCCTCTCCGTATATCATATACCCACTACACCCTTCTCTTTATATCATATACCCACTACACCCTTCTCTTTATATCATATACCCACCTCACCCTCTTCTTATATCATATACCCACCACACCCCTCTCCTTATATCATATACCCACTACACCCTTCTCTTTATATCATATACCACCTCACCCTCTTCTTATATCATATACCCACTAAACCCCTCTATTGATATCATATACCACCACACCCCTCTAATTATATCAAATATCCACCACACCCCTCTACTTATATCATATACCCACCTCATCATCTTCTTATATCATGTATCCACCATACCCTTTCCGTATATCATATACCCACCACGCCCCTCACCTTATATCATGTACCCACCACACCCCTCTCCTTATATCATGTACCCATCACACCCCTCTCCTTACATCATGTACCCACTACACCCCTCTCCTTTTATCATGTGCCCATCACACATCTCTCCTTATATCATGTTCCCATCACACCCCTTACCTTATATCATGTATCCACCACAACCATCTCCTTATATCATGTACCCCCACACCCCTCTCCTTATATCATGTACCCATCACACCGCTCTCATTATATCATATACCCACCGCATATCTCTCCTTATATCATATACCCACTATACCCCTCTCCTTATATCATATACCCACTATACCCCTCTCCTTATAGCATATTCTCTCCACACCACTCTCCTTATATCATATTCTCTCCACACCACTCTCCTTATATCATTTTCTCTCCACACCACTCTCCTTATATCATATTCTCTCCACACCACTCTCCTAATAACATGTACCACAAAACCACTCTCCTTATATCATATTCTCACCACACCTCTTTCCTTATTTTATGTACCCACCACACCACTCTCCTTATATCATGTACCCACCACATCACTCTCCTTATATCATGTACCCACCACACCTCTCTCCTTATATCATATTCTCTCCACACCACACTCCTTATAACATATACCAACCACACCAATCTCATTATACCATGTCCCCACCACAACTCTCTCCTTATATCATGTACCCACCACACCTCCCTCCTTATATCATATGCCCACCACACAACTCTCATTATATCATGCACCCATCACACCTCTCTCCTTATATCATGTACCCATCACACCTCTCTCCTTATATCATATACCCACCACACCCCTCTACTTATATCATATACCCACCACACCCCTCTCCTTATATCATATACCCACCACACCCCTCTCCTTATATCATATACCTCTACACTCTTCTACTGATATCATATACCCACCACACCCCTCTGCTTATATCATATACCCACCGCACCTTCTTCTTATATCATGTACCCACCTCATCATCTTCTTATATCATGTACCCACCATACCCCTCTCCTTATATCATATACACACCACGCCCCTCTCCTTATATCATATACCCACCACACCCATTTCCTTACATCATATACCCACCACACCCCTCTCCTTATATCATGTACCCACCTCACCCTCTCCTTATATCATGTACCCGCCTAACCCTTTTCTTATATCATGAACCACCTCACCCTCTCATTCTATCATATACCCACCATACCACTCTAATTATATCATATACCCACAATACACCTCTACTTATATCATATACCCACCTCACCCTCTTCTGATATCATGTACCCACCCCACCCTCTCATTGTATCATGTACCCACCTCACCCTCTCCTTATAGCATGTACCCACCTCACCCTCTTCTTAAATCATGTACCCACCTCACCCTCTTCTTATATCATGTACACACCTCACCTCTTTTTATATCATGTACCCACCACACCCTCTCCTTATATCATGTACCCACCTCACCCTCTCCTTATATCATGTACCCACCTCACCCTCTCCTTATATCATGTACCCACCTCACCCTCTTCTTATATCATATACCCACCACACCCATTTCTTTACATCATATACCCACCACACCCTCTCCTTATATCATGTACCCACCTCACCCTCTCCTTATATCATGTACCCACCTCACCCTCTTCTTATATCATGTACCCACCTCACCCTCTTCTTATATCATGTACCCACCTCACCCTCTTTTTATATCATGTGCCCACTTCTCCCTCTTTTTATATCATGTACCCACCTCACCCTCTCTTTATATCATGTACCCACCTCACCCTCTTCTTATATCATGTACCCACCTCACCCTCTTCTTATATCATGTACCCACCTCACCCTCTTCTTATATCATGTACCCACCTCACCCTCTTTTTATATCATGTACCCACTTCTCCCTCTTTTTATATCATGTACCCACTTCTCCCTCTTTTTATATCATGTACCCACTTCTCCCTCTTTTTATATCATGTACCCACTTCTCCCTCTTTTTATATCATGTACCCACCTCACCCTCTTCTTATATCATGTACCCACCTCACCCTCTTCTTATATCATGTACCCACTTCTCCCTCTCCTTGTATCATGTACCCACTTCTCCCTCTCCTTGTATCATGTACCCACTTCACCCTCTCCTTATATCATGTACCCACCTCACCCTCTCCTTATATCATGTACCCACCTCACCTTCTCCTTATATCATGTACCCACTTCACCCTCTTCTTATATAATGTACCCACCTCACCCTCTCCTTATATCATGTACCCACTTCACCCTCTTCTTATATAATGTACCCACCTCACCCCTCTCCTTATATCATGTACCACTTCACCCTCTTCTTATATAATGTACCCACCACACCCCTCTCCTTATATCATGTACCCACTTCACCCTCTTCTTATATAATGTACCCACCTCACCCCTCTCCTTATATCATGTACCCACTTCACCCTATTCTTATATAATGTACCCACCTCACCCCTCTCCTTATATCATGTACCCACTTCACCTCTTCTTATATAATGTAACCACCACACCCCTCTCCTTATATCATGTACCCACTTCACCCTCTTCTTATATAATGTACCCCTCACCCTCTCCTTATATCATGTACCACCTCACCCTCTTCTTATATAATGTACCCACCACACCCCTCTCCTTATATCATGTACCCACCTCACCCTCTCCTTATATGTACCCACCTCACCCTCTTCTGATATCATATACCCACCCCACCCTCTTTTATATCATGTACCCACCTCACCCTCTCCTTATATCATGTACCCACCTCACCCTCTCCTTATATCATGTACCCACCTCACCCTCTTCTTATATCATATACCCACCACACCCATTTCCTTACATCATATATCCACCACACCCCTCTCCTTATATCATGTACCCACCACACCCTCTCCTTATATCATGTACCCACCTCACCCTCTTCTTATATCATGTACCCACCTCACCCTCTTCTTATATCATGTACCCACCTCACCCTCTTTTTTATATCATGTGCCCACTTCTCCCTCTTTTTATATCATGTACCCACCTCACCCTCTTTTTATATCATGTACCCACCTCACCCTCTTCTTATATCATGTACCCACCTCACCCTCTTCTTATATCATGTACCCCTCACCCTCTTCTTATATCATGTACCAACCTCACCCTCTTTTTATATCATGTACCCACTTCTCCCTCTTTTTATATCATGTACCCACTTCTCCCTCTTTTTATATCATGTACCCACTTCTCCCTCTTTTTATATCATGTACCCACTTCTCCCTCTTTTTATATCATGTACCCACCTCACCCTCTCCTTATATCATGTACCACCTCACCTTCTCCTTATATCATGTACCCACTTCACCCTCTTCTTATATAATGTACCCACCTCACCCTCTCCTTATATCATGTACCCACTTCACCCTCTTCTTATATAATGTAACCACCACACCCCTCTCCTTATATCATGTACCCACTTCACCCTCTTCTTATATAATGTACCCACCTCACCCCTCTCCTTATATCATGTACCCACTTCACCCTCTTCTTATATAATGTACCCACCACACCCCTCTCCTTATATCATGTACCCACTTCACCCTCTTCTTATATAATGTACCCACCTCACCCCTCTCCTTATATCATGTACCCACTTCACCCTATTCTTATATAATGTACCCACCTCACCCTCTCCTTATATCATGTACCCACTTCACCCTCTTCTTATATAATGTAACCACCACACCCCTCTCCTTATATCATGTACCCACTTCACCCTCTTCTTATATAATGTACCCACCTCACCCTCTCCTTATATCATGTACCCACCTCACCCTCTTCTTTTATAATTTACCCACCACACCCCTCTCCTTATATCATATACCCAACATACCCTATATCCCTCTCCTTATATCATGTACCCACCTCACCCTCTCCTTATATGTACCCACCTCACCCTCTCCTTATATCATGTACCCACCTCACCCTCTCCTTATATCATGTACCCACCTCACCCTCTCCTTATATCATGTACCACCTCACCCTCTCCTTATGTCATGTACCCACATCACCCTTTCCTTACATCATGTACCCACCTCACCCTCTCCTTATATCATGTACCCACCTCACCCTCTTCTTATATAATGTACCCACCACACCCCTGTCCTTATATCATACACCCAACATACCCCCATACCCCTCTCCTTATATCATGTACCCACCTCACCCTCTCCTTATATCATGTACCAACCTCACCCTCTCCTTTTATCATGTACCCACCTCGCCCTCTCCTTATATCATGTACCCACCTCACCCTCTCCTTTTATCATGTACCCACCTAGCCCTCTCCTTATATCATGTACCCACATCACCCTTTCCTTATATCATGTACCCACCTGACCCTCTCCTTATATCATGTACCCACC
Organism: Megaustenia siamemsis; assembly: GCA_032433765.1. Lineage (NCBI taxonomy): Eukaryota > Metazoa > Mollusca > Gastropoda > Stylommatophora > Ariophantidae > Megaustenia > Megaustenia siamemsis. The sequence goes on along the minus strand of JAVIAB010000160.1, from coordinate 75,957,583 downwards.
TCACCCTGTCCTTATATCATGTTCCCATCACACCCGTCTCCTGATATCATGTTCCCATCACACCCGTCTCCTGATATCATGTTCCCATCACACCCCTCTCCTTATATCATGTACCCATCACATCCTCTCTTTATATCACGTTCCTATCACACCCCTCTCCTTATATCATGTACCCACCTCACCCTCTCCTTATATCATATACCCATCATTATCAAATGTATCTCTCCACACTTTCATCTTATCGTTAACGCCTCTACCGATGTTGCTGTTCTGTGAGATGATTTCTAACCTCATTTCTGTAGGTCATGAATCAGACCCCATGTTTTGCTGACGTGGCTTTTAGCTTTCTGTCCGTTCAGTTTTCTTTCCTATCTGTGTATGTGCATTTGAAACATCTATTTTGGTTAGAATTGAGAGGGCTTATTTCTTTCTCTCTGTGTTTGTTTGTTTGTTTGTTTCTTTATTATTTCTGTCATTCTTTCTCTATTTCTTTCATTCTTTCTTTTCTTTCTCTTCAGCCTTACTTTCTTTCATTCTTTCTCTTTCTTTCTTTCTTTTTCATTCTTTCTTTCTTTGTTCTGTATTTTCCTTTATTTCTTTCCAACTTTCTTTTTTTCTACCTTCCTTTCCCCTTTTATTATTTCTTTTTTTTTTGCATTTCTTTTTTTTCTGTTCCTTTCTTTTTTCTTTCTTTCTTTTTTTTTCTTTCTTTCGTTCGTTCTTTCTTTCTTTCTATCTATCTATCTTTATGCCCTCTCTTTATTTTTTCATCCTCTCTTGCTTTCTTTTTTTCTTTTTTTCTTTCTTCCTTTTTTTCCTTTTTCTTTCTTCCTTCTCTCTCTTCTCTTTCTGTCTTTCTTTTTTTCTCTTTCTTTCATTTCTGTCTCTGTTAAGCTCCTGTCAAGAATTGTATTGCTTGTCCAGCTAGGGCTTGCGATATCGACAGCGCTAGACCACCTTGAGACGATCACCCACAGAAGGAGTAATCCCCCAATTGTTTGAAGCAGAGCTCAAGACCCGGGAGTATTTTATGAGCAAACGGCGAGTTCCTTAACCTCAAAACCCCAGGCACAACCTATCGACCTTTCCACAAAAAATCATTACACACACACACACACACACACACACACACAGATGGGCGTGTGTTTCATCCCTGGCACTTCTTCAACACGTGAGACAAAATGAGCCACATTTGAACGCTTCAATCGATTTGGGCGTCCTGTCCCTCTCGCCTGCTAGTGTCTCCCTCGCTCTGTCCTCGTTACAACAACCGAGGCATAGACATACAACCCGGCTACAGAACACGAGTAGTCTCCCCTTTCCTGGAAAAATCAATATGGCCTCTCCAGAAGGTAGAAAGAAAAAAAATGTCTTCTCGTTTTACTCACTTCTTGTGTCTTCTTTGTATCATTAACGATTCACTTCTTGTGTCATCTTTGTATCATTAACGATTCACTTCTTGTGTCTTTGTATCATTAACGATTCACTTCTTGTGTCTTCTTTGTATCATTAACGATTCACTTCTTGTGTCTTTGTATCATTAACGATTCACTTCTTGTGTCTTTGTATCATTAACGATTCACTTCTTGTGTCTTCTTTGTATCATTAACGATTCACTTCTTGTGTCTTCTTTGTATCATTAACGATTCACTTCTTGTGTCTTCTTTGTATCATTAACGATTCACTTCTTGTGTCATCTTTGTATCATTAACGATTCACTTCTTGTGTCTTTGTATCATTAACGATTCACTTCTTGTGTCTTCTTTGTACCATTAACGATTCACTTCTTGTGTCTTCTTTGTATCATTAACGATTCACTTCTTGTGTCTTCTTTGTATCATTAACGATTCACTTCTTATATCATCTTTGTATCATTAACGATTCACTTCTTGTGTCTTCAGACAAATAATGTTACATAAATATTATTATAGATGGAAACATCCGAGGCGATAATCAGCGAATCAATTCACAGGAGGAGGTATGTTTACAGCACTCGGAAAAATTGACAAATAATCAACAACAGGAAAAAATATGGGCCAAAACAGGATCGAACCCGTACTCAGTGGCACAGCGCCTTGCCACGAAAAGCCAATCGCTAGGGAACACTGCCACTCAGCTAACTAAAAAATTAGCTTCGTATGCAATGTCTTTCGCGCAGGTGTTCTCGTGACTATAGCAAAAGGCCGCGATCACAGCTCGGAAATACATAATGTATCTGTATTTTTCCTGTTAAGACAGTATCTCCCGAATAAACATTTAGGACGAAACAGCACGAATAGTAGTTTCCAGTGGTTTAGACTGGAGACAAATAATAATAAATGAATATTATTATAGAGGGAAACATCCGAGGCGATAATCAGCGAATCAATTCAGAGGAGGAGGTATGTTTACAGCACTCGGAAAAATTGACAAATAATCAACAACAGGAAAAAATATGGACCAACTTGAAATAATAACCTTGACACAATGGCAGAGATACATTTTAACTGAACCTCAAGTTTCCTAACTCGATTGGAAGATGTGGACACATTTTAACTGAACCTCAAGTTTCCTAACTCGATTGGAAGATGTGGACACATTTTAACTGAACCTCAAGTTTCCTAACTCGATTGGAAGATGTGGACACATTTTAACTGAACCTCAAGTTTCCTAACTCGATTGGAAGATGTGGACACATTTTAACTGAACCTCAAGTTTCCTAACTCGATTGGAAGATGTGGGCACATTTTAACTGAACCTCAAGTTTCCTAACTCGATTGGAAGATGTGGACAAGTGGAGTTGTCCCCTCGTTCACCTGACCTTACCTCCCTTGACTTATTTTGTCTGCGGGTAGCAAAAGAATAAGGTGAACTCAATGAAAGTCACAGATGTAACACACTTCACTGGACGCACACAGAGTGAATGCGCTAAAGTTGACGGAAATGTTGACTTATAACATCGAGTTCACGTGAACTTTACAAAGCACATCAACTTTTACATCACAAATGTTGGAAATCATACTGAATACGTTATTTCATAATTCAGTTGAACAAAGTATTACTAAAATATAATTTATCCCGTGTGTTACCGGGGCAAAAGAGAGCCTATGTCTAGTATTAGGAAGAAACAATCATCATGTTTTGGCCGTGTAATGAGAAGAGAACAGCTGGAATATATTGTAACAACTGGGAAAATTGAGAGACGAAGAGATAGAGGGAAGCAAAGAGAAAAAATAACAGAATAGCTTGGCAGAAGGTCAACAACAGAAATGATAAATAACTGTCGTGATCGAAAGTTGCGGAGAGACATGATCATCTACGCCAGCAGGCATGGTACTTGATGATGATGATGATGATGATACCGGGGCCTCATTATGAGGAAAGTAAAGAATAGTGATACTGTGACCTTCTATGCATATCGTAAGATGCGACTAAGGAGATTGATAGATGGCCTGACAAGCTGTCATTGTAAAAAAGTATTGTTAAGGAAACAGAGCCATAGATTTTAGAAGTGATCTCTGCAATATGTGCCATTTTGGCAGGCAAGGTTTCTGTTTTTAAGATTGTGGTTCTGCCCTATGGTCTCCTCGTCGAGTCTACGGCTCGAAAGGACAAAAGGAGAGGAAGAAGAAATTTAATTTCTTGAAAATGGGTATTTTTACCTGTGTGTCCAGACTTTGGGGACACACTGTAGTTTATTGTACAGTGTTCATTATGTAATGTTCGTTGTTCTCAGAGACGGCAATCCAGGCAAACCCATAGGTGCACTCTGTTGTATATAACTTATCTAATGTGTGTCATTAACTAACCAGTATGTGTCTAATATGTGTCATTAACTAACCTGCCTGTGTTGTATATAACTTATCTAATGTGTGTCATTAACTAACCAGTATGTGTCTAATGTGTGTCATTAATTAACCTACCTCTGTTGTATATAACTTATCTAATGTGTGTAATTAACTAACCTGCCTCTGTTGTATATAACTTATCTAATGTGTGTCATTAACTAACCAGTATGTGTCTAATATGTGTCATTAACTAACCTGCCTGTGTTGTATATAACTTATCTAATGTGTGTCATTAACTGACCAGTATGTGTCTAATGTGTGTCATTAATTAACCTACCTCTGTTGTATATAACTTATCTAATGTGTGTCATTAACTAACCTGCCTCTGTTGTATATAACTTATCTAATGTGTGTCATTAACTAACCTGCCTATGTTGTATATAACTTATCTAATGTGTGTCATTAACTAACCAGTATGTGTCTAATGTGTGTCATTAACTAACCTGCCTGTGTTGTATATAACTTATCTAATGTGTGTCATTAACTAACCTGCCTCTGTTGTATACAACTTGTCTCTCTCTCTCTCTCTCTCTGCGATCAGGACCCAATCAGAGTAGGATTCCAGCTCCTCACATGAACTCAGCTGTCAGGTTAGGTGTGTTACAAACAGAACATCACAGTTAGAGTCTGCCAGATCCACTCTGATTGAACACCCGTTAAAAACGTTGCACTGTGTTCTGCGCCAGTGGCCCAGTGCATCCGATTTCAGCCAGCATTTTATTCAGGTTTGCTTTCCCTAGCCTTTGATTGTCCCCAATCTTCCTGCAAGGCAGCAGGTGATCTTTTCTGTAGGGGGATTCTGCCCTTAGATGGTCGGCCCTCCCAGGTTTACGAGCACCATCTGCCCGAGTCACTAGAGGTGACTAACACAGACATGCACACACAAAGATATGAGATGTGACAAACACATACATGCACATAGCGATACGAGGCATGACTAACACTGACATACATCAAGATATATGACACATGACTAACATAAACATACACATAAAGATATGAGATATGACTGACATAGACATGCACCCACAAAGAAATTACACATGTCTAACATGGACATGCACACAAAGATATGAGATATGACCAACATAGATAGGCACACACAATGATATGAGATGTCACTAGCATAGCCGTACAAACACAAGGATATGAGATGTGACATACACAAACATGCACACACAAAGATATGAGATATGACTAACATAAACATACACACAGAGATATGAGATATCACTAGCCCAAACACAAAGATATGACATATGAATAACACAGATACACACTAAGATATGAGATATGACTAAACACATACACATTTAAAGATATGAGACATGCTTAACACGGACACTCCAAGATATGAGATATGACTAACATGACACACGCCAAGATATGTGCCATGGCCAGCACACACACACACACACACAAGCCAAGATATGAGCCTTGGCTAGCAATGAAACACACCAAGAAATGAACCATGTCCAGCACAGAAAGAAAATATCCAGTACACATTAAGGTGTCCATATGCTTGGGTTTGTTGTAGTCGGCAGACTCTTCTTAACGTGGGAATCATCGACATACGAGACGCCGGCCCCCATGAACTGTTAACAGATATCGTCCAAACAGTTGTACGGAGATTTGAGAGTGCAGTCTGACCCGTAGAACGTTCCCTTGCATGAACAGATCCCGGTTGACTGTTCACAGGTGTCGTTGAAACAGTGGTCATGACATTTGAGAGTGCAGTCTGGCCCGTAGTACGCTTCCTTGCGCGTACAGTCTGCTCTTTCTGTGTCACATATGATGTCACAGCCATCAGAACACGTATGCTCGCACTGTAGCCCAAAATTACAATCAGGACAAGTGTCATCACAGGTATAGCCAGGATGTTTGCAATGTTGGCATTTTCCGGATGTTCCTCACATAAAGAACTGACACTAAGACAAGACCCGAAGCAGTCGTGTCCATAAATCCCATGTGAACAGTTGAAGTGACACGTACCGATGATGACGGTGCAGCCTTTGCTACTCCCACCACACACTGTACAAAACGACCAAGAATGCCCGTCCAGACAATAGATGTCTGTAAATGTTTGCACCTCACACACCACACCGTCAGTGCACTCTCGTCCTGCGAAAAGGTCGGTGAGAACTCTACCTTACTGTGTGCCATTGTCGCTTGTATGGTGACTACAATAGTGTTCACAGAAATATTTGGGTATGATATATCATTATACTGGAACACTACACCGCCACTATCAGAGAAAGCCTTTGGAGTGTCATTCTTTACCCGAATCATAGTGCTAGCGCGATGATAAATTCGAATGGTGTGAGTCTTCTGGGACGTGTCAAAATTAAGATACCAGTAAACAGAATTGTTATTTGGTTATGGAAGGCCCCGGTATCACTGCAAACGAATTAAAATCCATAATTGCTCAACCGCCCGTGCCAGCGTAATAATCCGAATCTCATCTCCCAAACAAAGAAAGACAACTCTAGTCCTCATATCGTAGCAGTCTCAGCACACGCCAAAAGACATAAGGCGAAACCGCGCAGAAAGTGAACACAGCCAACTGTTCCCTGCCATACGATATCATCATTCATCGTAAACAATTTGAATATCGAAACATGATCAAAACGGATGAGACACACAGCTCACGGTGTGCACAGAGCACTTAACTCAGTAGCTCCTGCAACAAGCCGGACTTGGTATATGAGGAAACTGCAACAAGGAACACTTTTCATGCATAGCCTTCAATTGTTCCCGCCGCCTATCCACCATATACCGGAAATTCACGTCCCCTTCAAAATGATGATCGTCGTATTTTAAAAAAAAAATGTATAGAGTTTGATGATGTTAGGCCATCGTTGTTGACTCCAATTCCGAACATACAGACACACAGATAGTCGTCAGATTATCATTGTCGAACATCAAACAACAGACCGTAAGATTAGCGTAAGGCCGGCCTAGGGACACACGATGAGCCATTACGATGACGTAGCACACACCAATGTCGTACACACAATTTCGCTCCCTTTAGATTTATGATTACTCTAGTGAAAGCAGCTTAAGACGAACAAAACACGGTGCAAAGTCCCAAAAGAGATAAAACTGTGGCTGACGAAGTAGTCTACATTAATGAGTAACATGGAAATAACTTGCGTCAAGGAATTCCAACAACGGTCATGAACATCACCAATGTGATGTAAAGCGCAGATCAAGTCTAGACGGTGGAAGCTCGCATTGACAACACTTGATTTGTCAAAAAAGACTGTTGCCGACGTACGACTTCGCTTTAGTGGCGCAAATGTAATAAGTAGAACATCATTTATACTTTAACGTAGAAAAGTGCAATGGAGAACCGAAATTAATCAGATCGCGAATGCACTTTCTTCAGTGATCAAGAGAACGTGAACGAGATCCACCATCTTTACAACGGAAGTCCAAAAAAATATGGAACGCTTCAATAATTTGCATGTCATGCTAATATTCTCTGTAACTAACCTGAGTAGTAAGGAAGGGGGTTTAGTGCAAGGATTTGAACATTTCGTGCAGTATCATGCAATATTGTCATGTATCGTGCAGCTGAATCTCGTCGTGCAGCATGTATCGTGCAATCTCAGGTGACCTGGCTCGGCGCGGGTGGTCTTATCTCAAGTGGTCAAGTGGTCGGCCTCGTCTTATCTCAAGTGGTCAAGTGGTCGGCCTCGTCTTATCTCAGGTGCGACCAGTGGTTCTAAAACTTGTAGGTGTGTTTGGAGACCAGTGGTTCTAAAACTTGTAGGCTAACCTCTAAAACTTGTATGTGAGTCTAAAACTTGCGGGTGGTCGAGTGTGATGGCAACAGGAGGCAAATATGGAAAACTTGTATGTCAGTCTAAAACTTGCGGGGGTCGTGTTATCATGTGATGGCTATAAAAAAAAAAAAAAAAAAAAGGCAAAGGGGTGTTAGTAACGATCATCATCGGAGGGCCACCTCGGTCATCATCATCGGCGCTGGTCGGCGGCGGTCGCTGGTCGTCGCTGGTCGTCGTCGTCGCTGGTCGGCTCGGGGGTCGTCGTCGTCGCGGGTCGGCTCGGGCAACATCATCATGTGTAGTGATTAATGGTCGTCGCTGGTCGGCTCGGGCAACATCATCATGATTAAATAGTGACGCTCTCTCTCTCTTATCATCATCATCATCATCAAGCCACACCCTCAACATCATCATCATCATCATCATCATCATGTGCCACCATCATCATCAAGCCACACCCTCAACAACACCATCACCAAGCCACACAAATTGACACATCATCATCATGTGCCACCCTCAACAGCATCATCAAGCCACACCCTCAACAACACCATCATCATCACCAAGCCACACAAATTGACACATCATCATCAAGCCACACCCTCAACTCTCTCTCTCTCTTTCTCTCTCTCTCTCTCTCTCTCTTTCACGCTAAAGCAAAACAAAAAAGTCGCTCTATATTTCACATATATTTATTAATACAACAAATACACAACACATATGAGAAAATATTTATTACTGTCCGATTGGTGATAATTTTAACCGTCTGGGTTTCCTCCCTCCTGTTTTGGCTGTACTGTCTGTTTGTGTTAAATGTCTATCAAACACAGGGGCGTAGGAAGTTTCATTAGCCTTCACAACACAACCGCCCTCCATTTTGACAAAACCTCATTCGCCGAGCCCGTTGTGACACATCATCATCATGTGCCACCCTCAACACCCTCAACTCTCTCTCTCTCTCTCTCTCTCTCTCTCTCTGTCTCATCATGTGCCACCCTCAACAACATCATCATCATGTGCCACCCTCAACAACATCATCATCAAGCCACACCCTCAACTCTCTCTCTCTCTCTCTCTCTCTCTCTCTCTCTCTCATCATGTGCCACCCTCAACAACATCATCACCAAGCCACACAAATTATCTCTCTCTCTCTCTCTCTCTTTCACATTCACGATAAAGCAAAACAAAAAAGTCGCTCGATATTTCACATAAAAGAAAGGTAGCTGATGATAACGTCTCGACTACGCCTTTAGATATTTAACTCTTTACACTACCAGTTTAGACTACCCAGCAATCTCTAACAGTTTCACCCCTTATGATTCATTTATGACATAGAACTAAGCAGACACCCAACTACATACCTATAAATAAAGGTTATCCCTGTACTATATTTTGTTTGCTTTACCATGAATGAGAGAGAGAGAGAGAGCGAGAGAGAGAGAGAGAGAGAGAGAAGAGAGAGAGAGAGAGAGAAAGAGAGAGAGAAAGAGAGAGAGAAAGAGAGAGAATTTCGCGGTTTGATACTTTGATGGTATGATGCTGATGATAGGACATGAAGGGTTGATGTTGAGGGTGGCACTTGATGATGATGATAGGACATGAAGGGTTGATGTTGAGGGTGGCACTTGATGCTGATGATAGGACATGAAGGGTTGATGTTGAGGGTGGCTCTTTATGATGATGATAGGACATGAAGGGTTGATGTTGAGGGTGGCACTTGATGATGATGATGATAGGATATTAAGGGTTGATGTTGAGGGTGGCTCTTGATGATGATGATGATAGGATATGCAGGGTTGATGTTGAGGGTGGCACATGATGATGATGTGTCACAACGGGCTCGGCGAATGTGAGTATTTCATTTCCTACGGTTTGCCTCCTAGACATGTGGATATTTTAAACTTTATAGAGCAAAACTCACACGCTCCATTCGTCTACAACCCGCGGGTGTTGGAAGATTTGTTTACCAACACGTGCGGTCTATATTGTGCTTATTATATACTTCTTAAGTGTCGAGGCGCGAAACTTAACAGAATTCTCATGCCTTTTTCAGCGAGACAGCACATAAACGATCGTATTATTTATCGTTTGCTCGCCCCGTGGATAATTCGGCTTCGAGGGGCCCACGGACGCTTAAAATTATCAACAATCGGACAGTAATATATATTTTCGCATATGTGTTGTATATTTGTTGTATTAATAAATATGTGTGAAATATCGAGCGACTTTTTTGTTTTGCTTTATCGTGAATGTGAAAGAGAGAGAGAGAGAGAGAGAATTTGTGTGGCTTGGTGATGATGTTGTTGAGGGTGGCACATGATGAGAGAGAGAGAGAGAGAGAGAGAGAGAGAGAGAGTTGAGGGTGTGGCTTGATGATGATGTTGTTGAGGGTGGCACATGATGATGATGTTGTTGAGGGTGGCACATGATGAGACAGAGAGAGAGAGAGAGAGAGAGAGAGAGAGAGAGAGAGAGTTGAGGGTGTTGAGGGTGGCACATGATGATGATGTGTCACAACGGGCTCGGCGAATGAGGTTTTGTCAAAATGGAGGGCGGTTGTGTTGTGAAGGCTAATGAAACTTCCTACACCCCTGTGTTTGATAGACATTTAACACAAACAGACAGTACAGCCAAAACAGGAGGGAGGAAACCCAGATGGTTAAAATTATCACCAATCGGACAGTAATAAATATTTTCTCATATGTGTTGTGTATTTGTTGTATTAATAAATATATGTGAAATATAGAGCGACTTTTTTGTTTTGCTTTAGCGTGAAAGAGAGAGAGAGAGAGAGAGAGAGAGAGAGAGAGAGTTGAGGGTGTGGCTTGATGATGATGTGTCAATTTGTGTGGCTTGGTGATGATGATGGTGTTGTTGAGGGTGTGGCTTGATGATGCTGTTGAGGGTGGCACATGATGATGATGTGTCATTTTGTGTGGCTTGGTGATGGTGTTGTTGAGGGTGTGGCTTGATGATGATGGTGGCACATGATGATGATGATGATGATGTTGAGGGTGTGGCTTGATGATGATGATGATGATAAGAGAGAGAGAGCGTCACTATTTAATCATGATGACGACCATTAATCACTACACATGATGATGTTGCCCGAGCCGACCCGCGACGACGACGACCCCCGAGCCGACCAGCGACGACGACGACCAGCGACGACCAGCGACCGCCGCCGACCAGCGCCGATGATGATGACCGAGGTGGCCCGATGATGATCGTTACTAACACCCCTTTGCCTTTTTTTTTAGCCATCACATGATAACACGACCCCCGCAAGTTTTAGACTGACATACAAGTTTTCCATATTTGCCTCCTGTTGCCATCACACTCGACCACCCGCAAGTTTTAGACTCACATACAAGTTTTAGAGGTTAGCCTACAAGTTTTAGAACCACTGGTCTCCAAACACACCTACAAGTTTTAGAACCACTGGTCGCACCTGAGATAAGACGAGGCCGACCACTTGACCACTTGAGATAAGACGAGGCCGACCACTTGACCACTTGAGATAAGACCACCCGCGCCGAGCCAGGTCACCTGAGATTGCACGATACATGCTGCACGACGAGATTCACTTGTAGATGGAGACCAGTGGTTCTAAAACTTGTAGGCTAACCTCTAAAACTTGCGGGGGGTCATCATGGCGTAGACGATGACTTGGAGGGGAGTAGTTGTAGGAGCGGCAAACTTGAGTTCTATCGACAAGGGTCCGCTTGTGGCTAGCTCAAAATGGGAGCCGTCCAGTAGACTAGACGAGAGGTCAAAACCAAATAGACAATATCCGTCCTTGAACTCTCTATAAGCAACGTTATTCCCGGCGTCTTTACCAGTCAGACCCATGGCCAGATTTGTGCCGAAAAAAGCTCTCGCGTATTGATTTCGTTCAAAGTCCATAGTTAGAGGCTTTCCCGAGATGCATTTCCCGTCGACCGTCAGGTTCATATAAATCAGACCAAAGTGTTGAAAATTGAACGGGTTAGCTGAATAAACGCCATTAAACGCACTGGCCGTAATCAGACCTATCACTACACGGGTCGGTGTTTGAGACAAAAATAAATTGTCTTGACTGTGGGAGAACATCCCGCTAGCGATTTCGTGGTTCGTGAGTTGATGGTTCGTTGAGTCCGTGGTTCGTGGGGTTGTGGTTCGTGGTTCGTTAGTTGATGGTTCGTGGTTCGTTAAGTCCGTGGTTCGTGGGGTTGTTGTTCGTGGTTCGTGAGTTGATGGTTCGTTGAGTCCGTGGTTCGTGGGGTTGTTGTTCGTGGTTCGTTGAGTCCGTGGTTCGTGGGGTTGTTTTTCGTGGTTCGTGAGTTGATGGTTCGTTGAGTCCGTGGTTCGTGGGGTTGTTGTTCGTGGTTCGTTAAGTCCATGGTTCGTGGGGTTGTTGTTCGTGGTTCGTGAGTTGATGGTTCGTTAAGTCCGTGGTTCGGGGGGTTGTTTTTCGTGGTTCGTGCGTTGATGGTTCGTTAAGTCCGTGGTTCGTGGGGTTGTGGTTCGTGGTTCGTTAGTTGATGGTTCGTTAAGTCCGTGGTTCGTGGGGTTGTGGTTCGTGGTTCGTGAGTTGATGGTTCGTTAAGTCCGTGGTTCGTGGGGTTGTGGTTCGTTAAGTCCGTGGTTCGGGGGGTTGTTTTTCCTGGTTCGTGCGTTGATGGTTCGTTAAGTCCGTGGTTCGTGGGGTTGTGGTTCGTGGTTCGTTAGTTGATGGTTCGTTAAGTCCGTGGTTCGTGGGGTTGTGGTTCGTGGTTCGTTAGTTGATGGTTCGTGGTTCGTGGTTCGTTAAGTCCATGGTTCGTGGGGTTGTGGTTCGTGGGGTTGTGGTTTATTAAGTTTGTAGTTTGTTAAGAGCGTGGCTCGAGAACTCATATTGAGTTGTTGTTTTACAATTTAAAGTTATATTCATTTTTGTCAGTTCTCGTAGTTTTTGTTGTTGTTGCGGTGAGTCATCATTGGTGATGTCTTATTAAAGATATGTTCTTCGTTAGTAATAGTTTTCTATATGAGAAGACGGTGATTATAATTTGTCACCTTTTTTTTATACTGTTTAAAACGTTTAGTAGATGATGATAACATATGTACAAACATATAGCAAAATATAAAAACCATGGTTTTAGTCAAACAAATAATGTCTTTTTTTATTTACACATATATTTATAGAGAAAGAGAGGGGGAAAACGCGAAAATTAACGATAAGTGGGAGAAATTGAAAATCGAATACTGAAATGTAAGCATTATAACAACTGGTTCCGTCAAATTAACCAAAAGCACGCAATAGTGGCACTGTCAACATGCTACTAAGATTATAATTAAAAACAAACGATAATATGCCGACAGAATGATAACCGTATTAGAAAAGGCATACCCACAAGGGGGTTAGTCATATTGAGATTGTAAAACGCTTCTTCGGTTGTCTAGATGTCCATCGAGGTGCCTCCTAGGTTTCTGACCTTGCCTCCTAGAAAGTTCTGACCTTGCCTCCTAGGTTTCTGACCTTGCCTCCTAGGTTTCTGACCTTGCCTCCTAGGTTTCTGACCTTGCCTCCTAGGTTTCTGACCTTGCCTCCTAGGTTTCTGACCTTGCCTCCTAGGTTTCTGACCTTGCCTCCTAGGTTTCTGACCTTGCCTCCTTGGTTTCTGCCCTTGCCTCCTAGGTTTCTGACCTTGCCTCCTAGGTTTCTGCCCTTGCCTCCTAGGTTTCTGACCTTCCCTCCTTGGTTTCTGCCCTTGACTCGTAGGTTTCTGCCTTCGCCTCCTAGGTTTCTGACCTTCCCTCCTTGGTTTCTGCCCTTGACTCGTAGGTTTCTGCCTTCGCCTCCTAGGTTTCTGACCTTCCCTCCTTGGTTTCTGCCCGCGCCTCTTAGAAGGTTCTGTATAAACTTTTGTACAAATACCGTTTTCCCACACCCGGTAGGATGGGACTTACCCCTACAAATCGGTTTCTTCGTGTATCGATATGGAAAACTTCGTATGTTAGATTTTTTATTTCGAGTTCTTAGATAAGTTTGTAGATAGGTCCAACTTTCAGTTATGTGAAACAGATACTGATAGTTTATATTTAGCTTTAAGTGCACCTAAGTTGGAGGCTATAGTTAAGTCAGGGCTGCGGAATGAGTTTAATAGCGTATATAAAGACTGGTTTCCTGTCGAGTTTTGCGATGACCATATTAGCCAGACTGTGTAAACTGTAAGGGTGTTAAAGCATACACCAAACGAACGCCCGGGCTTTTTAAACTAGAGTCCGAAGGGACGGCTCTTGTTAGTTTATGTAGTAAGACGTACCATTGTAGTGGGGATTACGATAAAATCAATTGTAAAGGGTTAAGTAAGCAACACAGCAAATTAGCTAAAGATATGTTTTTAGAGGTTCTCGCTACGCAAAAGGCTAAGGGTGGGAAAAATGTAGGTTTCAAAGTCTTAAATAATTCCATATTTTCCGACAGTCAAACAAGAAAGGCTCTTTCCTATTTCTATATATAAAAAGAAATGTAGCTGATGATAACGTCTCGACTACGCCTTTAGATATTTAACTCTTTACACTACCAGTTTAGACTACCCATGATGATAACGTCTCGACTACGCCTTTAGATATTTAACTCTTTACACTACCAGTTTAGACTACCCAGCAATCTCTAACAGTTTCACCCCTTATGATTCATTTATGACATAGAACTAAGCAGACACCCAACTACATACCTATAAATAAAGGTTATCCCTGTACTATATTTTGTTTGCTTTACCGTGAATGTGAAAGAGAGAGAGAGAGCGAGAGAGAGAGAGAGAGAGAGAAAGAGAGAGAGAGAAAGAGAGAGAATTTCGCGGTTTGATACTTTGATGGTATGATGCTGATGATAGGACATGAAGGGTTGATGTTGAGGGTGGCTCTTGATGATGATGATGATGATAGGACATGAAGGGTTGATGTTGAGGGTGGCACTTGATGATGATGATGATAGGACATGAAGGGTTGATGTTGAGGGGGGCTCTTGATGATGATGATGATAGGACATGAAGGGTTGATGTTGAGGGTGGCTCTTGATGATGATGATGATAGGATATGCAGGGTTGATGTTGAGGGTGGCACATGATGATGATGTGTCACAACGGGCTCGGCGAATGTGAGTATTTCATTTCCTACGGTTTGCCTCCTAGACATGTGGATATTTTAAACTTTATAGAGCAAAACTCACACGCTCCATTCGTCTACAACCGCGGGTGTTGGAAGATTTGTTTACCAACACGTGCGGTCTATATTGTGCTTATTATATACTTCTTAAGTGTCGAGGCGCGAAACTTAACAGAATTCTCATGCCTTTTTCAGCGAGACAGCACATAAACGATCGTATTATTTATCGTTTGCTCGCCCCGTGGATAATTCGGCTTCGAGGGGCCCACGGACGCTTAAAATTATCAACAATCGGACAGTAATATATATTTTCGCATATGTGTTGTATATTTGTTGTATTAATAAATATGTGTGAAATATCGAGCGACTTTTTTGTTTTGCTTTATCGTGAATGTGAAAGAGAGAGAGAGAGAGAGAGAGAGAGAGAGTGAGAGAGAGAGAGAGAGAGAGAGAGAGAGTTGAGGGTGTGGCTTGATGATGATGATGTTGTTGTTGAGGTGTGGCTTGATGATGATGTGTCAATTTGTGTGGCTTGGTGATGATGTTGTTGAGGGTGGCACATGATGAGACAGAGAGAGAGAGAGAGAGAGAGTTGAGGGTGTTGAGGGTGGCACATGATGATGATGATGTGTCACAACGGGCTCGGCGAATGAGGTTTTGTCAAAATGGAGGGCGGTTGTGTTGTGAAGGCTAATGAAACTTCCTACGCCCCTGTGTTTGATAGACATTTAACACAAACAGACAGTACAGCCAAAACAGGAGGGAGGAAACCCAGACGGTTAAAATTATCACCAATCGGACAGTAATAAATATTTTCTCATATGTGTTGTGTATTTGTTGTATTAATAAATATATGTGAAATATAGAGCGACTTTTTGTTTTGCTTTAGCGTGAAAGAGAGAGAGAGAGAGAGAGAGAGAGAGAGAG
The DNA here is from genome assembly GCA_032433765.1 of Megaustenia siamemsis. Lineage (NCBI taxonomy): Eukaryota > Metazoa > Mollusca > Gastropoda > Stylommatophora > Ariophantidae > Megaustenia > Megaustenia siamemsis. Next base: position 75,941,910 of record JAVIAB010000160.1, on the reverse strand, counting down.
AGAGAGAGAGAGAGAGAGTTGAGGGTGTGGCTTGATGATGATGTTGTTGAGGGTGGCACATGATGATGATGTTGTTGAGGGTGGTACATGATGATGATGTGTCAATTGAGGGTGGCTTGGTGATGATGATGATGATGAGGGTGGCACATGATGATGATGTTGTTGAGGGTGGTACATGATGATGATGCTGTTGAGGGTGGTACATGCTGATGATGTGTCAATTTGTGTGGCTTGATGATGGTGTTGTTGAGGGTGTGGCTTGATGATGATGGTGGCACATGATGATGATGATGATGTGTCAATTTGTGTAGCTTGGTGATGATGATGTTGAGGGTGTGGCTTGATGATGATGGTGGCACATGATGATGATGATGATGATGATGTGTCAATTTGTGTAGCTTGGTGATGATGATGTTGAGGGTGTGGCTTGATGATGATAAGAGAGAGAGAGCGTCAATATTTAATCATGATGATGTTGCCCGAGCCGACCAGCGACGACCATTAATCACTACACATGATGATGTTGCCCGAGCCGACCAGCGACGACGACGACCAGCGACGACCAGCGACCGCCGCCGACCAGCGCCGATGATGATGACCGAGGTGGCCCTCCGATGATGATCGTTACTAACACCCCTTTGCCTTTTTTTTTTTTTTTTATAGCCATCACATGATAACACGACCCCCGCAAGTTTTAGACTGACATACAAGTTTTCCATATTTGCCTCCTGTTGCCATCACACTCGACCACCCGCAAGTTTTAGACTCACATACAAGTTTTAGAGGTTAGCCTACAAGTTTTAGAACCACTGGTCTCCAAACACACCTACAAGTTTTAGAACCACTGGTCGCACCTGAGATAAGACGAGGCCGACCACTTGACCACTTGAGATAAGACGAGGCCGACCACTTGACCACTTGAGATAAGACCACCCGCGCCGAGCCAGGTCACCTGAGATTGCACGATACATGCTGCACGACGAGATTCAGCTGCACGATACATGACTATATTGCATGATACTGCACGAAATGTTCAAATCCTTGCACTAAACCCCTTCCTTACTACTAACCTGCTTCAGTTGTATATAACTTGTCTAATTTGTGTCATTAACTAACCTGCCTCTGTTGTATATAACTTGTCTAATGTGTGTCATTACCTAACCTGCCTCTGTTGTATATAACGTGTCTAATGTGTGTCATTAACTAACCTGCCTCTGTTGTATATAACTTGTCTAATGTGTGTCATTAACTAACCTGCCTCTGTTGTATATAACTTGTCTAATGTGTGTCATTAACTAACCTGCCTCTGTTGTATATAACGTGTCTAGTGTGTGTCATTAACTAACCTGCCTCTGTTGTATATAACTTGTCTAATGTGTGTCATTACCTAACCTGCCTCAGTTGTATATAACTTGTCTAATGTGTGTCATTAACTAACCTGCCTCTGTTGTATATAACTTGTCTAATGTGTGTCATTAACTAACCTGCCTCTGTTGTATATAACTTGTCTAATGTGTGTCATTAACTAACCTGCCTCTGTTGTATATAACGTGTCTAGTGTGTGTCATTAACTAACCTGCCTCTGTTGTATATAACGTGTCTAGTGTGTGTCATTAACTAACCTGCCTCTGTTGTATATAACTTGTCTAATGTGTGTCATTACCTAACCTGCCTCTGTTGTATATAACTTGTCTAATGTGTGTCATTAACTAACCTGCCTCTGTTGTATATAACGTGTCTAGTGTGTGTCATTAACTAACCTGCCTCTGTTGTATATAACGTGTCTAGTGTGTGTCATTAACTAACCTGCCTCTGTTGTATATAACGTGTCTAGTGTGTGTCATTAACTAACCTGCCTCTGTTGTATATAACGTGTCTAGTGTGTGTCATTAACTAACCTGCCTCTGTTGTATATAACTTGTCTAAAGTGTGTCATTAACTAACCTGCCTCTGTTGTATATAACGTGTCTAGTGTGTGTCATTAACTAACCTGCCCCTGTTGTATATAACTTGTATAATGTGTGTCATTAACTAACCTGCCTCTGTTGTATATAACTTGTCTAAAGTGTGTCATTAACTAACCTGCCCCTGTTGTATATAACTTGTATAATGTGTGTCATTAACTAACCTGCCTCTGTTGTATATAACTTGTCTAATGTATGTCATTAACTAACCTGCCTCTGTTGTATATAACTTGTCTAAAGTGTGTCATTAACTAACCTGCCTCTGTTGTATATAACTTGTCTAAAGTGTGTCATTAACTAACCTGCCTCTGTTGTATATAACTTGTCTAATGTGTGTCATTAACTAACCTGCCTCTGTTGTATATAACTTGTCTAAAGTGTGTCATTAACTAACCTGCCTCTGTTGTATATAACTTGTCTAATGTGTGTCATTAACTAACCTGCCTCTGTTGTATATAACTTGTCTAATGTGTGTCATTAACTAACCTGCCTCTGTTGTATATAACTTGTCTAATGTGTGTCATTAACTAACCTGCCTCTGTTGTATATAACGTGTCTAATGTGTGTCATTAACTAACCTGCCACTGTTGTATATAACGTGTCTAGTGTGTGTCATTAACTAACCTGCCTCTGTTGTATATAACGTGTCTAGTGTGTGTCATTAACTAATCTGCCTCTGTTGTATATAACGTGTCTAGTGTGTGTCATTAACTAATCTGCCTCTGTTGTATATAACTTGTCTAATGTATCCCTACACATCTGCCCATCCTGTCTGTGACGTGCATCTCTTTAGTCTATCTACGTGTAAAGTATCTCAACAAAACCAGTCACTGTCTTCTAATGTCCCATTTAACCTTCCTAGGCTGTCTCCCACACATGCTGGCATAGTCGACACATAACTTGTGTCTCCCACACATGTTGGTATAGTCCACACATAACTTGTGTCTCCCACACATGCTGGTATAGTCCACACATAACTTGTGTCTCCCACACATGCTGGTATCGTTCACACATAACTTGTGTCTCCCACACATGCTGGTATCGTTCACACATAACTTGTGTCTCCGACACATGCAGGTATCGTTCACACATAACTTGTGTCCCCCACACATGCTGGTATAGTCCTTACATAACTTGTATCTACTATACGTGACATAATTTCTCACATAAGACTTTCTGTGTCTCCTACACATGGGTCATATTTCTTACAACAAACACCATTGTCTCACACCTGTCTCGCATACCTCATTCACGCCTCACTTGCGCCTCATACATGATCCTACATCTGTACATCCCATACATGATCCTACATCTGTACATCCCAAACATGATCCTACATCTGTACATCCCATACATGATCCTACATCTGTACATCCCACACATGATCTTACATCTCTACATCCCACACATGATCCTACATCTGTACATCCCACACATGATCCTACATTTGTACATCCCACACATGATCCTACATCCGTACATCCCATACATGATCCTACATCTGTACATCCCACACATGATCCTACATCTGTACATCCCATGCATGATCCTACATCCGTACATCCCACACATGATCTTACATCTGTACATCCAACACATGATCCTACATATGTACATCCCATACATGATTATACATCCGTACATCCCACACATGATCCTACATCCGTACATCCCATTCATGATCCTACATCCGCACATCCCACACATGATCCGCACATCCCATACATGATCCGCATATTCCATACATTATCCTACATCCACACATCCCACACATGAAACTACATCCGCCCTTCCCACACATGATCCCACATCTGTACATTCCATACATGATCCTACATCCGCACTTCCCATTCATGATCCTACATCCGTACATCCCACACATGATACTACATCCGCCCTTCCCACACATGATCCAACATCCGTACATCCCATACATGATCCTACATCCGTACATCCCATACATGATCCTACATCTGTACATCCCACACATGATCCTATATCTCTACATCCCATACATGATCCTACATCCGTACATCCCATACATGATCCTACATCCGTACATCCCTTACATGATCCTACATCTGTACATCCCATACATGATCCTACATCTGTACATCCCATACATGATCCTACATCCGAACATCCCATACATGATCCTACATCTGTACATCCCACACATGATCCTACATCTGTACATCCCATATATGATGATGATCCTACATCCGAACATCCCATACATGATCCTGCATCTGTACATCCCATACATGATCCTACATCTGTACATCCCATACATGATCCTACATCCGTACATCCCATACATGATCCTACATCTGTACATCCTACACATGATCCTACATCTGTACATCCCACACATGATCCTACATCTGTACATCCCACACATGATCCTACATCCGTACATCCCATACATGATCCTACATCTGTACATCCCACACATGATTCTACATCTGTACATCCAACACATGATCCTACATATGTACATCCAACACATGATCCTACATATGTACATCCCATACATGATTATACATTCGTACATCCCACACATTATCCTACATCCGTACATCCCATACATGATCCGCACATCCGCACATCCCACACATGATCCGCACATCCCATACATGATCCGCATATTCCATACATTATCCTACATCCATACATCCCAAACATGATCCTACATCTGTTCATCCCATACTTGATCCTACATCCACACATCCCACACATGATACTACATCCGCCCTTCCCACACATGATCCTTTATCCGTACATCCCACACATGATCCTACATCTGTACATCCCACACATGATTCTACACCTGTACATCCCATACATGATCCTACATCTGTACATTCCACACATGATCCTACATCCGTACATCCCATACATGATCCTACATCTGTACATCCCACACATGATCCTACATCTGTACATCCCATGCATGATCCTACATCCGTACATCCCACACATGATCCTACATCTGTACATCCAACACATGATCCTACATATGTACATCCCATACATGATTATACATCCGTACATCCCACACATGATCCTACATCCGTACATCCCATACATGATCCTACATCCGCACATCCCACACATGATCCGCACATCCCATACATGATCCGCATATTCCATACATTATCCTACATCCATACGTCCCAAACATGATCCTACATCTGTTCATCCCATACTTGATCCTACATCCACACATCCCACACATGATACTACATCTCTACATCCCATACATGATCCTACATCCGTACATCCCATACATGATCCTACATCCGAACATACCAAACATGATCCTACATCCGTATATCCCATACATGATTCTACATCTCTACATCCCACACTTGATCCTACATCTGTACATCCCATATATGATGATGATCCTGCATCCGTACATCCCATACATGATCCTGCATCCGCACATTCCACACATAATCCTACATCCGTACATCCCACACATGATCCTACATCCGAACATCCCATACATGATCCTACATCCGTACATCCCATACATGATCCTACATCCGTACATCCCATACATGATCCTACATCTGTACATCCCATACATGATCCTACATCTGTACATCCCATACATGATCCTACATCCGTACACCCCATACATGATCTTACATCCGTACATCCCATACATGATCCTACATCTCTACATCCCACACTTGATCCTACATCTGTACATCCCATATATGATGATGATCCTGCATCCGCACATTCCACACATAATCTTACATCCGCAAATCCCACACATAATCCTAAATCCGTACATCCCATACATGATCCAACATCCGTACATCCCACACATGATCCTACATCCGCACATCCCATATATGATCCTACATCCGCACATCCCACACATGATCCTACATCCTACACATGATCCTACATCCGTACATCCCACACATGATCCTACATCCGTACATCCCACACATGATCCTACATCCGTACATCCCACACATGATCCTACATCCGTACATCCCACACATGATCCACACTACCCAAATCGTGGATCCCAGACCGTGTTACGGAGTTCGTGCACGTGGGTTTGTTTCTCGGATTGTCTCGAGATTCTCGAGAAGGATATTGAGGCACCTATGGGATCGTCCGGTATGCAGTGATGATGATTCTAACAAACAAATAAGTGCACGAGCGTCTCTCTCATACACCGTTTGTGTCGCTCACATTGGACGTGTGTCTCCCATGAGTGGGTCGGCCCTCTCACATTTGATGTGTGTCTTCCATGAGTGGGTCGGCCCTCTCACATTTGATGTGTGTCTTCCATGAGTGGGTCGGCCCTCTCACATTGCTCGTGTCGTTCGTTCATAAACACGTGCCTCAAAATCATGACTCGTCAACCAATTAAGAGTTATGTCTCTCACATACGCGACCAGTTCTCTCATTCGAACCTCATGTCTATCACACGTGTCTCATGTCTCTGCTTCATGGCTCGTGTCTGTAGTTTGTGGCTCGTGTCTCTCATTACTGGCTTTTGGCTCTTACTCATGGCTCTTATCTCTTAAACGTGGCTCGTGTGTTTCATTCATGCATCGTATCTCTCACTCATGCATCGTATCTCTCACTCATGTGTCGTGTCTCTCACTCATGTGTCGTGTCTCTCACTCATGTGTCGTGTCTCTCACTCATGTGTCGTGTCTCTCACTGATGTGTCGTGTCTCTCACTCATGTGTCGTGTCTCTCACTCATAGTCATGTCTCTCGTTCATAATTCATATCTCTCACTCATTACTCGCGTCTCTCATTCATGACTCCTGTCTCTCACTCATACTCGTGTTTCTCACTCATAACTCATATCTCTCACTCATGACTCGTGTCTCTCATTCATGACTCGTGTCTCTCACTCATACTCGTGTCTCTTACTAATGACTTGTGTCTCTCGCTCATACTCGTGTCTTTCATTCATAATTCATATCTCTCACTCATGACACGTGTCTCTTATTCATGACTCGTGTCTCTCACTCATACTCGTGTCTCTCACTCATAACTCATATCTCTCACTCAAGTCTCGTGTCTCTCAGTCACAACTCATACCTCTCACTCGTGACTCGTGCCTCTCACTCATGACTCGTGTCTCTCACTCATAACTCATATTTCTCGCTCACGAGTCGTGTTCTCACTCATGACTCGTGTCTCTCACTCATAACTCATATCTCTCATTTATAACTCGCATCTCTCACTCACGACTCGTGTATCTCACTCATAACTCGTGTTTCTCACTCATAACTCATATCTCTCACTCATAATCGTGTCTCTCCCTCATAATTGTTTTTCTCACTAACGAGTAATGTCTCTCACTCATACTCGTTTTTCTCACTCACGAGTCGTGTCTCTCTTTCAAAACTTGTGTCTCTCACTCATGCTAGTGTCTCTCACTCATACTCGTTTTTCTCACTCACGACTTGTGTCTCTCACTCATACTCGTTTTTCTCACTCACGACTTGTGTCTCTCACTCATACTTGTGTTTCTCACTCATAACTACTATCTATCAATCATGACTCGTGTGTCTCACTCATGACTCGTGTCTCTCACTCATGACTCGAGTCTCTCACTCATAATTCATATCTCTCACTCATGACTCGTGTCTCTCTCTCATAACTCGTATCTCTCACTCATGACTCGTGTCTCTCGCTCATGACTCGTGTCTTTCACTCATGACTCGTGTCTCTCACTCATAATCGTGTTTCTCATTCACGACTCGTGTTTCTCATTCACGACTCGTGACCTCATTTATGACTCGTGTCTCTGACTCACACTCATGTTTCTCACTCACGAGTCGTGTCTCTCATTCATACTCATGTCCCTCACTCGCGACTCGTTTCTCTCACTCATACTATTGCATCTCACTTATAACTCATGTCTCTCACTTGTGACTCGTGTCTCTCATTCACGACTCGTGTCTCTCACTCATACTCGTGTTTCTCACTCACGACTCGTGTCTATCACTCACGGCTCGTGTCTCTCACTCATGACTCGTGTCTCTCACTCATGAATTGTGTCTTTCACTCACGAATAGTGTCTCTCACTCATACTCCTTTTTCTCACTCATACTCGTGTTCCTGACTCACGACTCGTGTCTGCCACTCATGACTTGTGTCTCTTATTCACGGCTCGTATCTCTCACCCATGACTCGTGTCTCTCACTCACGACTCGTGTCTCTCACTCATAGCTCGCGTCTCTCACTCATACTCGTTTTCACTATCACGAGTTGTGTCTCCCACTCATGACTCGTTTCACTCACTTATACTCGCTTTTCTCACTCACGACTCGTGTCTCTCACTGATATTCGCTTTTCGCACTCACGAGTTGTGTCTCTCACTCATGACTCGTGTCACTCACTCATACTCGCTTTTCTCACGCACGACTCGTGTCTCTCACTCATACTTGTTTTCTCACTAACGAGTAATGTTTCTCACTCATACTCGTTTTTCTCACTCACGAGTCGTGTCTCTCGTTCAAGACTTGTGTCTCTCACTCATGCTCGTGTCTCTCACTCATACTCGTTTTTCTCACTCACGACTTGTGTCTCTCACCCATACTCGTTTTTCTCACTCATGACTTGTGTCTCTCACTCATGACTCAAGCCTCACACTCACGAGTCGTTTCTCTCGTTCATGACTTGTGTCTATCACTCACACTCGTGTCTCTCACTCATACACGTGTCTTTCACTCACGAGTTGTGTCTCTCACTCATGACTCGTGTCTCCTACTCACGAGTCGTGTCTCTCACTCATACTCGTTTTTCTAACTCGCGATTAGTGTCTCTCACTCATACTCGTTTTTCTCACTCACGACTCGTGTCTTTTACTCATGGCTCGTGTGTCTCACTCATGACTCGTGTCTCTCACCCATACCGTATTTCTCTCCGACGAGTCGTGTCTCTCATTCATACTCGTGTTCCTCAATCACGATTTGTGTCTCCCACTCATAACTCATGTTTGTCACTCATGACTCGTCTCTCTCACTCATGACTAGTGTCTCTCACTCATGATACGTGTCTTCCACTTATGACCAATGTCTCTCACTTATGACTTGTGACTCTCACTCATACTCGTGTCTCTCACTTATACTCGTGACTCACACTCATACTAGTGTCTCTCACTTATACTCGTGACTCTCACTCATACTCGCGTCTCTCACTAATGACTCGTGTCTCTCACTCATAACTCGTCTCTCTCACTCGTGACTCGTGTCTTTCATTCACGACTCGTGTCTCTCACTCATACTCGTGTTTCTCACTCACGATTCGTGTCTCTCACTAATGTCTCGTGTCTCTCACTCATAACTCGTCTCTCTCACTCGTGACTCGTGTCTTTCATTCACGACTCGTGTCTCTCACTCATACTCGTGTTTCTCACTCACGATTCATGTCTCTCACTAATGTCTCGTGTCTCTCACTCATGGCTCGTGTCTCTCACTCATGGCTCGTGTCTCTCACTCATGGCTCATGTCTCTCACTCATGGCTCGTGTCTCTCACTCATGGCTCGTGTCTCTCACTCATGGCTCGTGTCTCTCACTCATGGCTCATGTCTCACTCATGGCTCGTGTCTCTCACTCATGGCTCGTGTCTCTCACTCAAGGCTCGTGTCTCTCACTCATGGCTCGTGTCTCTCACTCATGGCTCGTGTCTCTCACTCACGACTCGTGTCTCTCACAAATGGCTCGTGTCTCTCACTCATACTCGTTTTTCTCACTCACGAATCGTGTCTCTCACTCATGACTCGTGTCTCTCACTCATGGCTCGTGTCTCTCACTCATGATTTGTATCTCTCATTCACGACTCGTGTCTATCATTCATGACTCGTGTCTCTCACTCATGTCTTGTGTGTCTCACTCACTAATCGTGCCTCTCACTCATACTCGTTTTTCTCACTCATACTCGTGTTCCACACTCAGGACTGGTGTCTGCCACTCATGACCTGTGTCTCTTATTCACGACTCGTGTCTCTCACTCATGACTAGTGACTCTCACTCACGAATCGTGTCTATCACTCATACTCGTTTTTCTCACTCACGACTCGTGTCTCTCATTCATGACTCGTGTCTTTCACTCATACTCGTTTTTTTCACTAACGAATTGTGTCTCCCACTCATGACTCGTGTCTATCACTCATACTCGTTTTTCTCACTCACGAGTCGTGTATCTCACTCATGACTCGTGTCTCTCACTCATGGCTCGTATCTCTTACTCATGACTTGTCTCTCATTCACGACTCGTGTCTCTCACTCATGACTCGTGTCTCTCACTCATGACTTATGTCACTCACGAGTACTCACTCACGAATAGTGTCTCTCACTCTTACTCGTTTTTCTCACTCACGAGTTGTGTCTCTCACTCAGACTCGTTTTTCACACTCACGACTCGTGTCTCTCACTCATGACGCGTGTCTCTCACTCATACTCGTTTTTCTCGATCACGAGTTGTGTCTCCCACTCATGACTCGTGTCACTCACTCATACTCGTTTTTCTCACTCACGACTCGTTATTCTCACTGATACTCGCTTTTCTCACTCACGAGTTGTGTCTCTCACTCATGACTCGTCTCTCACTCGTACTCGTTTTTCTCACTCACGAGTTGTGTCTCTCACTCATACTCGTTTTTCACACACACGACTCGTGTCTCTCACTAATGGCTCGTTTTTCTCACTCACGACTCATGTCTCTCACTCATACTTGTTTTTCTCACTAACGAGTAATGTCTCTCACTCATGCTCGTGTTTCTCACTCATACTCGTTTTCTCACTCACGACTCGTGTCTCTCACTCACACTCGTTTTTCTCACTCACGAGTCGTTTCTCTCGTTCATGACTTGTGTCTGTCACTCACACTCGTGTCTCTCACTCATATACGTGTCTTTCACTCACGAGTTGTGTCTCTCACTCATGACTCGTGTCTCTCACTCACGAGTCGTGTCTCTCACTCATACTCGTTTTTCTAACTCGCGATTAGTGTCTCTCACTCATACTCGTTTTTCTAACTCGCGATTAGTGTCTCTCACTCATACCCGTGTTTCTCACTCACGAGTCGTGTCTCTCATTCATACTCGTGTTCCTCAATCACGACTTGTGTCTCCCACTCATGACTCATGTTTATCACTCATGACTCATCTCTCTCACTCATGACTAGTGTCTCTCACTCATGACTCGTGTCTTTTACTCATGACCAGTATCTCTCACTTATGACTTGTGACTCTCACTCATACTCGTTTTTCTCACTCACGAATCGTGTCTCTCACTCATGACTCGTGTCTCTCACTCATGGCTCGTGTCTCTCACTCATGGCTCGTGTCTCTCACTCATGACTCGAGTCTCTCACTCATGACGCGTGCCTCTCACTCGTGACTCGTGTCTCTCACTCATGACTCGTATTTCTCACTCATGGCTCGTGTCTCTCACTCATGATTTGTATCTCTCATTCACGACTCGTGTCTATCATTCATGACTCGTGTCTTTCACTCATACTCGTGTCTCTCACTCATACTCGTGTCTGCCACTCATGACTTTTGTCTCTTATTCACGACTCGTGTCTCTCACTCATGACTCGTGTCTCTCACTCACGAATCGTGTCTTTCACACATACTCGTTTTACCCACTCACGACTCATGTCTCTCATTCATGACTCGTGTCTCTCACTCATACTCGTTTTTCTCACTCACGAATTGTGTCTCCCACTCATGACTCTTTCTCTCACTCATACTCGTTTTTCTCGCTCACGAATCGTGTATCTCACTCATGGCTCGTATCTCTCACTCACGACTTGTGTTTCTCATTCACGACTCGTGTCTCTCACTCATGAATCGTGTCTCTCACTCATGACTTATGTCTCTCACTCATGAATAGTGTCTCTCACTTATACTCGTTTTTCTCACTCATACTCGTGTTCCTCATTCACGACTCGTGTCTGCCACTCATGTCTTGTGTCTCTTATTCACGACTCGTGTCTCTCACTCATGACTCGTGTCTCTCACTCATGACTCGTGTCTCTCTCTCACCACTTGTGTCTCTCACTCATACTATTGTATCTCACTTATAACTCGTGTCTCTCATTCTCGACTCGTGTCTCTCACTCATACTCGTTTTTCTCACTCACGACTCGTGTCTGTGACTCATGGCTCGTGTCTCTCACTCATACTCGTTTTTCTTACTCACTATAGGATCTCACTACCTAGAGAGGGTTAGATATAGGATCTCACTACCTAGAGAGGGATAGGTTTAGGATCTCACTACCCACAGAGGGATAGATATAGGATCTCACTACCCACAGAGGGATAGATATAGGATCTCACTACCCACAGAGGGATAGGTTTAGGATCTCACTACCTAGATAGGGATGGATATAGGATCTCACTACCTAGAGAGGGATCGATATAGGATCTCACTACCTAGAGAGGGATAAATATAGGATCTCACTACCTAGAGAGGGATGGATATAGGATCTCACTACCTAGAGAGGGATGGATATAGGATCTCACTACCTAGAGAGGGATGGATATAGGATCTCACTACCTAGAGAGGGATGGATATAGGATCTCACTACCTAGAGAGGGATGGATATAGGATCTCACTACCTAGAGAGGGATGGATATAGGATCTCACTACCCAGAGAGGGATAGATATAAGATCTCACTACCTAGAGAGGGATAAATATAGGATCTCACTACCTAGAGAGGGATAGATATAGGATCTCACTACCTAGAGAGGACCAGACATCGGATCTCACTACCCAGAGAGGGCTAGACATCGGATCTCACTACCCAGAGAGGGCTAGACATCAGATCTCACTACTCAGTGAGGGCTTGACATCGGATCTCACTACCCAGTAAGGGCTAGATTTCGGATCTCACTACCCAGTGAGGTCAAGACATCGGTTTTCACTACCCAGAGAGGGCTAGATATCGGATCTCACTACCCAGAGAGGGCTAGATATCGGATCTCACTACCCAGAGAGGGCTAGACATCGGATCTCACTACTCAGAGACCAGGAGAGGTAAAGCCACGAGGAAACCTCGAGTTTGATTTTCTTTATTTACATTCCCACAGCCCGTGAGTGAGAACTTGACCTGGGCTCTCCATGTTCAGAGGCGGATGTCTTACCTCTAGACCACCAAGTTATCTTATCCACCCCCCCCCCCCACACACATACACAAATATACACGATTCCCCATGCACGTTCCGCCCCTAACACAATACACGCCTTCATTCGATCACTAGAGGACGAATCGCGTCTCCCAGTGACGTGTCCTGGTCACGTGTCACATGTTCTGGCTTTCATCAAACTGATTACAGCACTCGATCTTCACAACGCGGAAAGTATCGATTGCTGAATAAATTAAGCAATACACAAATTAATGTTTGCGGATCAATAAACATTATCGAGAAAAAATCGTAATCTTTTCATTAAAAAAATGAGAAATCGATATTTTGACGATGAAATGATGGGCACGGACTTTTGTCGGTTGTAGTTGATGTTTGTATGTTTGGGAGAGTTTGTATAAGTGCTTGTTTGTAAACTCTTGCAGAGTTTGCAGCGGAAACATAAATGTGTAGACCAGAACTTCGGTACTGCCCGAGATTTAATCCAGGAAAGTGCGACAGAAAAACGGCTACCTGAAACAAGCGCAATCAATCGAATTATTGGTAACCTGTTGGTCTACTTTGATTGGCTCGGCTTCAAAGTGTGACGTATTTGTAGCGTCAATTAACCCGTCTGACCTTTAACCTTTATTGTGTCGTCACGGAAGTCAAGATATATCTATTTTTGGCCAGTAATATAAAAAAAAAAAACGTGGTTTCCTATTTTAGCGTTCAAGTGATCATGGGAGCTTGACTCTTTGTTCTGTGCCGTCATGGAGGGGTAGGAACAACATCATGACACACGATGGGCTGGTCATTACTTGTATATGGTGGGGTAGGAACAACATCATGACACACGATGGGCTGGTCAGTACTTGTATATGGTGGGGTGGATCAACCCGCTCAGGGCTGATGGGACCATCCTGGCCACGGATACAGTCTGGGTGTTCTTCCATAGCCTGTTCATGTCTTCAATTCCCAATTATTTCCTTACTCATTAGGGATGGATAAAACCTGCTGTATTTTGCTCTTTAACTGGTCTATCCCAGGACCCAATAGTAGCCTACATATCCTCCATCTGTACCCCGCCCACAATGAACAAGGCGTCAAATCTAGACAGAATGTGCTGAACTAAGGCAGAAACTACAGGGCAATCATCACGACCTGGAAATAGCTCAACTTCATCATGGAAATGAAACTGTAGGTCTGCCCTCACGAACCACAGACCAGATGGAAGTCCTCTCCTACCAGAACGGGGATAGAAGCAACGCTTAAAAACTATTGAACCAAATAAAAAAACACCCCGGAAACAAATAATAATAAATGAATATTTTTATAGAGGGAAACTTCCGAGGCGATAATTCAGCGAATCATAAGAGGAAGAGATGAGTTTTACAGCACGCGGGAAAAATGATAAATAAACAAGAACAGAAAAAAAACAAAAAACAATTTATGGTCCGAAGCAGGATCGAACCCGTACTCCTTGGCACTGCGCCTTGCCACGAGAAGCCGAAGGCTAGGGAACACTGCCACTCAGACCCGTGTGTCCACTGAGAGGGAGACGCTCAGTGGTTAGTGCACTCGACCACAAAGAACAAGAGGTTGGGTTCTATCCTGATCGATGGCTTCCGGGTTCACCCAGCCTCAAATGGGTACCAGACTTTTTCTGGGAAAGTAAAGCGGCACGGGTGTAATACCGACCACATTACTCCAAAAATCACGTGCCGAAGGTCTGTTTAAAAAATATGGTCACTAACACCATATTCCCTATACGCACGCCTCTTGGTGTGACGTAGCTCTTTGTGTGTTGTATATCCAACGACGGAACAGAGCATGTGTGTAAGGCGCGCACCCAAAGCTCTGTCCAAGTGTAAGGACACCCGGAGAGGTAAGCACTGGTGCCCAGCAGTTACAACCGGAAGAACGAAAGGCTATGGGAGAACGCCCAGACTGAAACCGGATTCCAAGAATACTTTTCTATTCATGTCCAACATCAGGAACGTACCCCTGTTCAATTTCCGTTCGCTATATCTTCATTAATCGGAGGTCATAATATAAATAATCTAAGGTATGCTGATGATACAGTCTTAATCGCTAAGAGTGAAAATGATTTACAAGAAATGTTAGACATTGTAGTGAAGGAAAGCAAAAATAAAGGACTCAGCCTTATTTGCAGAAAGACAGAAGTAATGGTAACAACAAAGAAAAAGACATCCCCTCAGTGCAAAATACGAGAAGTGGAACAATATTAAAACAGGTAAATGAATTTAAATATTTGGGAACTTTCTTAACCTCAGACGGAAGTTGTACAAAAGAGGTGAGATGTAGAATGGCTCAGGCAAAAGCTACTTTCCAAAAAATGAGGAAGATACTATGCAATCCATTTTTGACAATAGAAACAATAAAAAGAGTTCTTAATTGTTATGTAGAGCCAGTCTTAACATATGGATGTGAATCATGAACAATAGAACAACAGACAAGAAAATCACTGGAGTCTGTAGAAATGTGGTTTTACAGAAGAATGTTGAAAGTACCATGGACAGCTAAGAAGAGTAAGGAAAACGTTCTGAAAGAGGCCAAAGCAAAAAGATAGCTAATTTCCAATATTAGGAAGAAACAATCATAATTTTTTGGCCATGTAATGAGAAGAGACAAGCTGGAATATGTTGTAACTGGAAAAAATGGAGGGTTGCACCAAGCACTTCATCAGAAAAGCCATATCTATGGAATGTTCATCTGACATTGTTCTTGAATGATGTCCAAGTTAATGAGACATCAGAATCGTGTGGCGGCAGCTACAAGAAGGGAGCGGAGAACATCATCAATTGTGTTTTTACTAACTACAGGTCATGTGGCTTCTGTTGGATTGAAAATGATAACTTACCACCACTGTGTGTCTATATGTTTGGAATTGGAGTCATCAATGATGGCCTAACATCATAAAGTGCTACGACGATCATCATTTTCGGGAGGACGTAAACTCCCATGGTATATGGTGGATAGGCGGCAGGAACCATTGAAGGCTATGCATGAAAAGTGTTCCTTCTTGCAGTTTCCTCATATTCCAAGTCCGGCTTGTTGCAGGAGCTACTGAGTTAAGTGCTCTGTGCACACCGTGAGCTGTGTGTCTCATCCGTTTTGATCCTGCTTCGATATCCCGCTTGTTTACGATGAATGATGATATCGTATGACGGGGAACAGTTGGCTGTGTTCACTTTCTGCGCGGTTTCGCCTTATGTCTTTTGGCGTGTGCTGAGACTGCTACGATGGGGACTACAGTTACCTTTCTTTGTTTGGGAGATGAGTTGGTAATTCGGATGATTCCACTGGCACGGGCGGTTGAGCAATTATGGATTTTAATTCGTTTGCTGTGAGACCGAGGCCTTCCATAACCAATAAACAATAACAATAACAATAACAAAAAGAAAAAAAAAACCAGTAAGCTTAAGAGAATGGCTTGGCAGAAGGTCAACAACAGAAATGATAAATAACTGTCGTGATCGAAAGTTGTGGAGAGACATAATCACCTACGCCAGCAGGCCCGGTACTTGATGATGATGATGATGTTGATGGTATCTTCATTGGTGTATGAATTATTGAAGAAATGATGGGTTCGGTAGCGAGTGAGACACACTGTATTTGGAACTGATCCTCTAACTTGTCCTAAATAGTCAAGCACACATTTTCTCTTCTTTTCATGTGTACGAATACGTACATTTTGTTCTTGTACACGATTATTATTTTCCTGTACTTGTACATTCCGTTGTTGTACACGAACATTCCTTTGTTGTACATGTACAGCCTGATGTTGTACACGTACATTTCGTTGCTGTATCCGGATATTCAACCCCTATATTCTCTTGTACACGTACATTCCGTTGTTGTACACGTACATTCCGTTGTTGTACACGTACATTCGGTTAATTACACGTACATTCCTTTGTTATACACGTACAATCTGTTGTTGTACAAGTACATTCCGTTATTGGACAAGTACATTCCGTATGTGTGCACGTATATTCTGTTGTACACGTACATTCCGTTGTTGTACACGTACATTCCGTTGTTGTACACGTACATTCCGTTGTTGTACACGTACATTCCGTTGTTGTACACGTACATTCCGTTGTTGTACATGTACATTGTGTTGTACACGTACATTGTGTTGTACACGTACATTCTGTTGTTGTACACGTACATTGTGTTGTACACGTACATTCCATTGTTGTACACGTACATTGTGTTGTACACGTACATTCCGTTGTTGTACATGTACATTGTATTGTTGTACATGGACATTTGTTTTCTGTCACAAAAAGATTATCATCTCAAACTTTTCCCCGTAACTGTTCTCCTCATTTCTTTCCATCTTCCCTGCTATGCCTAAATTCATTCATTCATTCATCCATTCATCCATTCATTCATACATTCATTCATTTATTTTCCTCTCAATGCGAAGACGGTATATAAAGTAAAAAAAAAAAAGTAAAGTACCCCCGTCACGCCAAGTGGCGTATAGGGAAATATGGTGTTAGTGACCATACAATTTACTGACCTTCAGCACATGATTTTTTGGGGTAATGTGGTCGGTATTACGCCCGTGCCGCTTTACTTTCCCAGAAAAAAAATCCGGTACCCATTAAAGGCTGGGTGAACCCGGAAGCTATCGGTTGGGATCAAACCCTACCTCTTGTCCTTCGTAGTCCAGTTCACTAACCATTGAGCTATCGCGGCTCCCACGGCATATAAAACGGAAGTCATTGCTCTCCATGATTGACGATTCCATGTTGTTTCTTAGTCCCATGGTTGAGCCTTCCCTAGAAATTGTTCTGTGTAGCGGCGATTGTCTTGGTCTGCCTTGCTTTCTTTTACCAGATGGTTTCCACATGAACGCCCGACAAGGAAGTCTTTCTTCAAGATATCTATTTCCAAATGGCACATTTACCTACTCTATTATCTGCTGTGATGTTATTTCACTCAGCATGAACGGTTCTATGAAATCACTTGTGGAAAATGACAAAACAACACAAGGGGAGGTAGAGTATCAAATGTTAAAATCAGAGAAGAAATCGTCATCAAACCGTGTCTGAAATATTTATAGGAACTACAAATGAAATGATTGTGTCGTGCTGAAGTCGGATGTGTTGGGCCGAAAGGCGCAAATATCACAGTTATACTGTAAACAACAACACAACGCAGACACGCCCACTTAACGTCCTTTTAAGGGCGGATGATGAAGAGGTGTACTCATTTAGTCATTGGGCGAACGCAAGCGAGCAAGCAAATGATTGTGCTGCCAGTGCAGCACTGGACCATACGTGCAAAGAACAATAGACAAAAATACAACCTCTACTGAGATGTTATGTGTTAGACAAATGGCAGGAAATAGCCTGAGAGACAAGGTCAGAAATGAAGAACTGAGGAAATAAAAAAAAAAAACTAGGAATAAACCCTACCATAGAATAAATAAAGAAACAACAGATAAAATGATTTAGCCACATGACAAGGCAGACATATTTTTTAAAAAAAAAACAACACAACGAGCCTTCAATAAACGTTTCGAGAACACCAGACACAAGGGCCGACCACGAAAAAGATGGATTATCGGTTTACTGGAAACACTAGGAAACATAACAGCAGCAGAGGTGAATAGAAAAGGAAAAAAAAACGTAAATTATGTCTCTCCTCGACGCTGAAACTCAAATAAGGGATGAAGAGGAATATTCTAGTCTACTACGATACTCTAGAATACTTTAGTCATCGGGCGAACGCAACCAACCAACCAAATAAGGGATGATGAAGAGGAATATTCTAGTCTACTACGATACTCTAGAATACTTTAGTCATCGGGCGAACGCAACCAACCAACCAAATAAGGGATGATGAAGAGGAATATTCTAGTCTACTACGATACTCTAGAATACTTTAGTCATCGGGCGAACGCAACCAACCAACCAAATAAGGGATGATGAAGAGGAATATTCTAGTCTACTACGATACTCTAGAATACTTTAGTCATCGGGCGAACGCAACCAACCAACCAAATAAGGGATGATGAAGAGGAATATTCTAGTCTACTACGATACTCTAGAATACTTTAGTCATCGGGCGAACGCAACCAACCAACCAAATAAGGGATGATGAAGAGGAATATTCTAGTCTACTACGATACTCTAGAATACTTTAGTCATCGGGCGAACGCAACCAACCAACCAAATAAGGGATGATGAAGAGGAATATTCTAGTCTACTACTATACTCTAGAATACTTTAGTCATCGGGCGAACGCAACCAACCAACCAAATAAGGAAGGAAAGAAGAAATGACATGAAATGGTATGGGCATTTAGAATGAAACAAGACCAGATGTCATCAAGAGTATTCTGTCTAAGAACATCAAATTAGAAGGGAGCCGCGATAGCTCAGTGGTTAGTGAACTGGACTACAAAGTACAATAGGCCGGGTTCGATCCCAAACGACAGTTTCCGGTTCATCCAGTCTTAAATGGGTACTAGATTTTTTTCTGGGAATGTAAAGTGGCAAGGGCGTAATACCGACCACATTACCCCAAAAATCATGTGCTGAAGGTCTATAAAATGTATGGTCACCAACACCATATTCCCTAGACGCCGCCACTTGGCGTGACGGGGACTCTTGACTTTACTGACATCAAAACAGAAGGTAAGAGGAAGATCAAGGAAAACATTGGTAAATGGAATCAGCGACATATGCGAAGATCAAGGAAAACATTGATAAATGGAATCAGCGACATATGCGAAGATCAAGGAAAACATTGATAAATGGAATCAGCGACATATGCGAAGATCAAGGAAAACATTGATAAATGGAATCAGCGACATATGCGAAGATCAAGGAAAACATTGATAAATGGAATCAGCGACATATGCGAAGATCAAGGAAAACATTGGTAAATGGAATCAGCGACATATGCGAAGATCAAGGAAAACATTGGTAAATGGAATCAGCGACATATGCGAAGATCAAGGAAAACATTGATAAATGGAATCAGCGACATATGCGAAGATCAAGGAAAACATTGATAAATGGAATCAGCGACATATGCGAAGATCAAGGAAAACATTGGTAAATGGAATCAGCGACATATGCGAAGATCAATGAAAACATTGGTAAATGGAATCAGCGACATATGCGAAGATCAAGGAAAACATTGGTAAATGGAATCAGCGACATATGCGAAGATCAAGGAAAACATTGGTAAATGGAATCAGCGACATATGCGAAGATCAAGAAAACATTGATAAATGGAATCAGCGACATATGCGAAGATCAAGAAAACATTGATAAATGGAATCAGCGACATATGCGAAGATCAAGGAAAACATTGGTAAATGGAATCAGCGACATATGCGAAGATCAAGGAAAACATTGGTAAATGGAATCAGCGACATATGCGAAGATCAAGAAAACATTGATAAATGGAATCAGCGACATATGCGAAGATCAAGGAAAACATTGGTAAATGGAATCAGCGACATATGCGAAGATCAAGGAAAACATTGGTAAATGGAATCAGCGACATATGCGAAGATCAAGGAAAACATTGGTAAATGGAATCAGCGACATATGCGAAGATCAAGGAAAACATTGATAAATGGAATCAGCGACACATGCGAAGACCAAGGAAAACATTGGTAAATGGAATCAGCGACATATGCGAAGATCAAGGAAAACATTGGTAAATGGAATCAGCGACATATGCGAAGATCAAAACATTTCCTTTTTAACAGCAACGAGATACGCCAAAGAAAGGCGTTCCATTTATGAAAAGAGAGTATCAAACAACAAGCAAGGAAATATCTAGAGACATCACAATACACTGACAACAACCTCCTTTCTCATCGACGCTTGAAAACATCAGCAGCTAGATATAAGATAGAAAGATACAAGTTTTTCTTGTTGGTCTTCTCTCTAATCCTCTTGGAGCCATGTCGATAACTCAGAGACAGAGTTATTGAGTTATTTGCGGGTCATCAAAAATTGCACTCCGAACATGTCCATAGGTTCTCAAATCCCCTCCTCAGCAAGTCCCGCAGTATCCAGCGACTGACGACTCCAGTTCTGTGTTGGTTGATAAGTCTTCTTACACGCCCACTAAGTTTCTCCTTTCTGTCTGTGCCCGTCTTAACTCCCATGTCTTTCATCAGAAGGAGTGACATGCGCTCAGAGATTACAGAACATGACTACACGGGCAAGAATTTGAAATCGATCCTGATCGATGGCTTCTAGGTTAACCCAGCCTTAGATATGTACTGGATTTTTTTTCTGTGATATAAATCTTCACCTTGAGTGAAATAGAAACCACCTTAAAGCTAATGACCAATAACAAGGCTGCTGGAGAGGATAAGTTAACAGCTGAGATCCTCAAGGCAATTGATAGCCATAATTTAATACATCTCCAAAAAATGTTCAACATCATTTGGAAAACAGAGAAGACGCCTCATAAATGGAAAAAAGGAATCATTGTTAAGATCCCAAAAAAGGGCAATCTTAGAGATTGTAACAATTGGAGAGGCGTGACACTTTTGTCAGTTGCCTCAAAATTATTCTGTAAAATCATCCTAAATAGAATAAAGGATTCAATAGATACAGTAATGCGTGAAGAACAGGCTGGGTTTAGAAAAGGGAGAAGCTGTCTTGACCACATTTTCACTCTACGACTTATATTGGAGGAACACATTGAAAAGCAAAAACCTTTTGTACTTAACTTCATCGACTTCAAAAAAGCATTTGATAGTATTCATAGAGATTCTTTGTGGAAAATTCTGAAGCAATATGGCTTACCATCAAAAATCATAAATATTATCAAAGACATGTATGATGGTTACACATGTGCAGTTCGAACAGAGGAAGGACTGAGCGAATGTTTCCCAATAGAAACTGGGGTTAAACAAGGATGTATTTTATCGCCCTTGTTATTTGGAATTGTTATGGACTTCATAATGAAGAAATGCTGCACTGGTAATAAAGGCATCGAATGGATACAAGGAGACCATTTGGAGGACCTGGACTTTGCTGATGACATAGTTCTCATCAGCAATCAGATAAAAACGATGCAGGAAAACACAAATGAACTATCATCAATAGCCAGCAAAATTGGGCTTGAGGTCAATCATGAAAAGACTAAAGTCATGAAAAGTTTAATTCCAACAAGTGACAAAATATACATGGAAAACAAACCAGTAGAAGAGATCGATCACTTCATCTATCTTGGAAGTCACATTGATCGAGAAGGGGATACGAGCAAAGAAATTAGAATCAGACTGGCTAAAGCAGCAATGTCTTTCAGAAGCCTTGAAAAGTTGTGGAAATCAAAACTCATTAGCACAAACACAAAACTTAGGCTATTCAAATCAAATGTACTATCAACCCTTACGTATGCGTGTGAAAGCTGGAAAACAACAAGAGATATAGAAACAAAGTTGAACGCATTCGAAAATAAATGTCTAAGGA
The DNA here is from genome assembly GCA_032433765.1 of Megaustenia siamemsis. Taxonomy (NCBI): domain Eukaryota; kingdom Metazoa; phylum Mollusca; class Gastropoda; order Stylommatophora; family Ariophantidae; genus Megaustenia; species Megaustenia siamemsis. Next base: position 75,919,327 of record JAVIAB010000160.1, on the reverse strand, counting down.
AAATACTTGGTATAGAATGGAACGAATTCAAAACAAACGAGGAAATTAGAGAAATCGCCAATCAGCCACTAATATCTTCAGTAATAAAGAAAAGACGATGGTCATACGTTGGACATGTGATGAGAAGAGATAATAATCGAATAGCAAAGCAAGCCCTCATATGGGAAACAACAGGTAAAAGAAAAAGAGGAAGACCCAGGGAGACACTGAGAAGAACATTGATGAGAGAGGCAAGAGCAGCAGGAATCGGCTCCCTCAATGAGATAGAGCTGCTTGCACAGAACAGAGACAGATGGCGAGATTTGATAAAATATCTTTAAAAGAAAACTGCTAGAACAAAAATTCATATAGGAGAAGGTGTATCTTGGTCTACGCCCTATGGGCCGGTTACGGCTCGAAAGGTCAATAGATAGATAGATAGATATAAATCGCACAGACGTTGTACTGACCACCCTACCCCTAAACATCATGTGTCAAAGTTCTGTTACAAAATATGGGCGATAACAACATACTCCTTGTACACCTTATTTCTCATTTTAGTTTGAAACAAAGAATAACAAAATGTTACATCTTCTCAATATTCCTGTATGGTGCAGAAACATCGACATTAGACAAGAAAACTGAACAGAAAATGGAAGCCTTTGAAATGTGGATTTATAGAAGAATAGGTAGAATTGGATGGAAAGAAAAGAAAACAAACGATGAAGTTTTAAAACAACTAAAAATAAAAAGAGAACTACTAAATACAATTAAGACAAGACAAATGAAATTGGGGGGGGGGGGGGGAGGCACGTCAAAAGACACAACAGCCTACTAAAAGTAATTTTGGTAGGGAAAATACAAGGTAAAAGAGGCAGACCAAGATTAACATGGACGAGTAACATCAAAAGATGGACAAGTCAATCTATGACAACCTGTATTATTAAAGCAAGAAACAGCGTGGAATGGTGATCCATGGTAGCCAACCTTCGTTGCGGAGACGGCACTCGATGATGATGATGAGTTTGAAACTGTTTTGTTTTAGATACTTCATGATTAGTGAGCTGTGTATGGCTACATTTACTTACATCACTGTGTGTGCGTTCTTTGTTCTTCTGGGGACCTATTGACCCGAAACGTCGTTAAAAATTGTGTTGTCCAGTAAATACGTAAAGCGGGGGAGCTGGTTGGTCTCGAGGCAAGACGCCGACCTCGAGACAGAGAGGTTGTGGGTTCAAATCCCTGCTGTATTAGTTGGGATTTTTATTTATGATTTCTCTCTGCGGCAACCACCCCTGGTTTCAGCAGCGAGACCCGGCTTGAAACGTCAATTACTCATCGACGGAAAAAAAAATACATCCGAAGACGGAGTTACCTGCCTATGTGGCGAGGGACCCCTATGCACACCGCTGCCAAGGAAAAACGGATTAACACACACAATTCAGTTCCTGGCCTCTAGGAACTTCGTCTGAGGTAAAAAGATGGCGACGGCAAAGAAATCAAATAGAATAGAATAAAAACGTAAAGCTTTAACCATGTCATTTTGTTCTATTGTTTTCCCTATTTCTCATTTACAATCAATTTTTGTCTACAGCCTCGCATTCGTATACATTTCTTTGCCTTGACTAACAACTCGCGTGCCGAGACTCTTTTTGTATTTTTCCACTCTAACAACTTTTCTTGTGTCTGTCCCTTCAGGTGGCCATTAAAATCATCGACACACGCAAGATTAAGGAGGAGTATCAGAAAAGTAACATCCAGAGAGAGGCCAGGATTCTGGGACAGTTGCGTCATCCCAACATTGTGCGGCTGTATGAGACCCTTAAAGTAGGCAGAGTTATGTTATGTTGTGTTGGTATGGTAGATGTTTTGTTGTATTGTCTTGTGTTGAGCTGCGTTATTGTTTTGCTGTGTTGTGTTATTTTATGGCTTATGTTTCTTCCTCTTTCTTCTTTTCTCTTTCTCATTGGTACCTAAAGGTGTCGTGGTTTATATCATTTGTCGCTCTTGTGCTGCTCGAATTGTCTGAATTAGTGATTTTCCTTTGTTGTTACATGTCTCTGTCACTGCATCTATCCATCTTCTTTTCTCTTTCACTGATACCTAAAAGGTGCCGTGATTTATATCATTTGTCGTTCTTGTGCTGCTCGAATTGTCTGAATTAGTGATTTTCCTTTGTTGTTACATGTCTCTGTCACTGCATCTATCCATCTTCTTCTGGGTCTTCCTCTTGGTCTTTTTCCATGCATTCTCGATAAGAACACCCTTGATGGTGATTGGTAAGGATTCATTCTGACCAGGTGGCCAAACCATTTAAATTGTTGCTGTTCTATATATTCTTGGCAGGATTTTATTCCTACCATTTTTCTTATGGTTTCATTTGGTATTCTATCTCTTCTTCTGTTGTTTGTTACTTTTCTCAAGCAACGCATCTCACATGTATTTATCTTTCTTAATTGTGATTTAGAAAGGGTTACATATTTGACTTTCATAGCACAAAGTTGGTATGAAGATGCTATTTATCATTTGTTGTTTAGCTGGCATAGAAATGTTTGGATGTCTTAGCAATGGTGAAAGCTGGTATGTGACAGCATTTGCTTTTTGTATTCTCATGTCGATTTCTCTGTCTAGCTTTCCATCTTCTGTAAACATTGTGCCCAAATACTTGAATTCCTCTACTTGTTTTATTTCTTTATCTTTGATCTTAATGTTTAATGGGTGTCTTAATTTGCTTATTCTCATAGCCTCTGTTTTTGTTGTGTTCATTTTCATACTGTAGTTTGTGCAGCTTTTATCTAGAGATGTTAAATGCTGTTGTAGCAGGTTTTCATCCTCATATATTAGGCATTGGTCATCTGCGAAGAGTAGCTCATTGATGTTGGAGTTTTCTACCTCTATGTTATTATTTGATTTGTCCTTGTTGTTGGTTGTTTCCTGATTTATTTTGTCCATATATATGATGAAGAGGAGTGGTGAGAGGACACATCCTTGTCTTACACCTGTTGTAACCTGAAACCATTCTAACAGACATTCCGATGTTCTAACGGCACTTTGACTGTTTTTATATAATGCCATTATATTATCTAGTAGTTGTCCTGCTACACCGTAGGTTTCTAGAGTTTGCCAAAGTTTGTTCCTTCCACACGGTCAAACGCTTTTTCCTGGTCTATAAACACTATATTTAGGTTTCTGTCATTTTCTATAACAACATTGTGTGGTTGTATGAGACCCTTAAAGTAAGCAGAGTTATGTTAAGATGTGTTATGGTAGAGGTTTTGTTGTATTGTCTTGTGTTGAGTTGCGTTATGGTTTTGCTATGTTGTGTTATTTTATGGGTTATGTTTAATGTTCTTTATTATTTTAGATGTGTTAAGGTTAAGTTGTGTTTTGGTTATTTTGTGTTGTGGTTATGTTGTCTTGTGTTGGAGTTATGTTGCGTTGTGTTAGGGCTATGTTGCGTTGTGTTGAGGTTATGTTGTTATAGTATATTTATTGTTTCTTATTATTTTTGTACTCTCTTGAAAGCACATCACATTTATTTTTTAGTTGATCACAACAGGTAAATTATGACAGACTCTTTCTCTGAATACATAATGATCATCAAGTTTATTGATATCTCTAGGCACAATGATCGACTAGTGGTTGATGCACTTATCTTAAATTAGTGTTAATTAATTCGGGACCTCTCTGAGGCAATTCGCCGATGACTATGATCCGTCCCAAGTGCATAACTTTCATATAACATTATTCAACCTACGTTCATGGTGAATGTGAAACAACTTGAATTACTCTTAAGCATTTGCACAACACTAAAGTTCATATTCTCATTGCTAGACTCACTACTCGCTATCAACTTCTTCCAATAACTTCTCAACTGACTTGAACTACAACTTGAAGATTCTAACTTCCTAACTAACTGGCTTCACTTACTAATCTTAACTTTCTAACTGTCCTGACTATACTAACTGTCTAATTCTCCTTCCTGACTAACTAACTCGAGCTGTTGACTTTCTATTCCTGACTAATTCATTTCTGACTGTCCCAAACCTATAGTGTTGAAGTTTAAATACTCCAACCTCACACTTTGTGTGACATATCTTCAGCCAATCAAATCGTCGCAAAGTGACCACTTGCGACCCTTTTAGCCAATCCATTCTCACTACAACAATTCCACAGCCAAATTTCCATTTCCGAACTGTGACTCAAAGTTCAACTTATGTCCAAGACTTGACCGTTCCATGACTTCAGTCTAAAATTTGTCAAAACAAACTATTTGTGACATCATCTTCATGACCTGACCCATCCTTTACTGTCCGGTACTTTCCCCAACCTGCTAATGTAGATATTTCCATGGACCTAAACTATTATGTGTCGTCCAGTAATTCTGGACATTTCCTTCTTCCCACTTTCTGTGTATCCACTAACACCCCCCCCCCCCCCAATGTGAACTTCTATTTCTGGCTGGAAATTTTCCATATTTAAATTTTACGTCTTAACACTGATGGTCGCTACCATTTATTACTGCTATTGTCTATTGAGAAGCGGGTAACAACTAAGTTACCTGCCCCCATGCTCTCATTAGCTATACTCTATTACAATGTTGTGTGGGGTTATGTTGTGTTTTGGTTAATTTGTTTTGTGTTGTGGTTATGTTGCGATGTGGTGGGGTTATGTTTTTGTTGAGGTTATGTTGTGTTGGGTTTATGTTGTGTTGGGATTGTGCTGTGTTGAGGTTTCGTTATGTTGCTTTGGAAACTGTTGCAATGCGTTATGGTCATGTTGTGTTGTATTGGGGTTTGTTGTGTTGTAGTTATTTTGTGTTTGGATTTTGTTGTGCTGGCATTTTGTTCCTTCGTGACATGGTTAAAAATGAATATGATGACGATGATAATTTTGATGTGATAGTTATCTATCGTTCTCCAAAAGTATTGTCTATATCTGCAATGTCGTTTTCTGTATACATTTTTTACTGTCTTTTGTAACTCTTGCAGTGGCCCATATAGTTTTGTCTGTAGTGTTGTATCTATGGGCTAATGGATTTTCCTTAGTCCACTATATTCAGTACAGTCTTGAAGTATGTGTTCAGCAGTCTGTGGCGCCTGTCCACATGTACAAGTAGTTGATGTGGCGATCTTGAATTTTGTATACATGTGACTATGGAGTCGATTGTGTCCTGTTCTGAGGCGTATAATGATAACTTGTTCATATCTATTCATATTATGAAAGGCATCCTGATTTGGGGCTTGTGGTCCTCTGATTGATTTGATTATCTGTTTCTTATGATGGTATGTAACCGGTGTATCTAGTTGTGTGCCTGTTGAACCTTCCTTTAGTAGGTGATCTGCTCTCTTGTTTCCTGGTATTCCACAGTGAGATGGGATCCACTGCCGGGTGACCATGTGGTGCTCAAGATCCATCAATAAGATCTGCAGATGTGATAACATTCTGGATTGTAGTGCCTGGAGGATATGATATTGATACTAATGATTATGGTGGTGATGATGATGACGACGACGATGATTAATGATGATGATGATGACGATGATGGTGAAAAACGTTCAGCTATCCGAACAAATGTTCGTATTTAGCGTTCTTCATGGGCCCAAACCTTTTCTTGATCTGATTCTGCGCTGAAATGTACCAATCCTGCATTTCATATACACATGTATTACTCTATGTGCAGTCCACGGTCTGCCCACTATTTGTACACGATCTGTCCGTGGTCAGTTCACGATCTATCATCGGTCAGTCCATGATTTCAACACGATTTGTCCGCTTTGTGTCCACGGTCTATACACAATCTGACGTCCACGATCTGTCTACGATCTGTCAGCGATTTGTCCACGATCTGTCCACAATCTGTCCACGATCTGACCACAATGTGTCCACAATTTGTCCACGATCTGTCCACAATCTGTCCACGATCTGACCACAATGTGTCCACAATTTGTCCACGACCTGTCCACAATCTGTCCACGATCTGACCACAATGTGTCCACAATTTGTCCACGATCTGTCCACAATCTGTCAACGATCTGTCCACAATCGGTCCACGATCTGTCCACAATCTGTCCGTTATCTGTCCACAATCTGTCCATGATCTGTCTATAATTTGTCCATGATCTGTCCACAATCTGTCCGTTATCTGTCCACTATCTGTCCACAATCTGTCCGTTATCTGTCCACTATCTGTCCACAATCTGTCCACGATCTGTCCACAATGTGTCCGTTATTTGTCCACGATCGGTCCAAGATCTGTCCACAATCTGTCCGTTATTTGTCCACGATCGGTCCACGATCTGTCCACAATCTGTCCTTTATCTGTCCACGATGGGTCCACGATCTGTTCACAATCTGTCCACAATCGGTCCACGATTTGTCCACAATCTATCCACGATCTGCCCACAATCTGTCCACGATCTGTCCACAATCGGTCCACAATCGGTCCACGATTTGTCCACAATCTATCCACGATCTGCCCACAATCTGTCCACGATCTGTCCACAATCGGTCCACAATCGGTCCACGATTTGCCCACAATCTATCCACGATCTGCCCACAATCTGTCCACGATCTGTCCACAATCGGTCCACAATCGGTCCACGATTTGTCCACAATCTATCCACGATCTGCCCACAATCTGTCCACAATCGGTCCACAATCTGCCCACAATCTGACCGTTATCTGTCCAAGATCTGTCCACAATATGTCCACAATCTGCCCACAACCTGACCGTTATCTGTCCAAGATCTGTCCACAATATGTCCACAGTCGGTCCACAATCTGACCGTTATCTGTCCAAGATCTGTCCACAATATGTCCACAATCTGTCTACAATCTGTCCGTTATCTGTCCACGACCTGTTCACGATCTGTCCGTTATCTGTCCACAATCTTTCCGTTATCTGTAGACAATCGGTCCACGATCTGTCCACAATCTGACCGTTATCTGTTCACAATCGGTTCACAATCTGTCCACAATCTGTCCGTTATCTGTCCACGATCTGTCCACAATCTGTCCACAATCTGTCCGTTATCTGTCCACAATCTGTCCGTTATCTGTCCACAATCTGTTCGTTATCTGTCCACAATGTACCCACAATCTGTCCACGATCTGTCCGTGATCGGTCCACGATCTGTCCACAACCTGTCCACGATCTACTCACAATCTGTCCACGAAATGTCCACAATTTTTCCACCATCTGTCCACAATCTACCCACAATCTGTCCACGATCTGTCCGTGATCGGTCCACGATCTACCCACAATCTGTCCACGATGTGCCCATGCTATGATATTTTAAAACTACAAGGTTTGAAAGATACCAAGTAAGACTAACGCATTTACGTCCATTATTAACGCCATTTAGGGGCGACAATGACGAAGAGTATCCATCGGGCAAGCTCAAAATTCGCATTCACATTATGATCACCGTTTGTGAATGTAAGACAAAGACAATATGGCGAAGAATAACGATGACACAACTACTGAATGTATACAAATTTTGGGCATTCCTCGAAAGATGGCAACGAACCAAAAAAGGTCGTTGTCCGTTAGTTGCCAGAAGCTATGGCGACCAGTAAGTGACCTCTCTCGGGTCAAGGACAGAAAAGAAATAAATAAAACAAGTATTTATTTGCCCGGTACGCGGGGAAACGTGTGAGAGTTACCTTTGTGCGAAAAGGTGAGTAGGTGAGTAATAGGGTGATAGGTACCTCCCGAGTGCCCATTGTCTGCGATTCACTCGATCTCGCCTCGTTCTGTTCACCCAAATGTGAATATCCTGTCCCGCACGGTGTTACAGCACGATAATTCGTTTCAGCCGTGCTCCATTACAATACTGGTATCGATTCTTCGCGGGCCATTCTAAACCAAATATAGACCAGGCGAGGTCGATTATTTCCTGTTAATCAGAACCGATATATTTGCAATACGTCAGAACCTTGTGTGTGCGTGTTCTTGTTACAACAAGAACACGTTCTTCTTGCTATTGCCAGTTCTACTCTCGTGTTAGCAATAAAGGCGGTATAACCTGTTCTTGCTTTCATCATCATCATCATTATGTGCCGTCTCCGCATCACAGGTTGGCTACCAATGATAAATGTAACGGTACGAGACTTAAGTCGACGTCCCAACACGCGAGTTTTTAATGATAGGCTCGGCCGCCTATCGAAAAGTGTTCGAAGACTCCTTTCCTGTGTTGCCTCAAGTATTGTAATTCACAAGCGAGGCGCCATTCCTCCCTTTCCCAGATGTACCCACTTCTGACCTCCTCTTTCCCACGGTAGACCCAGCAACAGGTTTAACTTTAACAAATAATAAACTTATCTGTCGACTGTAAGATAAACACACAATACTATGCAGCTCTGGGCGTATATTGTCAGCCGACAGTATTCTTAACGATTAAAGTAAAAGTAAAGAGCCCCCGTCACGCCAAGTGGCGTATAGGGAATATGGTGTTAGTGACCCGTCACGCCAAGTGGCGTATAGGGAATACGGTGTTAGTGACCATAAATTTTAAAACCTTCCTCACATGATTTTTGGGGTAATGTGGTCGGTATTACGACTGTGCCGCTTTACTTTCCCAGAAAAAAATCCGGTACACATGAAAGGCTGGGTGAACCCGGAAGCCGTCGATTGGGATCGAACCCTACCTCGTGTCCTTTGTAGTCCAGTTCACTAACCACTGAGCTTTCTTATCGATTAAGTTGGGCCTTAATGTGCAGATAACAAAGTTTACTTTACGCTACGATTCAACGTATCTACGCCACTTTGACGCCAGTCAAGATGCCGAATGATGAAGTCAAAAGTGATCGACGTAGAAATAATTCTAGAGCAAAAAGCCGTTTGATTAAAGCTCTCATGAGCAATATGACGAACGAAAAAATGACTAAGAATTATCATGAGAAGTGCCATCATCATTATCTAGTGCCGTCTCAGCAACGAAGGTTAGCTACCATGGATCGCCATTCTACTCTGTTTCTTGCTTTGATGGTGCAGGTTGTCATAGATTGACTTGTCCATCTTTTGGTGTTACTCGTCCATGTTAGTCTTGGTCTCTCTTTGCCTCTTTTACCTTGTATTTTCCCTTCCAACATTACTTTTAGTAGGCTGTTGTGTCTTTTAACATGCCCCACAAATTTAATTTGTCTTGTCTTAATTGTACATATTTAGTAGTTCATTTTTTTTTTATTTTTAGCTGTTTCAAAACTTCCTCGTTTGTTTTCTTTTCTTTCCATCTAATCCTACCTATTCTTCTGTAAATCCACATTTCAAAGGCTTCAATTTTCTGTTCTGTTTTCTTGTTTAATGTCGATGTTTCTGCACTATATAGGAATATTGAGAAGATGTAACATTTTGCTATTCTTAGTTTCAGCCCTGCTGTTATTTGTTTTTTTGTTGTTAGTATATTTTTCATGGCATTAAAATTACTTTTTGCCATACGTATTCTTTTGTTTCTTTCAATTTTTTATTTTCCATCACTGGTTATAGGATGTCCAAGGTACTTGTAGCTCTGTACTGTCTCCAGATGTATTTAACTGTGATATTTAATTGTAGATCTTGTGAATTTTCTTTGTTTATGATCATAGTATTAGTCTTTTTGATATTCATATCTAGTCCATATTTTTCGCTCGTTATGTATATCACATTAAGCAATTGTTGTTGGTCTTTAGGATTTTCTGCTAGTTGTACAGTATCATCAGCAGCATGAGACGTGTAAGGAACAAAACAAAACCAGAAGTAAGTGAGGAACAATGTGGATTTGTGGAAGGGAAGGGCACCAATAATGCAAAATATATCTTATGAACATTGATAGAAAGATCTATATATGTGCTTTATAAACAACACAAAAGCATTTGACAAAGTAAAGCACGTGGAAATAATCAATATGCTGGAGAAATTAAACATTGATGGCAAGGATCTGCGAATAATAAAATCATGTACTGGCAACAAACAGCAGCTATACGAATTAGCAACCAAACAGGACAATTCCAATATATAAAACAAGGAGTCAGACAAGGCTGTCTTCTGTCGCCGGATTTGTTTTCACTTTACAGCGAATATATTATGAGATCAATAGTAGACAAAAAAGGAATTGAAGTCAACGGTCACAACATAAATAATGATAGATGGACGATGCACCACAGAAATAAAAAGCAGAATAGCTCAGGCAAAAATAGCATTTCAGAAAAAAAGAAAAATATCTTATGCAACACATCTATGTCAATAGAAATGAGAAAGAGAGTTCATCGGTGCTATATAGAACCAATTCCGACCTATGGAAGCGAATCATAGACAGTAGACAAACAAATGAAAAAACGATTAGAGGCCACAGAGATGGGGTTTCTCAGAAGAATGTTGAAAGTTCCCTGGACAGCTAAAAAGACCAATGAAGAAATTCTCAAAGAGGTCAATACAAAAAGGGAACTCCTAAAAAACATCAGAAAGAAACAATCAACATTTTTTTGGGCACATCATGAGAAGAGGAAAGTTGGAATACTTGGTTACAACTGGCAAAATAAAAAAGGAAAGAGAGATCGCGGGCGACAGAGAGAGAAGATACTGGATAGCTTGGTGTCATGGCATGGAAAACAGTCAACAATAGAACTGATACGATGTACTGTAGATAGAAGATTGTGGAAGGACATGATCGCCTACGCCAACCGATATGGCACATGATGATGATGGTTAAAGCTTCACGTAATAAGTGGACAACACAAATCAGAACGACGTTTCGGTAGAGAGGCCTTCAACAGGAACAAATATACAACACACGTACATATATGTATTTAAAGTAAAATAATTTTAAAATATTGATATTTTAACTTTTATTATTTATTTTGTATTATTTATGTTTTGTTATCTATTTTTTTATTACTTATTTTTTAAAAAAAAATATATATTTGTGCGTGTGTTGTATATTTGTTCCAGTTGAAGGCATTTGCACCGAAACGTCGTTCTAATTTGTGATGTCCACTTATTTTGTGAAGTTTAACTATGCCGATTTTTGTCAATTTTTAAAAATAAATATATTTTTATTTTTCGTTCTCCTCACTATTAGCTTCGCTTCACCGCAGCTTCGCATTTTTGATGCATTTTTGTGGATTTCTTTGCACTGACCCTAACCTTTTGCTGTCAGGTCGGGTAATTTTACCTGCTACTGTATGCAGTAAACAGTACAACCTGTGGCTGCCCTGCTGCCTTGCAGTAAGCTCGGGAGAGTAAAAGGCTAAGGGAGTGTACCCCGAAGTAAAACAACGCCACTGCCTTGTGGGTGAGACTTTTAGTCAAAGGCTAGCGGAGCCAACCGTAAATAAACCGACGGAAGGCAACAGAAAACCACCGTCGTAACTTCTTTGTACAATCATGAATCGCCACACAAGAAAAAGAGTTCTTAAATATGTAGAGCCAGTCTTAACATATGGATGTGTATCATGAACAATAGACAAGAAAATTTCTGGAGTCTGTGAAATGTGGTTTTACAGAAGAATGTTGAGAACATCATGAACAGCTAAGAAGAGTAATGAAAACGTTCTGATAGAGGTCAAAGCAAAACGAGAGCTATTTTCCAATATTAGGAAGAAATAATCATCATTTTTTGGTCATGTAATGAGAAGAGAACAGCTGGAATATATTGTAACAACTGGGAAAATTGAGAGACGAAGAGATAGAGGGAAGCAAGAGAAAAAATAACAGACAGCTTAAGAGAATGGTTTGGCAGAAGGTCAACAACAGAAATGATAAATAACTGTCGAGATCGAAAGTTGTGGAGAGACATGATCACCTACTCCAGCAGGCCCGGTACTTGATGATGAGGATGACGGTGATGACCCTAACCTACAGAGAAGAATGAAGATTTGATAGATTTTGGGGTAATCTACGCTTCTAGGGATGTATCGGTAATTCCGGTCGTGGGAGGCAAGTGGTTTGACCAGCAACTGAGCTGAGCGCATGCGTCATGATTAGAGAATACCATAGCTGATAAAGATCCGGCTTTACCTATTCGTGCTATCTATACAATCTGTCAAGTTTGGTCAAGAGAGTAGGGATCGGGGAGGGAAGGTAACCCGATACTCCAATCGGGTACAGTAGTGAAATCGGATATGCTGGGCCGATGGCGCAAAAAACATAACGTAGTTTTGAATGCGGATGGCAAAGAGGATTGTTGAATAATGTAATAGTCATCAGGCGAAAGAAAGAAAGAAAGATGAAAGAAAGAAAGATGAAAGAAAGAAAGAAAGAAAGAAAGAAAGAAAGAAAGAAAGAAAGAAAGAAAGAAAGAAAGAAAGAAAGAAAGAAAGAAATATGGATGGATGGATGCGTTCGCCCGATAACTAAAGTATTCTAGAGTATTCGTAGACTGTAGACTTCCTCTTCGTTATCGCCATTAAAAGGATGTTAAGTGGACGTGTCTGCGTTGTGTTGTATTTTGCAGTATAACACTGTGATATTGCCGCCTTTCGGCCCAACACATCCGACTTCAGCACGACTTTTTTGAGTACCGGGTTGTCTTCCCTCTTCGATCCCTGCACGCTTGACCAGACTAGACAGGTTAGTCTGTTACTGGAGGCACCGCGGAGAGGTGGAGCAGGGTCTGGATGGTTCTGGTTCACCGATCCTGGCGCAAGCCATCAGCTATGGGTCGCTGACAACTTCCAGCTCTGGTGCTGGGAGGCGCGTCTTCGCCTCCAGACAGAAATATAAAAAAGAAAGAAAGATAGGAAGAAAATGAAAGAAAGAAAGAGTAAGCATTGAACTAATTCTAAGCTACATAAAGAAACAACAAATAAACTGAGTTGCCCAACTAGAAAGAATACCGTGCGATTTCTTACCATACAAGGCTTATATTAAGAGAGGAGAAGGGAGAAGAGCAAGAAGCAGACCCAGAGTAAGATGGACAAACGACATCAAAGAAAAGCTACAACAACATCAATTGACAGTGGGTGAAGCCGCCAAGAAGGGCCAGAACTGTGTATCTCTCTCTCTACACCCGAACGGGTACTAGATGAAATGAAGATAGAAAGAAATGAAAGAAAGTAAACAAGAAATAAATAAAAAAAGAAAGAAGGAAATAAAGAAATAAAGAAGGAAATAACAAAATAGATAAAGAAAGAAATTAAACAAGAAAGAAGTAAAGAAAGAGAGAAAGAAAGAAGGTAAGAAAGAAAGAAAGGAAGGAAGAGAAAGAAACAATGAAGAAAGGAAGGAAAAGAAAGAAAGAAAGAAAGACTTATTTGTTCTCATTCGTTACTTCTTTTGTCTCTTTATTTTCCGTCCGTTTTGACTGTTTGGCTCGGCTTTCCTGAATTAATCGTAAACAATTGTATGTGTTTATTGTTTGGTTTCCGACAAACCTGGAACCCGCATCCATTACTTCTACCACGCTCTAGTGATGCTCCATCAACGGAACATGCTCATTGTTCCGCTCCATTGTGGTGTCTGCCAACTCAAACACTGTCCCCACCACCAAATAGGATATGACATACCACCCTAGGGACAGACAACTGAGCTACCGCCGAGACACTTTCTCCGGCCATGCCTTCTATACAGGGGCATAGGCAAGCCATCGTTTTCTTTTTTTTTTTAGGGCATTTGTCAATAATAGCTCGGGCAGACAGTGAAAGTGCACTTTAACAAATCCAGTGCAAATATCTTGCCGTTAATCATATTCCTGTTTTATAGGGTTAGTCTCGGATATTCCGGTCCCTGAAGAGACATTTTTTTTCCCTATTCTGAGTTCACTCAACGGCTTTTTCGTTTCATCGTTTGTAGTTAGGACGCTCGATGGGCGTAGATGGACGTTAGATGGGCGTAGAGGGACGTTAGATGGGCGTAGAAGGACGTCAGATGGGCGTAGAGGGACGTTAGATGGGCGTAGAAGGACGTCAGATGGGCGTAGAGGGACGTTAGATGGGCGTAGAAGGACGTCAGATGGACGTAGAAGGACGTTAGATATGCGTAGAAGGACGTCAGATGGGCGTAGATGGACGTTAGATATGCGTAGAAGGACGTCAGATGGGCGTAGATGGACGTTAGATATGCGTAGAAGGACGTCAGATGGGCGTAGAGGGACGTTAGATGGGCGTAGAGGGACGTTAGATGGACGTAGATGGACGTTAGATGGACGTAGAAGGACGTTGGATGGATGTAGAAGGACGTTAGATGGGCGTAGAAGATGGGCGTAGAGGGACGTTAGATGGGCGTAGAAGGACGTTAGATGAGTGTAAAGGGACGTGAGATGGACGCAGAAGGACGTTAGATGGGCGTAGAGGGACGTTAGATGGACGGTGAAGGACGTTAGATGGGCGTAGAGGGACGTTGGATGGGCGCAGAGGGACGTTAGATGGACGTATACGGACGTTAGATGGCGTAGAAGGACGTTAGATGGACCTAAAAGGACGTTAGATGGACGTAGAAGGAGGTTAGATGGGCGTAGAGTGACGTTAGATGGGCGTAGAAGGACGTTAGATGGGCGTAGAAGAACGTTAGATGGGCGTAGAAGGACGTTAGATGGGCGTAGAAGAACGTTAGATGGGCGTAGAAGGAAGTTAGATGGGCGTAGAAGAACGTTAGATGGGCGTAGAAGGAAGTTAGATGGGTGTAGACGGACGTTAGATGGGCGTAGAAGAACGTTAGATGGGCTTAGAAGGACGTTAGATGGGCGTAGAGGGACGTTAGATGGGCGTAGAAGGACATTAGATGGGCGTAGATGCGCTTTATTGTGGTTTGTAGTAAGTTGTATCATCTTCTACGTATTAAGACCTCAGCAATTCCGACTTCAGTATGCCATTTATGGAAAGATTGCTTTCTTTTTCGGTTACTATTCGTTTAGACAGACGGACTAGTATCCTACCAAAGCCAACACCAGGAGGTGGAGCATAATTCTGATAGAAATTTAGCTGTGAGGGGGGGGGGGGGGGTGTAGTCTAGAGGTATGACGTAGGCCTCAAGATAGGAAGGACTCGCGTTCAAATCCCACCAGATGCGGCGGTGACTTTACAAAAAAATATGAAAAAATTAATCCGTGGTTTCATTATGATGCTAGCCTCACTTGATCTCTTGGGTAATGCGATGTCTAGCCTGATCCAGCCATGGACCTCACATAACAAGTGTCCTCCTGGCTCATGTACAACCGATGGCCTCACATAACAAATGTCCTCATGGCTCCTGTACAGCTGATGACCTCACAGAACTAATGTCTTCCTGGCTCCTGTGCAGCCGATGACCTCACATAACAAATGTCATCTTGGCTCCATTACAGCCGATGACCTCACAGAACAAATGTCCTCCTGGCTCCTGTGCAGCCGATGACCTCACATAACAAATGTCCTCCTGGCTCCTGTACAGCCGATGACCTCACAGAACAAATGTCCTCCTGGCTCCTGTGCAGCCGATGACCTCACATAACAAATGTCATCTTGGCTCCATTACAGCCGATGACCTCACAGAACAAATGTCCTCCTGGCTCATGTACAGCCGATGACCTAACAAAACAAATGTCCTCCCGGCTCCTGTACAACCGATGACCTCACAGAACAAATGTCCTCCTGGCTCCTGTACAGCCGATGACCTCACAGAACAAATGTCCTCCTGGCTCCTGTACAACCGATGACCTCACATAACAAATGTCATCTTGGCTCCATTACAGCCGATGACCTCACACAAATAATGTCCGCCTGGCTTCTGTACAGCCAATGACCTCACACAACAAATGTCCTCCTGGCTCCTGTACAGCCGTGAACATGACACAACAAATGTCCTCCTAACTCCTGTACAGCCGAGAACCTCACACAACAAATGTCCTCCTAACTCCTGTACAGCCGAGAACCTCACACAACAAATGTCCTCCTAACTCCTGTACAGTCGAGAACCTCACACAACAAATGTCCTCCTAACTCCTGTACAGCCGAGAACCTCACACAACAAATGTCCTCCTAACTCCTGTACAGCCGAGAACCTCACACAACAAATGTCCTCCTAACTCCTGTACAGCCGAGAACCTCACACAACTAATGTCCTCCTAACTCCTGTACAGCCGAGAACCTCACACAACAAATGTCCTCCTAACTCCTGTACAGCCGAGAACCTCACAGAACAGCTCCAATTTGGGCAAGCTTTGCTTGCCGACCACGAATGACAGTCCAATGTTATCTAGCTCAATATAAGTCGTCCAGGAGATACCGTCCTCTCTTGGGACGGTCCTATGGACGAAATATTTGCGTCCAGTGACGTTTTTAACCACATTACACTGCCACGTCATGAGTTCACATGCACTCAGTCACTGGCCACGTGCTTACCGCTCACGTGCCTGGATGTTGGACAAGATGGACGCCATTTTTGTGTAGAGATGCCACGACAGACGGCTGTAGCTGCGTGATCATTGTTCAGGGATTTGACTGGTGTCTGGAACATGTTGACAAAGGATGGTGTTGATATGGGATTGAGGGAACATTGTTGTAAAAGAGGAGTGGGGATTGTTGATTGATAAGATTAATTGAGCAGATAATTACGGGGCAATTGTTGATTGATAAGATTAATTGAGCAGATAATTACGGGCAATTTTTGATTGATAATATTATATGAGCAGATAATTACGGGCAATTGTTGATTGATAAGATTATATGAGCAGATAATTACGGGCAATTGTTGATTGATAAGATTAATGGAGCCCATCGTTACGGGGCAATTGTTGATTGATAAGATTGATGGAGCCCATCGTTACGGGGCAATTGTTGATTGATAAGATTGATGGAGCCCATCGTTACGGGGCAATTGTTGATTGATAAGATTGATGGAGCCCATCGTTACGGGGCAATTGTTGATTGATAAGATTGATGGAGCCCATCGTTACGGGGCAATTGTTGATTGATAAGATTAATGTAGCAGATCATTACGGGGCAATTCTTGACTGATAAGACTGACGGAGCACATCATTACAGGTAAATTGTTGATTGATAAGAATAATGGAGAACTGAATTAGGGTGAAATTGTTAATTTGCATAGCCGTGTCGATGACGTCAGCTCCAAACATTGATGGTCCGTTACTTTGTGTCTAAAAAAAAAATATATATCAACAGCCTTTTTCCCATTACATGGTTCTGACCCGTAAGGGTGGGGGAGACTTAGATAGCTTACAGTGTGTGTGCGTGCGCATGTGTGTGTGTGAGACTGTGTAAAAGGTGATAGTTTATTTTGACTTCCAGTGCTGTAGCAACTTTCCACACAGTCTTCTTCTTCTTCTTCTACCTTTCAGCTCCCTGTGGAGCATAGGTCTTCAACACACACATTCCAAGTCGTTCTGTTTCTTGCCATTCTTTTAAGATCATTCCATGTCTTCCCCATCATCTTCATCTCTGCTCCTGTCTGTCTTCTCCATTAATTTCTTGGTCTTCCTCTTTGTCTTTTCCCCTGGGGGTTCCAAAAAAGGGCCTGTTGTGTAATACTCTCAGTTGGCTTCCGTAATGTGAGTCCTATCCAGCGCCATCATCTTCGCTGTATCTCTTTATTCACTGGTATTTGAATGGTACTTTCCCACCTTTCGAGACAGTGGTGATATCAAATTCAGAAGACAAAAGACACAGGAGGTAGGAGACAAGGCCAGACACCACGAATACATCTTCTTCGTTCTGCGGATGGATCTGTCTGTCAATTCTTGGAAGATTCAGCCACGAGAGAAGCTGTTCAGTAAAACAGCGACCACCATAAGACACTCATATTTTACCACACTACTGACATATCATGATTGCTTGCTACTATCCGTCTGTCAAGACGCTAAAGGCCATATTTCTATATAACATGTCGGGCTCCAAACCACGGGAACCCTGGTTCGAATCTCGGTAGAGTCTAAAGCTTTTCTATCGGGGGTTGAAATAAAAAGTCACACCACATCACCTCACGGCGACTGCAAGCGGCGGTTACTCTCTGGTCCTACAGTTTCCCCCGACAGATCCCAGTAATGGGAAACGCCGTGACAGATAGATATACAGTTTTAGGAGGTAAAGACAAAGAAATGCCAATGGAAGCATAAAAATGCGAAGCTGCAGTAAAGCTGAATATGAGGAAAAATTTTTTAAATACAAAAAATGGTATGTTAGAAGCTTTACGTGATAAGCCTATTTGGCCGAAACGTCGTTTAGTCTGTGTCGTCCACTTATACCGTAAAGCTTCTAACATACCATTTTTTGTATTTTTTAATTTTTCCTCATATACAGTTTTACTTGTCAACGAAAATCCCCTCCATGATATATGTAGCCCTTATAGACAATGATGTGTTTCTAATCTTCTGCTATATTTCTACGCAACGAGAGCGATGTTACTGCGCCAAGAAAGAAGACTCCGCAAAAGTGTTGCGGCAAGGTACTTGTTTCGTACACCGTCTGATGTTCGGTTAAATGAATCGCGCATGAAATTGTTCTCTGGGATAGTAGGGCGGCCTGGATTAGTATTGACCATATCACTCATGAAATGTGGAGGCGAAGGCGCGCCTCACAGCGGTGGAGCTGGAAGTTGTCAGCGATGCACAGCTGATGGCTTGCGCCAGTATCGATAAACTAGAACCATCCAGACCCTACTCCGTCTCTCCGTGGTGCCTCAAGTAACAAACAAACTTGTCTAGTCTGGCCAAGTGAGTAGGGATCGAAGATGGAAAACAACCCAGTGCTAAATAATGTCGTGTTGAAGTCGGATGTGTTGGGCCGAAAGGCGCAAATATCGCAGTTATACCGCAAACCACAACACAACGTAGACACGCCCGCTTAACGTCCTTTTAAGGGCGGATGACGAAGACGTGTGCTCCTTTAGTCAACGGGCGAGCGCAGGCAAGTAAGCACTCATAAAATGTACTGATAGTGTTGGTGAGTTAAGAATGAATTGGGACATTAACACTATATATATATGGCCCTTTTCGTCTTGTCAGACGGTCTAGCGGAGGCTATTGTGTATTTTTTGTTGTTGAGGTTTTGTTTTTGTCGAGCAGCTTTTCTTGTGGCTAATTCTACCAATGTTTGACAAACACACACAGCGACAGAATGAACAAGTCAGGCCCACTGATCCACAAGGTGTTCCATCCTTTTCCATGAGTCTTTTCTCTTCTACGTTTTGCCTTAGCACAGTCTCAAATGATGTTATACCAGTCCTGATACATGCTCTCCATGATGTGCGATCACTTGCCAGATGTTCCCAGTCATTTTCACAGATGGAGAAGTCATTCACAGATGATTTACAGATATCTCTATATCGTAGTTTAGGTCTGCCGATTTATTATTTTCCGTCTATTAGTTCACCATATAGTATTTGCTTGGGGATGCGTTTTTCTTGCATTCGCTGTTTGTTCCCCAGTCTTCTTAGTCTTCGACATCTGAGCATCATTATCATCATCATGTGCCATACCGGTTGGCGTAGGCGATCATGTCCTTCTTCAATTTTCTATCTACAGTGCATCGTATCAATTCTGTTGACTGTTTTCCATGCCATGACACCAAGCTATCAAGTATTTTCTCTCTTTGTCGTCCGCGATCTCTCTTTCCTTTTATTTGCCAGTTGTAACCAAGTATTCCAACTTTTCTCTTCTCATGATGTGACCAACAAATGTTGAATGTTTCTTTCTGATGTTTTTTAGGAGCTCCCTTTTTGAGTTGACCTCCTTGAGAACTTTCTCATTGGTCTTTTTATCTGTCCAGTGAACTTTGTATGTGAAATGTTTGTCTACTGTCCATGATTCGCTTCCATAGGTCAGAATTGGTTCTATATAGCACCGATGAACTCTCTTTCTCACTTCTATTGGCATAGATTTGTTGCATAAGATATTTTTCATTTTCTGAAATGCTATTTTGGCCTCAGCTTTTCTACTTTTTATTTCTGTGGTGCATCTCCCATCTGATGTTATTATTGTGCCCATGTATTTGAAACGTTGCACTTGTTTCAGATTTGTCCCGTTTATTTTTATACTGCATGATAGTGATGATTGTTTCTTCAATATGACCATTACTTCTGTTTTCTTACTATCCAGACTGAGACCTTTCTTATTGCTTTCTTTTACTATTATGTCTGTCATTTCTTTTATTTGCTCTGTCTCTCTGCTATTAAGACTGTGTCATCCGCATATCGCAAATTATTTATGTTGTGACCATTGACTTCAATTCCTTATTCATCACAGCCCGTCTGAAAGAATCTCTGTCTCTAGCCAGATCTCCAACAGAACGTTGCATTCATCACAGCCCGTCTGAAAGAATCTCTGTCTCTAGCCAGATCTCCAACAGAACATTGCATTCATCACAGCCCGTCTGAAAGAATCTCTGTCTCTTACCAGATCTCCAACAGACCATTACATTCACCACAGCCCGTCTGAAAGAATCTCTGTCTCTAGCCAGATCTCCCACAGAACGTTATATTCACCACAGCCCGTCTGAAAGAATCTCTGTCCCTAGCCAGATCTCCAACAGACCGTTACATTCATCACAGCCTGTCAGAAAGAATCTCTGTCTCTAGCCAGATCTCCCACAGAACGTTGCATTCATCACAGCCCGTCTGAAAGAATCTCTGTCTCTTACCAGATCTCCAACAGACCGTTACATTCACCACAGTCCGTCTGAAAGAATCTCTGTCTCTAACCAGATCTCCCACAGAACGTTACATTCACCACAGCCCGTCTGAAAGAATCTCTGTCTCTAGCTTCTGTTGTCATGTTCAAGATCTACGTGATGTCTTGAAACCACCTTCTTCTTGGTCTGCCCTGATGTGTCCCCCAGGAACCATGATTTCCAATTTTGTTTTCTCCAGCCCGCTGTATCTTTTGACGTGGCCATAGTATTTAATTTCCTCTGTAGAATGGTATTTATAAGCCAATTCTTTTTCATGTTAAAAAAAATCTTGTAATGTATCTTCATTGCGCATGTTATAACCCAATTTTAAGAATTATTCTATACCACTTTGTTTTGAAGCGCCGCGATAGCTCAGTGCTTAGTGAACTGGACTACAAAGGACAAGATGTAGGTTTCGATCCCAACCGACAGCTTCCGGTTTCACCCAGCCTTAAATGGGTACCGGATTTTTTTCTGGGAAAGTAGAGTGGCACGGGCGTAAAACCGACCACATTACCCCAAAAATCATGTGCTGAAGGTTTTAAAATTGATGGTCACTAACACCATATTCCCTATACGCCACTTGGCATGACGGGGGCTCTTTACTTTTCTTTTACTTACTTTGTTTTGAAGATCTGCAACAATGACTGAACGATAGAAACGTGACAAGCAAAATTAAGGATTAGATTTGAATATCAAAAAGACTTAAGCCAATGATCGTAAACAAAGATAATACTCAAAAACCTTAAGAGTGGATAACAAAGTCGAAGAAATAGACTCGGAGACAATTCAGAGCTACAAATACTTTGGACATACTATAACCGTCACCACAGATATCTCTTAGCCTGCCCGCTGAGCGGGTTTTCCAGAAACACCCCAATACTTGTGACGTTGCGAGCTATAGACGGCTGCCCTTGCTTTATGCCCTTAATGTTACTTTACCCACCACCGCCCATGTTCGCAATGCTGAAAACGTCACAACTGTTGGTCGACCCCCCCCCCCCACTCAGTGGGCAAGCTTAGTGATATCTGTGACGACGCCACAGCCAGTGATGAAAAATGTACAACTGAAATAAAGAAAAAAAAAATAGGAATGGCAAAAAGTAATTTAAACTCTTTCGGTACAGAAGCTTTTTTTTTGTATCAATTTAGTGGTAGAGATTTCACATAAACTTTGTTCATGTTTTTAAATATTAATATATTTGTTTTGATTATCTGGAAGCCGCGATAGTTCAGTGGATAGTGAACTGGACTACAAAGGGCAAGAGGTAGTGTTCCATCCCAACCGACGGCTTCCGGTTCACCCAGCCTTTAGTGGGTACCATAATTTTTTCTGGGAAAGTAAAACGGCACGGGCGTAATCATCATCATCATGTGCCATACCGGTTGGTGTAGGCGATCATGTCCTTCCACAATCTTCTATATACAGTGCATTTTATCTGTTCAGTTGTTGACTGTTTTCCATGCCATGACACCATGCTATCCAGTATTTTCTCTCTTTGTCGTCCACGATCTCTCTTTCCTTTTATTTTGCCAGTTGTAACCAAGTATTCCAACTTTCCTCTTCTCATGATGTGCCCGAAACATGTTGATTGTTCTTTCTGATGTTTTTTAGGAGCTGCCTAACGGGCGTAATACCGACCACATTACCTCAAAAATCATGTGCCGAAGGTCTGTAAAATTTGTGGTCACTAACACCATATTCCCTATACGCCACTTGGCGTGACGGGGGTACATTACTTGTTATATTATCTAACACTTAACATATTAAATATGAATTATTAGATAATTAAAGAAGGAACCAGATTTCATCAAAACTAAAATGATACAAAACATACAAAGAATATGGTTTGATGATAGTTTACACTAACCAAAGTGAGAGTGACGCACTGTGCAGCAAAATGTACCGGAAGAGTTAATGCCAAGAAAATTATGCTAATGTCAAAACAAATAACACAAAGGTTACAACTAAGAAAAGCAAAATCTTATATCTTTTCGACATCCCTGTATGGTACAGAAACATGGACATTACACAAAATAAAAGAATTTAAAATTGAAGCCTTTGAAGTGTGTTGAAGAATGGGAGGAGCTTGGTGGATTAAAAAGAAAACAAAAGATAAAGTCTTAAATCAACTAAAAATGAAAAGAGAACTACTAAACACAATTCAAACAAGACAAATGAGATTTTTGGGGCAAGTTAAAAGACACAGCAGCCTATTAAAAGTAATCTTGGAAGGGAAACTACAAGGTAAAAGAGGCGGACTAAGATTAACATGAACGAGTAACATCAAAAAATGGACAAATCAGCCTATGACAGCATAGACCATCAAAGTAAGAGACACAACGGAATGACGCTCCATGGTGTCCAACCTTCGATGCGGAGACGGCACCCAAAGATAATGATTTTGTTACAAATGAGTCGATTTTCTTTTTTGTTGTGTGTGAGATTATCCAAAAGTTACAACATAATATATGCCCTTGTTTCAGGCAACCACCCTACACTGTTTGGTCCTGGAGTACGCCTCTGGAGGGGAGCTGCAAGCCTTCATCAAGCTACAGAAAGACTTCCGTCTGTCGGAGGAGCGGGGTCGACCCTACATTCGTCAGCTGGTGTCGGCCCTGCACTACCTGCACGAGCGGGGCGTGGCTCACAGGTAAGGTTTTCTTTCTTTCTTTCTCTTTCTTTCTTTTTTTTCTTTCTTTTTTTTTTTCTTTCTTTCTTTCTTTCTTTCTTTCTTTCTTTCTTTCTTTCTTTCTTCCTTCCTTCCTTCCTTTCTTTTTTATTTCTTTCTATCTTTTTTTTTCTTACTTCCTTCCTTTCTTTTTTATTTTTTTAAATTTCTTTCTTCCTTTCTTTTTTCTTTTTTTCTTTTTCTTTCTTCCTTTTTTCTTTCTTTTTTCTTACTTCCTTCCTTCCTTCCTTCCTTTCTTTTTCTTTTTTCTTCTTTTTTTTTTCCTTTTTTCTTACTTCATTCCTTTCTTTTTTCTTTCTTTCTTCCTTTTTTCTTCCTTCCTTCCTTTCTTTTTTCTTTCTTTTTTCTTACTTCCTTCCTTTCTTTTTTCTTTCTTTCTTCCTTTTTTTCTTACTTCCTTCCTTTCTTTTATCTTCCTCTTTTCCTTTCTTTCTTCCTCCCTTCCTTCTAACTGTTGATGCCTTTAAAGGTGTCAGAGAAAGGAGGCCGTTGTCAGTATACCTTAATGTCTCCAAATATTTGGGGGTCAAGGCAAAGATATACAAATGAATGCATAACAGAGCGAAGATGCAGTGAAGCTAATTGTGAGGGGTATCATATCTGTGTGTTTGTGTGTGTGTGTTGTTTGTTTGGTCCAGCTGAAGGCAGATGAAGGCCTATTGAACCGAAACGTGGTTTAAATTTGTATCATCTAGCAATCACGTAAAGCTTTTACCATACCATTTTTTTTTTTTTAAATTCTGCTTCTAAATATTTGGCTGCTTCTTGTTTGATTCTCTCTTTTTCATAAATTGGGCGTCCTATCATCATCATCATCATCATCATCATCATCATCATCATCATCATCATCATCATCATCATCACCACCATCATCATCATCATCATCAAGTACTCTGCCTGCTGGGGTAGGTGGTCATGTCTCTCTACAACTTTCGATCTCGACAGTTATTTATCATTTCTGTTGTTGACCTTTGCTTCCCTCTCTCTCTACGTCCCTCAACTTTCCAAGTTGTCACAATCTATCCCAGCTGTTTCCTTCCCACTACATGGCCAAAAAATGATGATGTTTTTTTTTTGCTCTTTCTTTGTTTTGGCCTCTTTCAGAACGTTCTCATTACTCTTCTTATGGCGTCCATGGTATTCTCAACATTCTTCTGTAAAACCACATTTCTACAGCTTCCAGTGTTTTTTTTTTTTTTTTTTTTTTGTTTATTCTATTGTCCATAATTCACATCCATATGTTAAGACTGGCTCTACATAACATTTAAGAACTTTTTTTCCTTGTTTCTATTGTTAAAAATGGAATGTAGGCGAAGCGCGCTGCACCAGAGCTGGAAGTTGTCAGCGACCTACAGCTGATGGCTTGCGCCAGGATCGGTGAACCAGAATCATCCAAACCCTGCTCCACCTCTCCGTGGTGCCTCTAGTAATAGACTAACCTGTCTAGTCTGGCCAAGTGAGTAGGGATCGAAGAGGGAAGACAACCCGGTACTCAAAAATGGCATGCTGAAGTCGGATGTGTTGGTCCAAAGGCGCAAATATCACAGTTAAACTGTTGTTGTTGCTGCTGTTGTTATTGACGGATTGCCACGAGTTGATGTGGGCAGGGTGCCCTTTGACTCATAAGATGTGGCGGGTTGTAATGGCTTTCTTGACATTCCCGGCTCTTACTGGAGAGTTCGTCTGTCCCAGGCTATGCTGGGAAACTACTAGCCCAGCCCAGAGGTACTGCAATACTGGGTCTTCAATCAGTAAGACCCACCACTACAGGGAACACTGAGATCATAGCTTCTGTTAGCCAGCCTGGTTTGACACAGACTGTTACCAGGGGAGACCACGAGGAGGTAGAACTGCTAGGTCTGGGTCAGCTGATGGTGCGCCGACCCTGCTATTGTGACTGCAGGTCGCAGGCGCTTTTGCTCCCCCCAGTTAAACTGTAAACCACAACACAATCTATCTATCTATCTACTGACCTTTCGAGCCGTAGCCGGCCCATAGTGCGTAGACCAAGATACTCATTCTCTTATCTGAATTTCTGTTCTAGCAGTTTTCAATTCTTTTAAAGATATTTTATCAAATCTCGCCATTTGTCTCTGTTCTGTGCAAGCAGCTCTATCTCATTGAGGGAGCTGAATCCTGCTGCTCTTGCCTCTCTCATCAATGTTCTTCTTAGTGTCTCTCTGGGTCTTCCTCTTTTTCTCTTACCTGTTGTTTCCCACATGAGGGCTTGCTTTGCTATTCGGTTATTATCTCTTCTAATTACATGTCCAACATATGACCATCGTCTTTTCTTTATTACTGAAGATATTAGTGAATGATTGGCGATTTCTCTAATTTCCTCACTTCTTTTTAATTCGTTCCACGCTATACCAAGTATTTTCCTTAGACATTTATTTTCGAATGCGTTCAACTTTGTTTCTATATCTCTTGTTGTTTTCCAGCTTTCACACGCATACGTAAGAGTTGATAGTACAACACAATGCCGACACGCCCACTTAACGTCCTTTTAAGGACGGATGATGAAGAGGTGTACTCCTCATCGAGCGAACGCAAGCAAGCAAGGAAATGGATTGCACAGTATCTCCCCCCTCCCCTTTTTTTTTAAAGCTGTTTTTTTCTGAGCCATTCTGCATCTCACCTCTGTTGTACATATACCATCTGAAGTTAACAATGATCCCATATATTGAAACTAATTTACCCGTTTTATTATTGTACCACTTGTCTTTATTGTGCATTGTGGTGATGTATTTTTCGTTGTTGTTACCATTACTTCTGTCGTTATGCTATTAAGGCTGAGTCCTTTATCTTTGCCTTCCTTCACTATATATAGACTTCCTGTAGCTAACGTTAATGAGCCGTAACGAAGAGGTACGAGTGTTGTTGTTTTAAAAAGGGGAGCGTGATGTAAAATGTTATATTATTTTCATTAATGGGGCGTGACGTGTGGCTGGGGCGTGACGTGATGTTGGGACGTTTTCTGTAGTTGGTTATTTGAATACAATGAATATAGGGTGATGTAGGACATGGATGATTTTTGTTGATGTTTGGTGTATGATGTGTGTGGTTGGTGATGTTTGGTGTATGATGTGTGTGGTTGGGGATGTTTGGTGTATGATGTGTGTGGTTGGTGATGTTTGGTGTATGATATGTGTGGTTGGTGATGTTTGGTGTATGATGTGTGTGGTTGGTGATGTTTGGTGTATGATGTGTGTGGTTGGTGATGTTTGGTGTATGATGTGTGTGGTTGGTGATGTTTGGTGTATGATGTGTATGTTTGGTGTATGATGTGTGTGGTTGGTGATGTTTGGTCTATGATGTATGTGGTTGGTGATGTTTGGTGTATGATGTGTGTGGTTGGTGATGTTTGGTGTATGATGTGTGTGGTGCGTGATGTTTGGTATATGATGTGTGTGGTTGGTGATGTTTGGTGTATGATGTGTGTGGTTGGGGATGTTTGGTGTATGATGTGTGTGGTTGGTGATGTTTGGTGTATGATGTCTGTGGTTGGTGATGTTTGGTGTATGATGTGTGTGGTTGGTGATGTTTAGTGTATGATGTGTGTGGTTGGTGATGGTTGGTGTATGATGTGTGTGGTTGGTGATGTTTGGTGTGTGATGTGTGTGGTTGGTGATGTTTGGTGTATGATGTGTGTGGTTGGTGATGTTTGTTGCATGATGTGTGTGGTGCGTGATGTTTGGTATATGATGTGTGTGGTTGGTGATGTTTGGTGTATGATGTGTGTGGTTGGTGATGTTTGGTGTATGATGTGTGTGGTTGGTGATGTTTGGTGTATGATGTGTGTGGTGTGTGATGTTTGGTGTATGGTGTCATATGTGTGGGGTGTATGATGTTTGGTGCGTGATGTTTTATGTGGGATGTTTGGTGATTGTTTGATGTGCGGCGTGTGATGTGTGGAGTATGTGATGTGTGGTGGCTGATGTTTGGGAGTGTGTGGTGCATGGTGTGTGGTGTTTGGTGTGTGTGTGTGAAGTGTGGTGTATGGCGTGTGATGTTTGATGTTTGTATGGTTATGTTTGGTGGATGTGTGATGTATGGTGTGTGATGTGTGATGTGTGGTGTATGGTGTGTGATGTTTGTGTAATGTTTGGTGAGTTAAGTTTGGTAAGTGATATGTGGTTGGTGTGTGATGTGTGTTGTCTGATATGTAGTTATATGTGGTGGATGATATACAGTGTGTGATGATTGTGGTTCCTCTCGTCTCCCTCGACGCTGAAAGGCAAATTAAGAAGGAAAGACGAAGATGATTGTGGTGTGAGATTTATATTGTGTGGTGTATAGCATTTCAAGTTTGGTGTGTGATGTATAGCATGTCAAGTGTGGTGTATAGCATGTCAAGTGTGGTGTATAGCATTTCAAGTTTGGTGTGTGATGTATAGCATGTCAAGTGTGGTGTATAGCATGTAACTTGCGGTTTTTGATACGTGGCGTATAGCATGTGATGTGTGGTGTATATTGTATAATGTGTGGCGTGTAGTGTGTGGCGTATAGCATGTATGTGTAGTGTATATTGTATAATGTGTGGCGTATAGCATGTATGTGTAGTGTGTGATGTATAATGTGTGATGTGTGGAGCATAATGTGTGGTACCTGATGTGTGATGAGTTGTATGTGGTGTGTGGAACGTAATGTGTGGTACGTGATGTGTGGTATGTGGTGTGTGATGTGTGGAACGTAATGTGTGGTACCTGATGTGTGATGAGTTGTATGTGGTGTGTGGAACGTAATGTGTGATGAGTGGTATGTGGTGTGTGGTGTGTGGAACGTAATGTGTGGTACGTGATATGTGATGAGTGGTATGTGGTGTGTGATGTGTGGTGACAAGCGAAATCCCAGAAAATCCCTACAATCGTGACGTCTTATGCGGGCTATAAATGACATCCACCGACAATCGCCGCTGCCCGCAAAGCTGAAAACATCACACAATTGGGGTTATTCCTTTCTGTCCACTGTCCTTACTACACAGACACTCACAAAAGATTTTTACCCATTATAGGACACTCACAAGAGATCTTTACCCATCATACGACACTCACTAGAGATCTTTACCCATCATATGACACTCACAAGAGATTTTTACCCAGCATATGACACTCACAAGAGATTTTTACCCATCATATGACACTCACAAGAGATTTTTACCCATCATATGACACTCACAAGAGATCTTTACCCATTATAGGACACTTACAAGAGATCTTTACCCATCATAGGACACTCACAAGAGATCTTTACATATCATATGACACTCACAAGAGATTTTTATCCATCATACGACACTCACAAGAGATCTTTACCTATCATAGGACACTCACAAGAGATCTTTACCCATCATAGGACATTCACAAAAGATCTTTACCCATCATACGACACTCACAAGAGGTCTTTACCCATCATAGGACACTCACAAGAGATCTTTACCCATCATACGACACTCACAAGAGATCTTTACCCATCATAGGACATTCACAAGAGATCTTTACCCATCATACGACACTCACAAGAGATTTTTATCCATCATACGACACTCACAGAGATCTTTACCCATCATAGGACACTCACAAGAGATCATTACCCATCAGAAGACACTCACAAGAGATCTTTACCCATCATACGACACTCACAAGAGATCTTTACTCATCATAGGACACTCACAAGAGATCTTTACCCATCATACGACACTCACAAGAGATCTTTACCCATCATAGGACACTCACAAGAGATCTTTACCCATCATACGACACTCACAAGAGATCTTTACCCATCATAGGACACTCACAAGAGATCTTTACCCATCATAGGACACTCACATAAGATCTTTACCCATCATAGGACACTCACAAGAGATATTTACCCATCATAGGACACTCACAAGAGATTTTTACCCATCATATGACACTCACAAGAGATCTTTACCCATCATATGACACTCACAAGAGAATTTTTACCCATCATATGACACTCACAAGAGAATTTTTACCCATCATATGACACTCACAGGAGAATTTTTACCCATCATAGGACACTCACAAGAGAATTTTTACCCATCATAGGACACTCACAAGAGAATTTTTACCCATCATATGACACTCACAAGTGATTTTTACCCATCATATGACACTCACAAGAGAATTTTTACCCATCATATGACACTCACAAGAGATCATTACCCATAATATGACACTCACAAGAGATTTTTACCCATCATATGACACTCACAAGAGAATTTTTACCCATCATAGGACACTCACAAGAGATCTTTACCCATCATATGACACTCACAAGAGATCTTTACCCATCATATGACACTCACAAGAGATCTTTACCCATCATATGACACTCACAAGAGATCTTTACCCATCATAGAACACTCACAAGAGATCTTTACCCATCATAGGACACTCACAAGAGATCTTTACCCATCATAGGGCACTCACAAGAGATCTTTACACATCATTTGCCACTTACAAGAGATCTCCACCCATCATAGGGCACTCACAAGAGATCTCCACCCATCATAGGACACTCACAAGAGATCTCCACCCATCATATGACACTCACAAGAGATCTCCACCCATCATATGACACTCACAAGAGATCTCCACCCATCATAAGACACCCACAAGAGATCTCCACTCATCATATGACACTCACAAGGGATCTCCACCCATCAAAGGACACTTACAAGAGATCTCCACCCATCATAGGACACCCACAAGAGATCTCCACCAAATCCGGTTTGGAGCAAGCATGGGCGCCTCTCGCCAGGACCTGCCAGATTCTTTCATTTCATCGTGTATGGTTCGTCGCCATGTCCCCAATGATCTGTCTCTCTCTCGTTTGACAGGTGGTGCCCATGTTAATGCTAGTTGCTGATGCCAGATTCTTTCATTTCATCGTGTATGGTTCGTCGCCATGTCCCCAATGATCTGCCTCTCTCTCGTTTGACAGGTGGTGTCCATGTTAATGCTAGTTGCTGATGCCTGATTCGTTCAATTCATCGAACTTCACCTAGCCATTTCCAACGTTTTCCTTTCATTACTTGATTGATGTTGTTAATGTCTGATCTTCCTTTCACTTCTTGATTGATGTTGTTAATGTCTGATCTTCCTTTCACTTCTTGATTGATGTTGTTAATGCCTGATCTTCCTTTCACTTCTTGATTGATGTTGTTAATGCCTGATCTTCCTTTCACTTCATGATTGATGTTGTTAATGTCTGATCTTCTTTTCACTTATTGATTGATGTTGTTAATGCCTGATCTTCCTTTCACTCCTTGATTGATGTTGTTAATGCCTGATCTTCCTTTCACTCCTTGATTGATGTTGTTAATGCCTGATCTTCTGGCGACTTCTTTGTCCGTAATGTGTTGATCCCAACAGTTGTTTAGAATCGTCTTAAGATAGCGACCTTCAAATCCTCTTTTTCGTCTTTCTATCTGATGATTCATTCTCCATGCTTCTGCTGCATTTGGGAGTATGGATCACACATTTGACTTGTCAATTCCAAGTTTGTTGCTGAGATGGAGACTAGTTGAACATCAAATGTATCTAAATCTATTGAATGTCTGGACTGAGATGGAGACTAGTTGAACATCAAATGTATCTAAATCTATTGAATGCCTGGGCTGACATGGAGACTAGTTGAACATCAAATGTATCTAAATCTATTGAATGCCTGGACTGACATGGAGACTAGTTGAACATCAAATGTATCTAAATCTATTGAATGCCTGGACTGACATGGAGGCTAGTTGAACATCAAATGTATCTAAATCTATTGAATGCCTGGACTGACATGGAGGCTAGTTGAACATCAAATGTATCTAAATCTATTGAATGTCTGGACTGACATGGAGACTAGTTGAACATCAAATGTTTCTAAATCTATTGAATGTCTGGACTGACATGGAGACTAGTTGAACATCAAATGTATCTAAATCTATTGAATGCCTGCGCTGACATGGAGACTAGTTAAACATCGAATGTATCTAAATCTATTGAATGTCTGGACTGACATGGAGACTAGTTGAACATCAAATGTATCTAAATCTATTGAATGTCTGGGCTGACATGGAGACTAGTTGAACATCAAATGTATCTAAATCTATTGAATGCCTGGACTGGCGTGCCTATTCTTGAAGATATCTCTTTCTGAATGTAGCGTGGGTTTATTGTGAAAATATTTAATGATAATGGGTCACTGTCAGTTAGGGTTTTGTCCTCGCCGACATACCTGTTCTTGAAGATGTCTCTTCCTTGATGTCGCTGTATAATGAAATATGGCTTATTTTCTCTGACTTGCTTTTTATATTTTTCTAACAAAAATCAAACACTTATACACACTACAGACACAATTATATGGGCCACTGCAAGAATCACAAAAGACAGTAACATTTATACAGGAAACTCTCTCTGCGATCAGGACTCAACCAGAGTAGGATTCCAGACTCTCACATGAAGTCAGCTGTCAGGTTAAGTGTGTTGATCGCCCCCACAGACAGAACATCACAATTAGAGTCTGCCAGATCCACTCTGATTGAACACCCGTTAAAACGTTGCACTGTGTTCTGCGCCAGTGGCGCAGTGCATCCGATTTCAGCCAGCATTTTATTCAGGTTTGCATTCCTTAGCCTTTGATTGTCCCCAATCTTCCTGCAAGGCAGCAGATGATCTTTTCTGTAGGGGGATTCTGCCCTTAGATGGTCTGCCCTCCCAGGTTTAAGAGCACCATCTGCCCGAGTCACTAGAGGTGACTAACACAGACATGCACATACAAAGATATGAGATGTGACCAACACAGACATGCACACAGCGATACGAGGCATGACTAACACTGACACACATCAAGATATATGACACATGACTAACATAAATATGCACATAAAGATATGAGATATGACTGACATAGACATGCACACACAAAGATATGGCACATGTCTAACATTGACATGCACACAAAGATATGAGATTTTACCAACATAGACATGCACACACAAAGATATGAGATGTGACTAACATAGCTATGCACACAGAGGGATATGAGATGTGACATACACATTCATGCACACACAAAGATATGTGATATGACTAACATAAACATGCACACAGAGATATGAGATATCACTAACCCAAACATACACACACAAAGATATGACACATGACTAACACAGATACACACTAAGATATGAGATATGACTAAACACATACACACATAGAGATATGAGACATGATTAACACGGACACATCAAGATATGATATATGACTAACATGACACACACCGAGATATGAACCATGGCCAGCACACACACACACACACACACACACACACACACACACACACACACACACACACACACACACACACACACACACACACACCACACACACACACACACACACACACACACACACACACACACACACACACACACACACACACACACACACACACACACACACACACACACACACACACACACACACACACACACACACACACCACACACACACACACACACACACACACACACACACACACACACACACACACACCACACACACACACACACACACACACACACACACACACACACACCACACACACACACACACACACACACACACACACACACACACACACACACACACACACACACACACACCACACACACACACACCACACACACACACACACACACACACACACACACACACACACACACACACACACACACACACAACACCACACACACACACACACACACACACACACACCACACACACACACACACACACACACACACACACACACACACACACACACACACACACACACACACACACACACACACACACACACACACACACACACACACACACACACACACACACACACACACACACACCACACACACACACACACACACACACACACACACACACACACACCACACACACACACACACACACACACACACACACACACACACACACACACACACACACACACACACACCACACACACACACACACACACACACACACACACACACACCACACACACACACACACACACACACACACACACACACACACACACACACACACACACACACACACACACACACACACACACACACACACACACACACACACACACACACACACACACACACACACACACACACACACACACACACACACACACACACACACACACACACACACACACACACACACACACACACACACACACACACACACACACACACACACACACACACACACACACACACACACACACACACACACACACACACACACACACACACACACACACACACACACACACACACACACACACACACACACACACACACACACACACACACACACACACACACACACACACACACACACACACACACACACACACACACACACACACACACACACACACACACACACACACACACACACACACACACACACACACACACACACACACACACACACACACACACACACACACACACACACACACACACACACACACACACACACACACACACACACACACACACACACACACACACACACACACACACACACACACACACACACACGCTAAGATACGAGCCATGGCTAGCACAGAAACAGATCAAGATATGAGCCATGCCTAGCACAGAAACAGATCAAGATATGAGCCATATCACAGAAAAGCACCAAGAAGTAAACCATGGCCAGCGTAGAAACACATTAAGGTATTCATATGCTTGGGTTTGTTGTAGTCGGCAGACTCTTCTTAACGTGGGAATCATCGACTTACGAGACGCAAGCCCCGATTAACTGTTCACAGGTTTCGTTCAAACAGTTCTCCAGAGATTTGAGAGTGCAGTCTGACCCGTAGAACGTTCCCTTGCATGTACAGTTCCCGGTTGACTGTTCACAGGTGTCGTTGAAACAGTTATCCGGACATTTGAGAGTGCAGTCTGATCCGTAGTACGTTTCCTTGCACGTACAGTCTGTACTTTCCGGGTCACAAATGATGTCACAGCCATCAGAACACGTCTGTTTGCACTGTAGCCCAAAATTACCATCGGGACAAGTGTCACTACAGGTGTAGCCAGGATGTTTACATTGTAGGAATTTTCATGATTTTTCCTCACATAAAGGACAGACACTGAGACAAGTCCTGGAGCAGTCGTGTCCATAGATCCCATGTGAACAGTTGCCGTGACACGTACCGATAATGACTTTGTAGCCTTTGCGGCACTCACTACACACTGCACAAAACGACCAAGAATGCCCGTCCAGACAATAGGTGTTTGTAAATGTTTGCACCTCACACACCGTCAGTGCACTGTCGGCCTGCGAAATGGTCGGTGAGAACTCAATCTTAATGTGTGCCATTGTCGCTTGTGTGGTGACTACAATAGTGTTCACATAAATATTTGGGTATGATATATCATTATACTGAAACACTTATACATAAAAGAACACGACATCATGAGAACTCAACACCACAAACACTCAATTAGCAAGTACATCCAACGTCACAACCATACTTAACATCACAACACATTCCACATCGTAGACACGATCAACATTACCAATATACTCACAACATCACAAACGCACTTAAAATCACAACACATACACAACAACATCACAAACACACACACAACATGACAGACACACTCAAAATCACAAAGACGCTCAACATCACAAACGCACACAACATCACAAAAATACTCAACATAAAAAAGATACACACATCACAAACACACTCAACATTACACACACTTTCCATATCACAAACACGCCCAACATCAAACATACACTCATAACATCACAAACGCACACAGCATCACAAACACACTCACATCATCACAAATACATTTAACATTACAAACATACTCAACATCGCAAACACAATATACATCACAAATATACTCAACATCACAAACACACTCAACATCACAAACACACTCTACATCACAAATATACTCAAAATCACAAACACACTCAACATCACAAACACACTCTACATCACAAACACACTCTACATCACAAACACACTCTAAATCACAAACACACTCAACATCACAAACACATCCAGCATCACAACCATACTCAACATCACACACACACTCAACATCACACATACACTCAACATCACACATACACTCAACATCAAAAGCACACTCGACATAATACACGCACTCAACAACACAAACACATTCAAACACACACCAGAAAACATCTTATACAGCCAGGACTATGTCAATAGTAGCAAGAATGAGAGTTCATCGGTGCTATACAGAGTCAATTCTGACTCATGGAAGCGAATCATGGACAATAGACAAACAAATGAAAAGACGATTAGAGGCCACAGAGATGGGATTTCTCAGAAGAATGTTGAAAGTTCCCTGGACAGGTAAAAGGAAAAATTAGGAAATTCTCGAAGAGACGAACACAAAAAGGGAACTCCTAAAAAAATATCAAAAAGAAACAATCACAATTTTTCGGGCACACTATGAGAAGAGGAAAGTTGGAATACTTGGTTACAACTTGGGAAAAAAAAACAGGGAAAGAGAGATCGTGGACAACAAAATGAGGAGATACTGGATAGCTTGGTGTCATGGCATGGAAAACAGTCAACAAGAGAATTGATAGGTTGCACTGTGGATAGACTTATTTTTCTGGGAAAGTAAAGCGGCACGGGCGTAATACCGACCACATTACCCCAAAAATCATGTGTCTGTAAAAGTTAGAGTCACTAACACCATATTCCCTATACGCCACTTGGCGTGACGGGGGCTCTTTACTGTTTTAAATGTTATTTTACTCTACTTCTTCTTCTTTCCTTCCTCATCTGCCTTTCAACGTCGAGAGAAGATATAATTTGTGGTCTTTTGCTCTTCTGTTCGTCTCTGCTGCTGTTATGTTCCCCAGTGTTTCTAATATTACATCGATCCATCTTTTTCGTGGTCGACCATTGGATCTGGTGTTCTCACAATGTTTGTTGAAGGCTCGTTGTGTTGTGTTTTGATCTTTCTGCCTTGTCACGTGGCCAAACCATTTTAGCTGTTGTTTCTTTATATATTCTAAGGCGGGGGCTATTCCTAGCCTTTTTCTCAGTTCTTCATTTCTGATCTTATCTCTCAGACTGTTTCTGTCATTCGTCTAACACATTTCATCTCTGTAGAGGTCATTTTTCTTATTTTTATTTACTGTTGATAGAAAATTGTGGAAGGGCACGATCGCCTACGCCAACCGGTATGGCACATGATGATGATGAAAGCTATTGAGCGGCAACGTCGTTCGATTTTGTGTTGTTTTTCACTTAGGCAACCCTACCAATTTGCCTCTGCTCCCCTCCAAACCCCCTGCCCATTTTTTTTCTGCCACTACCCACTCCCGTTTCGTTTTCCTCGACATTGTGAACACCACCACCACACACGCCTTACATCTCCACATGCACACATCACACCCACCACACACGATAATGCTGACACAGTAGTTTCACTTCATCCCACCACCCTACCCCACAGACCCAAATGTTCCCGTAAACTGACACCGCCTCCACTGAAGAACTCCGACAAGTATCGCTGGCGAGTTTCTTGTTTGCTTTTCGTGCCCAGACGTGTCCCAGGCACTGACAGTAGGGCCCTAGGCTGCAGTGAACGAAGTGGGCCCTCTATCTTTATCAGTGTCTAAAGCTGAATACAAAACAATGAGCCCTTTCTCTGTTTGGTACCAGCTTCCAGTGTTTGATATCATTATGTACCCTGGTATTAGACGCCATATATTTTCAAACGATTCATTGATTTCAATTCATTCTTCTTTCTTTCCTGGTTTGCTTTTCAGCGTCCAGGGGAGATATAAATTGCACTAATTTGCTCTTCTTTTGGAAAAGCCCACCGTGAAAGAGATTGGAGCCTCATCACGTAACACTCCAAAGACAACAAAACAAATATCACCAGGGCTGAAACTAAGAATGGCAAAATGTTACATCTTCTCAATATTCCTGTACGGTGCAGAAACATGGACATTAGACAAGAAAACAGAACAGAAAATTGAAGCCTTTGAAATGTGGATTTATAGAAGAATAGGTAGAATTGGATGGAAACAAAAGATAACAAACGATAAAGTTTTAAAACAACTGAAAATAAAAAGAGAACTACTAAATACAATTAAGACAAGACAAATTAAATTTTTGGCGCATGTTAAAAGACACAACAGCCTACTAAAAGTAATATTGGAAGGGAAAATACAATGTAAAATAGGCAGAGGCAGACCAATACTAACATGGACGAGTACCATCAAAAGATGGACAAGTCAATCTACGACAGCCTGCACCATCAAAGCAAGAAACAGAGTAGAATGGCGATCCATGGTAGCCAACCTTCGTTGCGGAGAAGGCACTCAATGATGATGATGATTTGGATAGGTAGAATGGATGGAAAGAAAGGAAAACAAACAATGAAGTCTTAAAACAACTAAAAATGAGTAAAAACTACTAAACACAATTCATACAAAACAAATTATATTTTTGGGCCATGTTAAAAGACACATAAACTTACTAAAAAATAATCTTTGAAAGGAAAATACAAGGTAAAAGAGGCAGAGCAGACCCAGACTAACATGGACAAGTAACATCAAATGATGGACATGTCAGCCTATGACAGCCTGCACCATCAAAGCAAGAGACAGAGCGGAATGGCGCTCCATGGTAGCCAACCTTCGATTCGGAGACGGCACTGAATGGTGATTTGTATTCTCCTGCAGAGTTCTGTAAGTTTCATAGTGTTTCTAATATTATATCTATCCATCTTTTCCGCAGTCAGCTCTTAGGTTTGGTGTTCTTGCTACGTTTATTGAAGGCTTGATGGGTTGTGTTTTTATTCTTCTGCTGTTTATGGAAGGGAACTCTGTACGATGAGCATTCTGGTCGTCAGAAGACGTGTTTGTCGAGCACGTTTTTCGTACATTCTTGGCATCCTAAATGTTTTCTTTGTGTTTCGATATAGGATAACCAGATTGTGTGTTGAGATGTGTGGTGAGAGATGTGCTGAGATGTGTGGTGAGAGATGTGTTTCGATATAGGATAACCAGACTGTGTGTTGAGATGTGTGTTGAGAGGTGTGCTGAGAGATGTGCTGAGGTGTGGGGTGAGAGATGTGTTGAGATGTGTGGTGAGAGAGGTGCTAAAGTGTGTGGTGAGAGACGTGTTGAGATGTGTGGTGAGAGATGTGTTGAGATGTATGGTGAGAGAGGTGCTGAGGTGTGGGGTGAGAGATGTGTTGAGATGTGTAGTGAGAGATGTGTTGAGATGTGTAGTGAGAGATGTGCTGAGGTGTGGGGTGAGAGATGTGTGGTGAGAGAGGTGCTGAGATGTGTGGTGAGAGATGTGCTGAGGTGTGGGGTGAGAGATGTGTGGTGAGAGACGAGTTGAGATATGTCGTGAGAGATGTGCTGAGGTGTGGGGGGAGAGATGTGTGGTCAGACACGTGTTGAGATGTGTGGTAAGAGATGTGTTAAGATGTGTGGTGAGAGATTTGTGGTGAGAGCTGTTCTGAGAAGTATCCTGAGAGATGTGTTGAAATGTGATGTGAGAGATGTGTGGTGAGAGATGTTTTGAGATGTGTGTTGAGAGATGTGTGGTAAGAGATGTGTCGAGATATGTGGTGAGAGATGTGGTGATAGATGAGCTGAGATGTGTGGTGATAAATAAACTGAGATGTGTGGTGAGAGATGTGTTGAGATATGTGTTGAGAGATGTGCTGAGGTGTGGGGTGAGAGATGTGTTGAGATGTGTGGTGAGAGAGGTGCTAAGGTGTGTGGTGAGAGATGTGTTGAGATATGTCGTGAGAGATGTGCTGAGGTGTGAAATGAGAGATGTGTTGAGATGTGTGGAGAGAGAGGTGCTAAGGTGTGTGGTGAGAGACGTGTTGAGATGTGTGGTGAGAGATGTATTAAGATGTGTGTTGAGAGAGGTGCTGAGGTGTGGGGTGAGAGATGTGTGGTGAGAGATGTGTTGAGATGTGTGGTGAGAGATGTGCTGAGGTGTGGGTTGAGAGATGTGTGGTGAGAGAGGTGCTGAGATGTGTGGTGAGAGAGGTGCTGAGATATGTGGTGATAGATGTGGTGATAGATAAACTGAGATGTGTGGTGAGAGATGTCGTGAAAGATGAGCTGAGATGTGTGGTGAGAGATGTGGTGATAGATAAACTGAGATGTGTGGTGAGAGATGTGGTGAAAGATAAACTGAGATGTGTGGTGAGAGATGTGGCGATAGATGAGCTGAGATGTGTGGTGAGAGATGTGATGAAAGATGAGCTGAGATGTGTGGTGAGAGATGTGTTGAGAAGTATCGTGACAGATGTGTGGTGAGAGATGTGCTGAGATGTGTAGTGAAACATGTGCTGAGATGTGTGGTGAGAGATGTGTTGAGATGTGTAGTGAAAGATGTGCTGAGATGTGTGGTGAGAGATGTGTTGAGATGTGTGGTGAGAGATGTGCTGAGATGTGTAGTGAAAGATGTGCTGAGGTGTGTGGTGATAGATGTGTTGAGATGTGTGGTGAGAGATGTGCTGATATGTGTGTTGAGATGTGTGGTGAGAGATGTGCTGAGATGTGTGGTGAGAGATATGTTGAGATGTGTGGTGAGAGATATGTTGAGATGTGTGGTGAGAGATGTGGTGATAGATGTGTTGAGATGTGTGGTGATAGATGTGCTGAGAAGTATCGTGACAGATGTGTGGTGAGAGATGTGCTGAGATGTGTAGTAAGAGAAGTGTTGAGATGTGTGGTGAGAGATGTGGTGAGATGTGTGGTGAGAAGTGTGCTGATATGTGTGTTGAGATGTGTGGTGAGAGATGTGCTGAGATGTGTGGTGAGAGATATGTTGAGATGTGTGGTGAGAGATGTGGTGAGATGTGTGATGAGATAAGGGTTGAGATGTGTGGTGAGAGTTGTGCTGAGATGTGTGGTGATAAATGTGCTAAGATGTGTGGTGAGAGATGTGCTGAGATGTGTGGTGAGAGATGTGCTGAGATGTGTGGTGAGAGATATGTTGAGATGTGTGGTGAGAGATGTGGTGAGATGTGTGATGAGATAAGGTTTGAGATGTGTGGTGAGAGATGTGCTGAGATGTGTGTTGAGAGATGTGTTGAGATGTGTGGTGAGAGATGTGGCAAGAGATGTGCTGAGATGTGTGATGAGAGATGTGGTGATAGATGTGCTGAGAAGTATAGATACAGGCATGTTGAGATGTGTGGTGAGAGATGTGCTGAGATGTGTAGTAAGAGATGTGTTGAGATGTGTGGTGAGAGATGTGCTGAGATGTGTGGTGAGAGATGTGGTAAGATGTGTGGTGAGAGATGTGCTGAGATGTGTGGTTAGAGATGTGTTGAGATGTGTGGTGAGAGATGTGTGGTGAGAGAAGTGTTGAGATGTGTGGTGAGAGATGTGTGGTGAAAGGTGTGTTGAGGTATGTGATGAGGTGTGGTGATAGATATGTTGAGACGTGTGGTGTGAGATGTGTTAAGATGTGTGGTGAGAGATGTGCTGAGAAGTATCGAGAGAGATGTGTTGAGATGTGTGGTGAGAGATGTTTTGAGATGTGTGGTGAGAGATGTGCTGAGAAGTATCGAGAGAGATGTGTTGAGATGTGTGGTGAGAGATGTTTTGAGATGTGTGTTGAGATATGTGATGACGTGTGGTGATAGATGTGTTAAGACGTGTGGTGAGACATGTGTTAAGATGTGTGGTGAGAGATGTTTTGAGATGTGTGGTGAGAGATGTGCTGAGAAGTATCGTGAGAGATGTGCTGAGATGTGTGGTGAGAGATGTGATGAGAAGTATCCTGAGAGATGTATTGAGATGTGTGGTGAGAGATGTGCTGAGAAGTATCCTGAGAGATGTATTGAGATGTGTGGTGAGAGATGTGCTGAGAAGTATCCTGAGAGATGTATTGAGATGTGTGGTGAGAGATGTGCTGAGATGTGTGGTGAGAAATGTGTTGAGATGTGTGGTGAAAGATGTGTTGAGATGTATCGTGAGAGATGTGTTGAGATGTGTGGTGAGAGATGTGTTGAGATGTGTGGTGTGAGATGTGTGTTGAGATATTTTGTGAGATGTATTGAGATATTTGTTGAGATATTTTTTGAGATGTGTGTTGAGATATATTGTGAGAGATGTGTTGAGATATTGTGTGAGATGTGTGTTGATATATTTTGTGAGATGTGTGTTGAGATATTTGGCGACCGGTGTATCGAGGTATGTATTAAGATATTTGGTGAGAGATGTGTTGATGTTTGTGTGTGTGTGTGTGTGTTGTAATGTGTGTTGTGGTGTGTTATTTCTGAATCTAGTCATTAATATGATCATAGCTGAAACGGTCAGCTATGAGTCGATGATGCCTTTCAGCCCAAATACTTTTGGACGTTGAGCCACAATCAGTTAAAATTGTTAGAGACATTTCTAGACAATTACAAAAATAGGTCTTTAGACGTTGTCTCTGGAGATAACTTTGAGCAGACATTACAATTATAAGACTACAGATGTTGTGTCTGGAGATAACTTAGAGCAGACATTACAATTATAAGACTACAGATGTTGTGTCTGGAGATAACTTTGAGCAGACATTACAATTATAAGACTACAGATGTTGTGTCTGGAGATAACTTTGAGCAGACATTACAATTATAAGACTACAGATGTTGTGTCTGGAGATAACTTTGAGCAGACATTACAATTATAAGACTACAGATGTTGTGTCTGGAGATAACTTTGAAAAGACATTACAATTATAAGACTACAGATGTTGTATCTGGAGATAACTTTGAGCAGACATTACAATTATAAGACTACAGATGTTGTGTCTGGAGATAACTTTGAGCAGACATTACAATTATAAGACTACAGACATTGTGTGTGGAGATATTTTAGAACAGACATTACAATTATAAGACTAGAAACCATGTTTCTGGAGATAATTTTGAGCAGACATTACAATTATAAGACTACAGACCACGCTGTGTCTACCTTTTGTTGACTTTTGTAATTTAGCGTGAGTCACGAACGTAGCATTCGTGATTTGCTATTTGATCTCATTGACGTGACTCAGCCCAGGGGAATGTATCTGTCCAGGGGGGCAACTGTCACTTTCCAGCATGCGACATCAGCCTCACTGGCAGCCTCTTGACATGTCTGGAGTAGTCTAGGTATAAACACTGTATCAAGTGTCCATAATTGGCGGCTACGTTACCCTAGTCTCTTTATTAGGTTAGTTTCTTCATCTCCTTTTTCTTCTGCTGCGATCTTGGCTCATT
The DNA here is from genome assembly GCA_032433765.1 of Megaustenia siamemsis. Taxonomy (NCBI): domain Eukaryota; kingdom Metazoa; phylum Mollusca; class Gastropoda; order Stylommatophora; family Ariophantidae; genus Megaustenia; species Megaustenia siamemsis. Next base: position 75,876,718 of record JAVIAB010000160.1, on the reverse strand, counting down.
TAAACTAGGATACCAGACTCTCTTATGAAGGCAGCTGTCTGTTTACGTGATTCGGTTGCCCCGTATAGTTTCTCTTCCAGGGAGGTGGGTGTGGACCACATTGTCCTCCTCAGTTCTATGTAACTGAGAGACAGTCCTGTAGAACATATTTTGTTGTCATGTCATCTAAGGTACAGCTTCATTGACTGGTAGTTCATATTTTGAGTGTGGTGAACATTTTTGGTGAATATATTGTTCTTTGTTTTTTTCTGTTGTTGTTTATTTGTCATTTTATCCGAGTGCTGTAAAACATACCTCTTCGTCATATGATTCGCTGAATTATCGCCTCGGAAGTTTCCCTCTATTATAATATTAATTTATTATTTGTCTCCATCTTATAACTATCACTGGAGTCTGTAGAAATCTGGTTTTACAGAAGAATGTTGAGAATACCATGGACAGCTAAGAAGAGTCATGAAAATTTTCTGAAAGAGGTTAAAGCAAAACGAGAGCTAATTTCCAATATTAGGAAGGAACAATAATAATTTGTTTGGGCATGTAATGAGAAGAGAACAACTGGAATATATTGTAACAACTGGAAAAATTGAGGGACGAAGAGATAGAGGGAAGCAAAGAGAGAAAATACCAGACAGCTTAAGAGAATGGCTTGGCAGAAGGTCAACAACAGAAATGATAAAAAAAACTATCGAGATTGAAAGTTGTGGAGAGACATGATCACCTACGCCAGAAGACCCTGTACTTGGTTATGATGATGATGATGATGATCTTATAACTGTCTTGTTCATAACCAGTTTTAGATCAACAATGAGTTATCACTTGTTCTGCAATTCTCTTGATCTACAACTAACCTTGATCTATAATGAGTTTACTCTATAACTAGCGTCATCAACAGCTACCTCTCTCGTTCTTTCGATATTTTGTTCCATGAGTATGTTGTTCTATGAGTATGTTGTTCTGTCAGTATGTTACTCTATGAGTATGTTGTTCTGTCAGTATGTTACTGTATGAGTATGTTGCTCTGTCAGTATGTTACTCTATAAGTATGTTGCTCTGTCAGTATGTTACTCTATGAGTATGTTGCTCTGTCAGTATGTTACTCTGTGAGTATGTTGTTCTGTCAATATGTTACTCTGTGAGTATGTTGTTCTGTCAGTATGTTACTCTAAGAGTATGCAGTGATGCTTGGCAGAAGGTCAACAACACAAATGGTGTTGCCTGGTGGATGTGTGAATATAAAGAGCAGAGTGTCTGTACGTTACCTGGTGGATGTGTGAATATAAAGAGCTGAGTGTCTGTATGTTACCTGGTGGATGTGTGAAAACAAAGAGCTGAGTGTCTGTATGTTACCTGGTGGATGTGTGAATATAAAGAGCTGAGTGTCTGTATGTTACCTGATGGATGTTTCAAAACAAAGAGCTGAGTGTCTATATGTTACCTGGTGGATGTGTGAAAACAAAGAGCTGAGTGTCTGTATGTTACCTGATGGATGTTTCAAAACAAAGAGCTGAGTGTCTATATGTTACCTGGTGGATGTGTGAAAACAAAGAGCTGAGTGTCTGTATGTTACCTGATGGATGTTTCAAAACAAAGAGCTGAATGTCTATATGTTACCTGGTGGATGTGTGAAACAAAGAGCTGAGTGTCTATATGTTACCTGGTGGATGTGTGAAAACAAAGAACTGAGTGTCTATATGTTACCTGGTGGATGTGTAAAAACAAAGAGCTGAGTGTCTGTATGTTACCTCCATGGAAGTGTAAAATCAAAGAGCTGAGTGTCTGTGTTTTACTTCCATGTATGTGTGAAAACAAAGAGCTGAGTGTCTGTATGTTACCCCCATGGATGTGTGAAAACAAAGAGCTGAGTGTCTGTATGTTACCCCAATGGATGTGTGAAAACAAAGAGCTGAGTGTTTTATACGACCCCCATGGATGTGTGAAAACAAAGAGCTGAGTGTCTGTATACGACACCCATGGATGTGTGAAAACAAAGAGCTGAGTGTTTTTATACGACCCCCATGGATGTGTGAAAACAAAGAGCTGAGTGTCTGTATGTTACCCTCATGGATGTGTGAAAACAAAGAGCTGAGTGTCTGTATGTTACCCTCATGGATGTGTGAAAACAAAGAGCTGAGTGTTTGTATACGACCCCCATGGATGTGTGAAAACAAAGAGCAGAGTGTCTGTATACGACTCCTATGGATGTGTGAAAACAAAGAGCTGCGTGTCTGTATGTTACCTCCATGAATGTGTAAAAACAAAGAGCTGAGTGTCTGTATGTTACCTCCATGAATGTGTAAAAACAAAGAGCTGCGTGTCTGTATGTTACCTCCATGGATGTGTGAAAACAAAGAGCTGCGTGCCTGTATGTTACCTCCATGAATGTGTAAAAACAAAGAGCTGAGTGTCTGTATGTTACCTCCATGTATGTGTGAAAACAAAGAGCTGAGTGTTTGTATACGACCCCCATGGATGTGTGAAAACAAAGAGCTGAGTGTTGTATACGACCCCCATGGATGTGTGAAAACAAAGAGCTGAGTGTCTGTATACGACACCCATGGATGTGTGAAAACAAAGAGCTGAGTGTCTGTATACGACACCCATGGATGTGTGAAAACAAAGAGCTGAGTGTTTTATACGACCCCCATGGATGTGTGAAAACAAAGAGCTGAGTGTCTGTATACGACACCCATGGATGTGTGAAAACAAAGAGCTGAGTGTTTTTATACGACCCCCATGGATGTGTGAAAACAAAGAGCTGAGTGTCTGTATACGACACCTATGGATGTGTGAAAACAAAGAGCTGAGTGTCTGTATACGACACCCATGTATGTGTGAAAACAACAGACAAGGACTCACAGAGAGAACAGCTTCGTGACAGATTTATCGTCCCTTGTGGACGAGTTTATTGCACCGTTTCTGTGACAACCAAACATTAACACAAATAAACTCTCCCAACAAAAGGGAAGTAGTCCACTCGATTTGTGAATCTATGAGTAGATTTGTTTACCTGTCCGTTGACTTGTTTACCAGTTCGTAGATTTGTTTACCAGTCCACAAATTTGTGTACCAATTCCTGATTTACCCAGTTCAGTTCTCCGTGCTACTCTTACAATACTGGACAGCTACTGTACACATTTCATATTGATTATTTGCTGCTAATAACACATTCATTGTTGCAGTTTCCGTCTATACCAAACGCATCCAGTTAAATGTGCCTGCGTGTGGGCCTCCAGGAAAGCTATATATTTGCATTTAATTATGTCCCTTGAACGTCGAATCTAGAGCGCATCTTACGAAGACCGACACTATTTGTTAGAATTTATTGAGTGAAGGTTGGTACGCAAATGTTGAACTTTTCAACACGATCAACACAACAGGGTTATGTTCAGCACAAGTTCTTCAGCTCAAAACAAGTTCTTCAGCTCATTAAAAGTTCTTCAGCTCATTAAAAGTTCTTCAGCTCAAAACACGTTCTTCAGCTCAAAACAAGTTCTTCAACTCAATGAAAGTTCGTCAGCTCAATAAAAGTTCTTCAGCTCAATAAAAGTTCTTCAGCTCAATAGTTGTTCTTCATCTCTATAAACGTTTTTCGGCTAAAGTAAAGTTCCTCAGCCTAATAAAAGTTCTTCAGCTCAAAACAAGTTCTTCAGCTCAATAAAAGTTATTGAGCTTAGTAAAAGTTCTTCAGCTCAGTAAAAGTTCTTCAGCTCAGTAAATGTTCTTTAGCTCAAAACAAATTCTTCGGCCCAATGAACGTTCTTCTACACAAAACATGTTCTTCAGCCCAATAAAAGTTCTTCAGATCAAATAAAAGTTCTTCAGCTCAATAAAGTTCTTCATTTCAAATAAATGTTTTTCAGTTCAATACAAGAGTTTTCATGTGCTTTATTTGTGCATTTCGGCCTAACACATCCGACTTCAGCACGGTGTATTTTAGTACCAGGTGCCTTCCCTCTCGATTTCTACCCTCTTGGCTGTACTGTTTAACTCTGTTTCTAGGGGTACCGCGAAGAAATGGAGCAGAATTTGGAAAGTTCTGGTTCACCAGAACAAGCAGTCAGTTATGAGTCGTTGACTGCATTCAGCCATATTGTTCTATCATGGGGCCTTAGACGCTCAACAGTACCCGGGGCTGCAGCCAGGATTAGAAACTGCAGCTGACCAAAACCCTAACCTAATCTCCTTCACCCCTTCCGTTGTCTAGCTATTGTCCTTTCGAGCCGAAGACGGTACATAGGGCAGGACCACAATCTCAAAAACAGAAAGCTTGCGTGCCAAAATGGCACATATTGCAGAGATCACTGCTTCTAAAATCTATGGCTGTTTCCATAACAATACTTTTACAATGACAGCTCCTTCCTTCGTACTTTTAAAAGAGAGAGAGAGAGAGAGAGAGAGAGAGAGAGAGAGTTTGGCTAGTCTCTCCAGCAAATGACCAATGGGGGAAGACAGGTACTCAAATGTCACGATGGAGTTGGAGCTAAAACACGCACATTATCGCAGTTTACAGTAAAAGAAACGACACATGTTATACTTGCGACTTTTAACGCCCTTTTAAAGTCGAGCAGTGAAAAGAAATAGTCTTTGAGGCACACACACAAAAAAAGAAGAAAAAATGTTGTTTGAAAGTTGTTTTTACATGTGCAACTTGAACATGAACACTATTTTTTTAAGGTTAGTTTTCAGTATGACTAAACGCTCGACATCGCTATCCCTAAAAGGAGTGATTTGCGTGAAAATAAAATAAAGCCCAGACCACTTTTCTAAATAATCGAAGAGGCTACCCAGAATGCATTTGATCAGTGAAACTCCACTACCCCACTCCTGTTATGAAGTAGACACACCAAACAGACACAATAACCTTGACCTCAGCTCGTAAGCAACCGTGCACCGACAGGGCAGACCCTCGACAGCAAGCTCGAGAATTGAAACCTTTCGAGATGACGAGAGGGAAGTAGTAGAATAGCAGAGCTGGGCAAAGAGTGTCGGCTGAAGAAAGAAGACAGACAGGAGTCAGACATGAATAGGGTCCTGGCGGGGAGGAGACGGCAACTGAGCTGACACCGGTATTGTTTTCTCGTGACCGCGCGCGCTGAGAACAACTTTCACAGTCTCAGGTCGTGGCCTGAGGTCTACGTGTCCGGGGTAAAGGAGGAGGGGAGCCCCACTTGCAGCTTTGGTATTTCAAGAGAAAAAGCAATCTGGCAACTTATTTTCTGTAAGAATTCGCTATCGGGTTGACAGTCCTGGCCAGTCAAGCAAACAGTCAAATGAGCCACTTAAATATGCTTTCTTTTTCTTCTTCTTTCCTTCCTCGTCCGCCTTTCAGTGTCGAGGGGAGATATAATTTGCGGTCTTTTGCTCTTCTGTTCGCCTCTGCTGCTGTTATGTTTCCTAGTGCTTCTAATATTCCATCGACCCATCTTTTTTGTGGTCGACCCTTGGGTCTGGTGTTCTTTTCACAACGTTTGTTGAAGGCTCGTTGTGTTGTGTTTTAATTTTCTGCTTTGTCACGTGGCCAAACCATTGTATCTGTTGTTTCTTTATATATTCTATGGCGGGGGCTATTCGTTGCTTTTTTTTTTTTATCAGTTCTTCATTCCTGATCTTATCTCTCAGACTGTTTCCTGTCATTCGTCTAACACATTTCATCTCAGTAGAGGTTATGTTACTTATTGTTCTTGCATCTAGGGTCCAGGTCTGGCATTGGTAGCACAACGTTGGGATGAAGATTGTAGAACAACGTTGGGATGAAGATTGTAGAACAACGTTGGGATGAAGATTGTAGAACAACGTTGGGATGAAGATTGAAAATATGGTTTGACAGAAGAATATTGAGAATACCAACGACAGTTGTAACAAGAAGGATATGAAAGAGCAAAGTAAATATATTTTATTACAATTAGAATATCATGATATATATATATAATATCATTAATATCATAATAAAAGAAAAGCCTCAGTTTATAACGCCTGCATCACTGTATCCCTTTTTATGGCAGCGAATCATGGAAACACGTAGAATGCCAGTGGCGGACGGTGAGTTCGAAACTTGAGGTGGCCAGGACATGAGACCGAATGTTTACGTTCACTTTTAACCTGATCATTTGCGACACAGACATTACTCCATTTTGCGCTATGTAATATAGTTCCTTCAATTATTGCCCTAAATTAACATAATTATAATTACATCATAATAAATAACTTAGTTACTTGCATTATAAGTTATGAAAAAAAACATGGTTAAAACGTCTGTTAATTAAATTCTCTTACAGTTTTTTTCCAGGTTTTATTTTTTTGCTATATAAAGACATAGCGCAGTGATTCTTACAGTCGGGACTTCATCAATTCTCCTCCCCATCAGCACTATTTCTAATTTTCAAAAAAAAGTTAGAACGTGATCTGATTTGTCGTTCTTTGTTGCCATGGAAACAGGGAGATAATTTTTGAAATGGCCTATCTAGTTCTCATACACGTTGCAAGGTCTATAGATGCCGGTGTACGGTTGTAGTAGGTTTGACCTCCATAGACATTAAAGTCTATTATTTGTTAGTAACAGCTTGAGTTATTTGAGCTATATCACGGCTATACTACGGAATATGGTGGCTGGTTGTACACTGACACTAAACTCATTGAGCTGGAATATGATTGTGTTATGTATTCTGATACAACATTAGAGGACTCGTGGCCTCCGTTGTCTTCTTTGAATATCTCCCCCGCTGACTTAAGCAAAGCAAGAAAGAAGGCTAAATCCACATCATTTATGAGATCTATCTATCTATTGACCTTTCGAGCCGTTGCCGGCCCGTAGGGCGTAGACCAAGATACACCTTCTCATATCTGTATTTTTGTTCCAGCAGTTTTCTTTTAAAGATATTTTATCAAATCTCGCCATTTGTCTCTGTTCTGTGCAAGCAGCTCTATCTCGTTGAGGGAGCCGAATCCTGTTGCTCTTGCCTCTCTCATCAATGTTCTTCTCAGTGTCTCCCTGGGTCTTCCTCTTTTTCTCTTACCTGTTGTTTCCCCACACGAGGGCCTGCTTTGCTATTCGGTTTTTGTTGGTTGGTATTTATGCGATGCCAGCGCCGTATTCTTCAACTGATCTGGGAGGACAAAGTGACAGACGTTGAGGTCCTAACTTGCACAGGCCTCCCGAACATCTACACGCTGCTCAAGCAACGTACTTCGCGTTGACTTGGCCGCGTACACAGTATGAAAGATGACCGCATACCAAAAGATATATTTATGGACAACTAGCAGATGATGAAATAACTAGGGGGGGGGGGGGCGCCCAAAACTGTTGATTTATAGACGTGTGTAAACGTGACATGAAGACTCTGAACATAAACCGTGCAGCCTGGGAAGAGATAGCTGCAGATCACAATCTTTGGAAACACAGTCTAAAAATCTACAAATTTGAGCAATGCATAGATCACATGACATTCAAACATGTATCTTTATCTACAAATTTGAGTAATGTTTAGGTCACATGACATTCAAACATGTATCTTTATCTACAAATTTGAGTAATGTTTAGGTCACATGACATTCAAACACGTATCTTTATCTACAAATTTGAGTAATGTTTAGGTCACATGACATTCAATCATGTATCTTTATCTACAAATTTGAGTAATGTTTAGGTCACATGACATTCAATCATGTATCTTTATCTACAAATTTGAGTAATTTTTAGGTCACATGACATTCAATCATGTATCTTTATCTACAAATTTGAGTAATGTTTAGGTCACATGACATTCAATCATGTATCTTTATCTACAAATTTGAGTAATGTTTAGGTCAAGGGACTGTCTTCGTCCGCCAGCTTTATTTCTCTAGCGAAATTCCGACAAACTGAAATGGGATTTCACTACCCAGAGAGGGCTACACATGGGATCTCATTACCCAAAGAGGGCTACACATGGGATCACCCTACTCAGAGAGGACTACACATGGGATCTCATTACCCAGAGACTGCTACATATGGGATCTCACTACCCAAAGAGGGCTACACATGGGATCTCATTACCCAGAGAGGGCTACACATGGGATCTCATTACCCAGAGAGGGCTACATATATGATCTCAGTACCCAGATAGGGCTACACATGGGATCTCATTACCCTGAGAGAGCTACACATGGGACCTCACTACCCAGAGAGGGCTACACTTGTGATCTTACTACCCAGAGAGGGTCACATATGGGATCTCTCTACCCAGAGTGGGCTACAAATGGGTTCTCACTTCCCAGAGAGGGCTACACATGGGATCTCACTACCCAGGGAGGGTTACACATGGGATCTCACTACCCAGAGATGGCTACACATGGGATCTCACTACCCAGAGAGAGCTACACATGGGATCTCACTACACAGAGAGGGCTACACTTGGGATCTCACTACCCAGAGAGGGCTACACATCGGATCTCACTACCCAGAGAGAGCTACACATGGGATCTCACTACCCAGAGAGAGCTACACATGGGATCTCACTACCCAGAGAGGGCTACACTTGGGATCTCACTACCCAGAGAGGGCTACACATCGGATCTCACTACCCAGAGAGAGCTACACATGGGATCTCACTACACAGAGAGGGCTACACTTGGTATCTCACTACCCAGAGAGGGCTACACATGGGATCTCACTACCCAGAGAGAGCTACACATGGGATCTCACTACACAGAGAGGGCTACACTTGGGATCTCACTATCCAGAGAGGGCTAGACATCGGATCTCACTACCCAGAGACCATGGGAGAGTATAGCCACGAAGCACGAATGAGATGCGTTGTTTAACTTAATTTTCCCCCGACTGTGACGGGAATCGAAACCGCAATTATCTTGTGCGGGGACGAAGTCCTTTCGTTAAACAACCCAGGTCCTCGTCTAATGTCCTGGCTCCAGAGTTGCTTCCGAGACTGTAACGTCTGTTGTCATAACTGTAACGTCTACTGCCATGGCTGAAACGTCAGTTGTAGTGACTGTAACGCCTGTTGTCATAACTGTAACGTCTACTGCCATGGCTGAAACGTCAGTTGTAGTGACTGTAACGCCTGTTGTCATAACTGTAACGTCTACTGCCATGGCTGAAACATCAGTTGTAGTGACTGTAACGTCTGTTGTAGTGACTGTAACTTCAGTTGTAGTGACTGTAACTTCAGTTGTAGTGACTGTAACTTCAGTTGTAGTGACTGTAACGTCTGTTATAGTGACTGTAACGTCTGTTGTAGTGACTGTAACGTCTGTTGTAGTGACTGTAACTTCAGTTGTAGTGACTGTAACTTCAGTTGTAGTGACTGTAACGCCTGTTGTCATAACTGTAACGTATACTGCCATGGCTGAAACGTCAGTTGTAGTGACTGTAACGTCTGTTGTAATAACTGTAACATCTACTGCTGTGGCTGAAACGTCAGTTGTAGTGACTGTAACTTCAGTTGTAGTGACTGTAACTTCAGTTGTAGTGATTGTAACTTCAGTTGTAGTGACTGTAACGCCTGTTGTCATAACTGTAACGTCTACTGCCATGGCTGAAACGTCAGTTGTAGTGACTGTAACTTCAGTTGTAGTGACTGTAACTTCAGTTGTAGTCATTGTAACTTCAGTTGTAGTGTCTGTAACTTCAGTTGTAGTGACTGTGACTTCAGTTGTAGTGACTGTAATGTATGTTGTCATAACTGTAACGTCTACTGCCATAGCTGAAACGTCAGTTGTAATGACTGTAACGTCATCTGTAATGACTGTTACGTCAGTTGTAGTGTTTGCAACATGTTCAGTAGTGACTGTAACGTCTGCTGTAGTGATTGTAACGTCTGCTGTAGTGATTGTAACGTCTGCTGTAGTGACTGTAACGTCTGCTGTAGTGACTGTAACGTCTGCTGTAGTGACTGTAACGTCTGCTGTAGTGACTGTAACGTCTGCTGTAGGTACTATAACGTCTGCTGTAGGGACTGTCATCTGTTGCTGTAACTAACGTCTTCTGGCATGACTCTAGAGTACATTATCATGACTATAGCACCTGTTATCGTGACTGACTCACCTGTTGTCATGACTCTAGAGTATGTTATCATGACTATAACACCTGTTATCGTGACTTACTCACCTGTTGTCATGACTCTAGAGTATATTATCATGACTATAACACCTGTTATCGTGACTCACTCACCTGTTGTCATGACTCTGGAGTTTGCTGCCGTGACTGAAATATCTGTTGCCACGAGAGTCACGTTATCATGACTCAAGAGTATTTTGCCATGACTCTAATATCCGTTGACATGACTCTGGTGTCTGCGGCCATTATCCATCTTCAACGTTTAATCATGCTTCAGTGCTCTGTCTCTACACTACGACAAAACGTAATATCCTCACATTTCGGCCCGACACATCCGACTACGGTATGGGTAGATTTTTAACAGCTTAAGTTTTTGTTGCCCGGGCAGGTGCCATTTCTTTTGTTTTTTTTCAACTTTTATTTGCCAAGAGTTCTTTAACGTGCGCAGGGTGCACGGTACCTTCTCTCTCTCTCATCCTCCTCCAATTCTTTTTTTTTTTTTGCCGTTTTCCGAGTAGACTGGACATCAGATCTCACTACCCAGAGAGAGCTGGACATCAGATCTCACTACGCAGAGAAGGCTGGATATCAGATCTCACTACGCAGAGAAGGCTGGATATCAGATCTCACTACACAGGGAAGGCTGGACATCAGATCCCACTTCACAGAGAGGGTTAGACATCAGATCTCACTACCCAGAGAGGGCTAGACATCAGATCTCACTACCCAGAGAAGGCTAGACATCAGATCTCACTACACAGGGAAGGCTGGACATCAGATCCCACTACGCAGAGAAGGCTGGACATCAGATCCCACTACACAGAGAGGGCTAGACATCAGATCTCACTACCCAGAGAAGGCTAGACATCCGATCTCACTACCAAGAGATGGTTGTACATCAGATCTCACTACCCAGAGAAGGCTGAACATCAGATCTCACTACCTAAGGAAGGCTGGACATCAGATCTCACTATCCAGAGAAGGCTGGACATCAGATCTCACTACCCAGGGAAGGCTGGACATCAGATCTCACAACCCAGGGAAGGCTGGACATCAGATCTCACTACCCAGGGAAGGTTGGACATCAGATCTCACTACCCAGAGAAGGCTAGACATCAGATCTCACTACCCAGGGAAGGCTGGACATCATATCTCACTACCCAGGGAAGGCTGGACATCAGATCTCACTACCCAGGGAAGGCTGGACATCAGATCTCACTACCCAGAGAAGGCTAGACATCAGATCTGACTACCCAGAGAAGGCTAGACATCAGATCTCACTACCAAGAGATGGTTGTACATCAGATCTCACTACCCAGGGAAGGCTGGACATCATATCTCACTACCCAGGGAAGGCTGGACATCAGATCTCACTACCCAGGGAAGGCTGGACATCAGATCTCACAACCCAGGGAAGGCTGGACATCAGATCTCACTACCCAGGGAAGGCTAGACATCAGATCTCACTACCCAGAGAGGGATAGACGTCAGATCTCACTACACAGAGAGGGCCAGATACCAAATCTCATTACCCAGAGAGTGGGGAAGAGTAAAAGCAGGATAAAAATATGAAGATACCACGAATCCAAAGAGAAACATTCTTATCACCAGTGATGGGGTATCTTCTACTTCTTTTTCTGCCATCATGACGTCATTCAGTCCGGGATTCCGAATTCTCTAGAGTCCGCTGTCTGTTTCAGAGTTTTGGATGAACCAGTTTCGCTTCAAAGGTAGTTGACGTGTGCAATGTTTACCTCAAGTTTGTGTACAGGGGACAGTCTTGTAGAATGTTTCGCTGTATTGTTTTTTTTGTTACACAAAAAAGAGTGTTGAAACCTCGAGGCTAATCATTCAGCCAATCAAAACACGATCTCTCCAGTCACGTTAAGACTGGCATTCCCAAACACTTCATTTGATATTGAAGTTGTCACCAATCAGAACAAGGTTCCTGAAGAAAGACAACGAATCCCAAGACAGACAACAAAATGTGATTGCGCAGAGATAAACCTGTCTAGACTCATCTGGAGGTCAGACATCAACTCTCAGGATGTAAATCGAGATGTAACCGGCAACAAGCGTCAATTCAGGACACCAGGTATAATGTTTCCTATATCTGAGTCGTCTTGTCGTGTAACATAAGCTGACAGGACTTTCCCAAGACCGTTTACCTGTGACTGTGCGACTTCGTCGTCGTCATCATCAAGTGCCGTCTCCACACCGAAGGTTGGCTACTACGGAGCGCCAATCCAATCTGTCTCTTGCTTTGATGGAGCAGGTTCTTATAGGCTGACTTGTCCATCTTTTGATGTCACTCGTCCATGTTAGCCTTGGTCTGTCTTTGCATCTTCTACCTTGTATTTTCCCTTCCAAAATTACTTTTAGTTGGTTGTTGTGTCTTTTAACATGGAAGAGACATAACGCCATTCTGAAAGTTACCTTGGAAGGTAAGGTACAAGGGTAGGTACAAGGGTAGGTACAAGGGTAGGTACAAGGGTAGGTACAGGGGAAGTTACAAGGGGAAGGTACAGAGGAAAGTACAAGGGTAGGTACAAGGGTACGTACACGGAAAGGTACGGAAGAAGGTACAGGAGTAGGTACAAGGATAGGTAAAAGAAAAGGTACAGGGGAAAGTACAATGGTAGGTACAAGGGTAGGTACACGGGAAGGTACAGGGTACAGGAGTAGGTACAAGGGAACGTACAGGGGAAGGTACAAGGGTAGGTACAAGGAAAGGTACAGGGGAAGGTACAAGGGAAGGTACAAGGGTAGGTACAAGGGTATGCACAAGGGAAGTTACAGGGGAAGGTACAGGAGTAGGTACAGGGGTAGGTATAACGGAAGGTATAGGAGAATGTAAAGGGGAAGGTACAGGGGAAGGTACAAAGGTAGGTATAAGGGAAGGTACAGGAGAAGGTACAAGGGAAGGTACAGGGGAAGGTACAGGGGAAGGTACAAAGGTAGGTATAAGGGAAGGTACAGGAGAAGGTACAAGGGAAGGTACAGGGGAAGGTACAGGGGAAGGTACAAGGGTAGGTACAAGGGTAGGTACAAGGGAAGGTACTGGAGTAGGTATAAGGGGAGGTACAGGAGTAGGTACAAGGGAAGGTACAAGGTTAGGTAAAAGGGAGGTACAGGAGTAGGTATAATGGAAGGTACAGGAGTAGGTACAAGGGAAGGTACAAGGGTAGGTACAAGATTAGGTACAAGGGAAGGTACAATGGAAGGTACAAGAGAAGGTACAAAGGTAGGTACAAGGGAAGGTGCAAGGGTAGGCACAATAGAAGGTACAAGGGAAGTACGAGAGAAGGTACGAGAGAAGGTACAATGGTAGGTACAAGGGTATGTACAAGTGAAGGTACGAGAGAAGGTACAAGGGAAGGTACGAGAGAAGGTTCAAGGGCAGGTACAAGGGTAGGTATAAGGGAAGTTACGAGAGAAGGTACAAGGGAAGGTACGAGAGAAGGTACAAGGGCAGGTACAATGATAGGTAAAATGGAAGGTACGAGAGAAGGTACAAGGGTAGGTACAAGGGAAGGTACAAGGGAAGGTACAAGAGAAGGTACAAGGATAGGTTCAAAGGAAGGTACAAGGGTATTTACAAGGGAAGTACGAGAGAAGGTACAAGGGTAGGTGCAAGGGAAGGTACGAGAGAAGATACAAGGATAGGTACAATGGAAGGTACAAGGGTAGGTACAAGGGAAGGTACGAGAGAAGGTACAAGGGTAGGTACAAGGGAAGGTACAAGAGAAGGTACAAGGATAGGTTCAAAGGAAGGTACAAGGGTATTTACAAGGGAAGTACGAGAGAAGGTACAAGGGTAGGTGCAAGGGAAGGTACGAGAGAAGATACAAGGATAGGTACAATGGAAGGTACAAGGGTAGGTACAAGGGAAGGTACGAGAGAAGGTACAAGGGTAGGTACAATGGAAGGTACGAGAGAAGGTACAAGGGCAGGTACAAGTGTATGTAAAAGGGAAGTTACGAGAGAAGGTACAAGGGTAGGTACAAGGGAAGGTACAAGGGAAGGTACGAGAGAAGGTACAAGGGAAGGTACAAGGGAAGGTACGAGAGAAGGTACGAGAGAAGGTACAAGGTAAGGTTTTTCTGTTGATTATTTGTGAATTTTTTCCTCCGAGTGCTGTAAACATATCTCTTCCCCTGAAATGATTCGCTGATCACCTCGGAAGTTTCCCTCTATAATAATATTCATTTATTATTATTTGTCTCCAGTCTAAACCCCTGGAAACTACTATTCGTGCTGTCTCGTCCTATAACTGTATGTCTACAACGCAAGTATTCAGCCCTACTATATCCATGAGGTACTTGTCTTAATAGGGAAATAAAGATATACAATTTATTCCCGGGTTGTGATCGTAACCTTATGCTATAGTCATGAGAACACCTGCGTGAAAGACATCGCCAATGATAGCTACTTTTTAGGTAGCTGAGTTGGGCGTGTGCTCTGTCGTTTGGTTCTCGTGGCAGGGCGCTGTGTCGAGGAGTTCGGGATCAATCTTGTTTCAGACCGTCTATTGTTTTTTTTTTCCTGTTGTTGATTATTTGTGATTTTTTTTTCCTTCGATGTGGAGGCGGCATCCAATGAATGACGCTCTATGGTAGCTAACCTTCGATGTGGAGGTGGCATCCAATGAATGACGCTCTATGGTAGCTAACCTTCGATGTGGAGGTGGCATCCTATGAATGGCGCTCTATGGTAGCTAACTTTCGATGTGGAGGTGGCATCCAATGAATGACGCTCTATGGTAGTTAACCTTCGATGTGGAGGTGGCATCCAATGAATGACGCTCTATGGTAGCTAACCTTCGATGTGGAGGTGGCATCCAATGAATGACGCTCTATGGTAGCTAACCTTCGATGTGGAGGTGGCACCCAATGAATGACGCTCTATGGTAGCTAACTTTCGATGTGGAGGTGGCATCCAATGAATGGCGCTCTATGGTAGCTAACTTTCGATGTGGAGGTGGCATCCAATGAATGGCGCTCTATGGTAGCTAACCTTCGATATGGAGGTGGCATCCAATGAATGGCGCTCTATGGTAGCTAACCTTCGATGTGGAGGTGGCATCCAATGAATGGCGCTCTATGGTAGCTAACCTTCGATGTGGAGGTGGCACCCAATGAATGGCGCTCTATGGTAGCTAACCTTCGATGTGGAGGTGGCATCCTATGAATGGCGCTCTATGGTAGCTAACCTTCGATGTGGAGGTGGCATCCTATGAATGACGCTCTATGGTAGCTCTATGGTAGATGAATGAACTCAGTCATCATCATCGTGTACCATAACGGTTGGTGTAGGCGACCATGTCCTTCCACAATCTTCTTTCTACAGTGCATCATATCAATTCTGTTGCTGACTGTTTTCCATGCCATGATACAAAGCTATCCAGTATTTTCTATCTTTGTTGTCTACGATCTCTCGATTTTTTTTTTCATTTCTCCCTCACATTTTGCTTGACTGCAGCTTCGCATTTTGATGCATTCATTTGCATTTCTTTGCCTTGACCCCTTGTTTTATTATACCAGATGGTTTCCACATGAATGCCTGACGGGAAAGTCTTTCTTTATTCATTCTCAGCACATGACCGATGTATTTCCAGCCCTTTCTTCTTATCATCATCGTCAACATCATGTGCCATACCAGTTGGCGTAGGCGATCATTTCCTTGCACAATTTTCTATCTATAGTGCATCGTATCAGTTCTGTTGTTGACTGTTTTCCATGCCATGACACCAAGCTATCCAGTATTTTCTCTCTTTGTCGTCCGCGATCTCTCTTTCCTTTTATTTTGCCAGTTGTCACCAAGTATTCCAACTTTCCTCTTCTCATGATGTGCCCGAAAAAAATGTTGATTTTTCCTTTCTGATGTTTTTTTGGTAGCTCCCTTTTAGTGTTGGCCTCGTTGAGAATTTCCTCATTGGTCTTTTTATCTGTCCAGGGAACTTTCAACATTCTTCTGAGAAATCCAATCTCTGTGGCCTCTAATCGTCTTTTCATTTGTTTGTCTACTGTCCATGATTAGCTTCCATAGGTCTGAATTGGTTCTATATAGCACCGATAAACTCTCTTTCTATTGACATAGATTTGTTGCATAAGATATTAATGAACTCATTAAACAAGTTAATATCAGCATCATCATTAAGTACCAAGCCTGCTAGCGTAGGTGATCATGTTTCTCCACAACTTTCGATCTCGTCAGTTATTTATCATTTATGTTGTTGACCTTCTGCCAAGCCATTCTCTTAAGCTGTCTGGTATCTTTTCTCTTTGCTTCCCTCTATCTCTTCGTCCCTCAATTTTCCCAGTTGTTACAATATATTCTAGTTGTTCTCTTCTCATTACATGCCCTAAAAATGATGATTGTTTCTTCCTAATATTGGAAATTAGCTCTCTTTTTGCTTTGACCTCTTCCAGAACATTTTCATTGCTCTTCTTAGCTGTCCTTTGTATTCTCAACACTCTTCTGTAAAACTACATTTCTACAGACTCCATTGATTTTCTTGTCTGTTGTCCTATTGTCCATGATTCACATCCATATGTTAAGACTGGCTCTACATAACATTTAAGAACTATTTTTTTAACTCCGCCAAGTTAATATAATTGTCTTTATTAGCGCATTGCGTTATACTGTAATTTACACAGGCCCAGTTTATCCGACTTATACCTGCACTATTTGAAGACAATTCAAAGGAATCTCAGATTTTCTAGATGCTTCTCTAATGCAGCAGTTGTATATAAAGTTCCCCCCCCCAATCCCATAGGGCTGTGTCTCACTAAACTAACCAGCGTTTCCTAAACGTGTTTCATCAGACTTTCCTTCTATCAGTCAGAGATCCGCTTTCGTTACTTAGCTCCTCCAGTATGGATTTGCAGTTGAATTTTCTTTCACATCATTTCTTGACAATGATAGGTTCTCTTCACATGTACTTCCTATCTCAGTAGCTGAATAATGGGGAGGCAATAGTTCATAAGATGTCTCCCAGTTGTTATAGTGCTCAGGATATTGACCAGCTGTTATAGCCTGTATGATAATATCTCACAGCTGTAATATCTAAATGATATTTCCCAGCTGCCATAGTTTATATATCTCCCAGCTGTAACAGTTTATATGATATTTACCAGCTGTAATATACTCATGATATCTCCTAACTGTAGTATTCACATGATATCTCCTAACCTGTAATATCCATATGATATCTCCCAGCTGCAGTATCCACATGATATCTAACAGCTGCAACATCCACACCAGTTTTCCCAGTTTGCATCTTTTATACATTTCTAATTTCACGAAATTTCCTCTCCATATTAAACAAAGAATAGCAAAATGTTATTTCTTCTCAACATTCCTTTATGGTGCAGAAACATGGACATTAGACAAGAAAACAGAACATAAAATTGAAGCCTTAAAATGTGCATTTATATAAGAATGTGAAGAATTTAATGAAAAGAAAAGAAAACAAATGATGAAGTCTTTAAACAACTAAAAATGAAAAGAGAACTACTAAACACAATTCATACAAGACAAATGAGATTTTGGGGTCATGTTAAAAGACATTACAGCCTACTAAAAGTAATCTTGGAAGGGAAAATGCAAGGTAAAAGAGGCAGAGGCAGACAGAGACTAACATGAACGAGTAACATCAAAAGATGGACATATCAGCCTATGACAATCTGCACTATCAAAGCAAGAGACAGAACGGAATGCGCTCCGTGGTAGCCGACCTTCAATGCGGAGACGGCACTCAATGATGATGATGATTAATCAAACCTAGTTACTGCTTGCATTTCAATTCCTCCACGCTAGCGGCAACCATTTTATGTCCTCTGTTTCAAAACTTGGCACATTTGGTCGACCGTTGGCACTGAAATTCCTGGCACACTCCGCCAAAGTGACAACAGCTGAAAGCATCACGGAACACAGCCCACACGCCCTCGTCTACTCATGGCATTGATCGGTTCGTAACTTGCAACAACGAGCTTTACTTTCCCCGGCATGACGTCACATTGTGATGACGTCGGCCAGCATGTTTATCCAGTAAAACAAGCCGGGGCGTTCTTTGATCTGGTCTCCGGCCGAGGCAGGGAGGGAGGGGCTTGCACTAATTTGGATTCCCCACTGATTGTAGACCAAGTTGTGTTCTGGTTAACGAAGAAAGTAAAAAAAAAAAAAAAAAAGCAAGGAATCATCATCATGTGCCATACTGGTTGGCTTAGGCGATCATGCCCTTCCACAATATCCTATCTACAATGGATCGTATCAGTTCTGTTGTTGACTGTTTTCCATGCCATGACACCAAGCTATCCAGTATTTCTCTCTTTATCGTCAGCGATCTCTCTTTCCTGTATTTTGCCAGTTGTGTAAAGTACTCCAACTTTCCTCTTCTCATGATGTGCCCGAAAAAAAACATGTAACTATTATATTTTGGGATTTCAATGCAAAGGTAGGAACAGCAAAAGTGCAACATTTGATTTGGGGACAAGGCCTTGAAGAAATGAATGACAGAGGGGACATATTGATAGATGATAGATTGATAAATTGATAGATTTGGCAAAGACACATGAAATGATTATAGGTAGCACCTGGTTCAAACAACACCCTAGGCGACTATGGACATGGCAAAGCCCAGACAAAAAAAAAAAAAAGCAAGGAATAAATAAGGTTTGGAAAAAAAATATTTAAAAGACTAAGGTAGCATCAGTCAGTCATAGTTGGCTGCAGATTTTGCAGCGCCCCTAGGAAATGTTATTTTTACTTTTCATTCGCCGTGTATTCTATATTTTTATGAATCCGTCTGCTTCTTGCTTGAGTTGGAGCTTTAGAGTGGTGTTTCCAAAGATTGCGGTCTGCAGCTAGGTCTTCCCAGGCTGCAGGGTTTACGTTAAGAGTTTTCATGTCACGTTTACACACGTCTATACATCCGAGTTTTGAGCGGGACGGCACCCAATGAATGAATGACGTTCCATGGTAGCCAACCTACGATGTGGGGACGACAACCAATGAATGAATGACGTTCCATGGTAGCCAATCTTCGATCTAAGGACGGCACCCAATGAATGAATGGCGCTCCAAGGTAGCCAACCTTTCATGTGGGGACGGCACCCAATGTATGAATGACGCTCCATTGTAACCAACCTTTGATGTGGGGACGACACCCAATGTATGAATGACTCTCCAGTGTAACAAACCTTTTATGTGGGGACGACACCCAGTGTATGAATGACGCTCCATTGTAACCAACCTTTTATGTGGGGACGGCACCCAATGTATGAATGACGCTCCATTGTAACCAACCTTTTATGTGGGGACGGCACCCAATGTATGAATGACTCTCCAGTGTAACAAACCTTTTATGTGGGGACGGCACCTAATGTATGAATGACGCTCCATTGTAACCAACCTTTTATGTGGGGACGGCACCCAATGTATGAATGACTCTCCAGTGTAACCAACCTTTTATGTAGGGACGGCACCCAATGTATGAATGACTCTCCAGTGTAACCAACCTTTTATGTTGGGACGACACCCAATGTATGAATGACGCTCCATTGTAACCACCCTTTTATGTGGGGACGGCACCCAATGTATGAATGACTCTCCAGTGTAACAAACCTTTTATGTGGGGACGACACCCAAAGTATGAATGACGCTCCAAGGTAGCCAACCTTTTATGTGGGGACGGCACCCAATGTATGAATGACGCTCCATTGTAACCAACCTTTTATGTGGGGACGGCACCCAATGTATGAATGACGCTCCAAGGTAGCCAACCTTTGATGTGGGGACGGCACCCAATGTATGAATGACGCTCCAAGGTAGCCAACCTTTGATGTGGGGACGGCACCCAATGTATGAATGACGCTCCATTGTAACCAACTTTTTATGTGGGGACGATACCCAATATATGAATGACGCTCCATTGTAACCAACCTTTTATGTGGGGACGCCACCCAATGAATGAATGGCGTTCCATTGTAACCAACCTTTTATGTGGGGACGACACCCAATGAATGAATGGCGCTCCATTGTAACCAACCTTTTATGTGGGGACGACACCCAATGAATGAATGGCGCTCCATTGTAACCAACCTTTTATGTGGGGACGACACCCAATGAATGAATGGCGCTCCAAGGTAGCCAACCTTGATGTGGGGACGCCACCCAACTAATGACTGTTCTGAATTGATAAACACTCGATGTGTAGGTTCGGTACCCAGTTTGGATACTTCACTTTCCGGCTGCAATCGATTTTCTCGTTGACTGCGGCAGCCCTTTTCATTAGTTCAAGTGATCATTTATCTTCCTTGCGCAATGTGTCCACATCTCAAAATTAGACCGGCAGCCAAAATAGCACCGCGGCTGAAACTCAAAGTGGTAGCTGTTGTTGACGTAACGACACGAGTTGATATTCATGGAGTGTGGTGGATCGTAATGGCTTTCTTGACATTTCCATGGAGAAGCTGGATTCTGCCTAGTTCCTGACTATGGCCAGGCCTGCGGACTTAGAGGAAAATCCCAGTAAAGCTGCAACTAACGTGACGTTCTCAGATATGCGAGCATGGGCGTTAGAGTGACGTCAGTCGTCTATAACTTCTACTGTTGAAAACGTCACGCTAGTTGGAGGATTTTCTTGTTTTATTGTCTGCCCGCGAGCCTTAGTAAATCTATAGTTGGCTGTGTCTAGACCACGGCTGGAGAACTGTTTTGACTTGTCCTGTCTAGTTATACTGCAAGAATAGGTCTTCTATATCAGCAAGAGACATTACTTATGGGAACACGTGGGACTGGTTGGTCTCGAGGCAAGACGCCGGCTTCGAGACAGAGATGTTGTAGGTTCAAATCCCGGCTACACCGCATGATATTTTTATTGTGATTTCTATCTGCGGCAACCACCCTGGTCTCAGCAGCGAGGCTCGGCTTGAAACGTCAATTACTCATCGACGGAAAAAATATGAGTATCTCCGAAGTCGGAGTTATCTGCCTGTGCGGCAAGGGACACCTGTGCATGATTAACACGCAGAAATTAAGTTGATAGTATCTAGGGACTTCGTCAGAGGTCAAAGTTGGCGAACGAAAAAAAAAAAACCATGGCTGGAAAACTGTTTTAACTTGTTCTGTCTAGATGTACTGCAAGACTAGGTCTTCTATATCAGCAAGAGCCACTACTGGTGGGAACATGGCCATCATAGATTCTGTTAGCCCCAAGACAAATAATAACAAATTAATGTTATTGTTAACGGAGACGTCCCAGGACGCAGATCATCGAATACATTTCGGAGATAGGTATGTTTACAGCACTGGGAAAAATCCACAAATAAACAGTAACAAGGACTGGCTGGTCTTGAGACAAAGAGGTTGTGAGTTCAAACCTCGGCTGGGTGTCCGGTTAGCGCAATCGATAGGCGGTTGGCTTGCCACGGCAACAGCCGGGGTTCGTACCCTGGCGAGGACACCTGGGTTTTACTAATTCCCTAAAAATTAGTACCTCTGAAGTCGGAGTAAATCTGCCTGCATGGCGAGGGGCATCCTGTAATGGGATAAAACAGACTTTACACGCAAAATTCAGTCCCACAAAATTGAGTGGGTGGGACTTCGTCAGAGGTCAAAGCTGACGAAAGCGAACGAACGAACGAAAACCTCGGCTGCACCAGTTTGGATTTTTATTTATGATTTCTCTCTGCGACAACCACCCCTGGTCTCAGCAGGGAGGCCCGCTTGAAATGTCAATTAATCGTCAACGGAAAAAATATGTCCACCTGCGAAGACGGAGTTACCTGCCTGTGCGACGTGGGACTCCTGTGTTCACGCCTATCATGGGGAAAAAAACGAATTAACATGCAAAAGTCAGTTCCCGGTCTCTAGGGACTTCACCAGAGGTTAAAGCTGGAGAGCGTAAAAAAAAACCAAACAAACAAAACAACACAAAAGAATATACAACAAACAATAGACAGTCATTAATAGGATGAAACAAGTACTCCTGAGTTCTGCGAATTGCCACGAGTGTGCAGGTCGCTCGCGGCAAGACGTGTGTCGAGGAGTACAGGTTCAATCCTCCTTCGGGGAGGCCGAAGGCGCACCTCACAGCAGCATAGCTGGAAGTTGTCAGCGACCCACAGAGAGAGGGGCTTGGTGGTCTATAGGTAAGACTTCGGCTTCTGGACAGGAAGGTCCCCGGTTCGATTCCCACCACAGACAGGAAAATAAAGAAAATAAAAAAATAATAAATAAAAACGAATCCGTTGCTACACCCTCCTCTGGTCTCTGGGTAGTGAGATTCGATGCATAGCCTTCTCGGAAAACGGCGAATAAAGAGGCCCCATGTGCATTCTGCGCACGTTAAAGAACTCTTGACAGTTGAAAATAGGAAAGAGTAGGCTAAAAATGACCGCTGCCCGGGCAAAATTAAAAGGAAAAATCTACCGGAAATGTTAAAACTCTCGACGATAAAAATATGAGAGTACATCTGAAGTTGGAGAATATCTGCCTGTATGGCGGGGGACACCTGAGCACACGGCTGCCGGTGTGAAAAATAGGAAAAAGTTATATTCACACAAAATTCAGTCCCTGGGGACTGCGCTAGAGATATAAAGTTGACGGACGCAAAGAAACAGAATAAACAACGACAAACAGCAAGTTTGAGAGTTTTTGGGGCACGAGATTCAATGTTCACAGCAGAGATAGACTCAAGATGCTTCAAAGCTTGTCAAATCATTGGACAGTCACCACTGTTGTCCAACAAAGAAATAACCCTAGAGGCAAAATGGGCACTCTACAATACAATCATCATTCAAACGTTGTGCTACCAATGCCAGTCCTGGACCCTAGATGCAAGAACAATAAGAAAAATAACCTCTACTAAAATTGAATGTGTCAGACGAATGACAATAAACAGTCTGAGAGATAAGATCAGAAATGAAGAACTGAGAAAAAAAGCTAGGAATAGCCCCCGCCATAGAATATATAAAGGTCTGTAAAATTTATAGTCACTAACACTATATTCCCTATACTCCACTTGGCATGACGGGGGCTCTTTACTACTTGTTATAGAATATATAAAGAAACAACATATAAAATGGTTTAGCCACGTGACACTGTAGAAAGATCAAAACACAACACAACGAGCCTTCAATAAACGTTGCGAGAATACCAGACCCAAGGGTCGACACGAAAAAGATGGATCGACAGAATACTAGAAGCACTAGGAAATATAGCAGCAGCAGAGGCGAACAGAAGAACAAAGGACCGCAATGTATATCTCCTCTCAACGCTGAAAGGCAAATGAGGAAGGAAAGAAGTAGAAGAGATTCAATTTTTTTTTACCACTAAAACCTTTAAAAAATATAGACACACCATCTTCTAACCACTAAGAAGAATTACTAGAAGAGGTGTTTGTGCTTTATCGTCATGGAATGACACAACAAGGCAAATCAACTAAAGTATCCATAACAAACAGTTGTGAATTATATTCAGATAAGATACACCAATACTCTCTCATGGGTAACGTTATTATTCACTCGGCGAGTCTCAGCTATAGACCAATCAGCCTTACAAGCTGTTTGTGTAAAACAATAGAACGTATAATCAATCTCAGACTGCAGTGGTACCTGGAAAGTGAAAATCTCCTTGTCCCACAACAAGCAGGCTTTAGACAGTGTTACTCTACCGAAGATCAAGCAACCTATCTTTCCCAGGAAATTGAAGATGCGTTTCAAGAAAAGAAACTGGTACTAGCAGCATGGATAGACCTAAAGAAAGCATTTGATAAGGTATGGAAGGAAGGGCTTTTGAAGAAACTGAGAAATTATGGAGTAAATGGCAGGATGTACAAATGGGTCAAAGCATACCTGCATAATAGGAGAGCCAGAGTGCAACTGGATGGTCTTAAGAGTAAGAAGGTCTTATTGCGCCAGGGCGTTCCACAAGGAGGGGTACTATCTCCAACACTTTTTCTGATCTACATCAATGACCTAGTTACTGAACTACCACATGGCATCAAAGTGGCAATGTATGCAGATGACTTGGTAATGTGGTGCACAGAGGAGTATGCAACAGTGGCCTCCAAATTGCTACAAAGAGCTATGAATGCACTGAATTCATGGACAAATAGATGGTGTATCAGCATCAATACAGACAAATGCAGTACTACACTTTTCACACTCTCCCCAAAACAAAAAGCAGGAGCCATCTACATAAACAATGAGCCTGTGAAAGAAGACATACAAGCTACATATCTCGGAGTTACATTTGATAACAAACTATCTTGGAAACAGCAGATAAATAAGGCAACCCAAAAAGCAAGGAGGAAATTGGCTATTCTAAGAAAGTTGTGTGGAACCACATGGGGTGCGAGTGGGAAAATACTCAGTAAAGTTTACCAACAGAGTATACGCCCACATTTAGAATATGGATCATCCGCATGGTGCTCAGCATCAAACACCACATTGCAAGAACTGGATAAAGTACAAAACCAGGCACTTAGGGTCATCACAGGAGCAATGAAATCAACACCAATATTGGAGATGGAGAAATTGTGGAGGATACCAGCACTGAGAGAACGGAGAGACACAAAGGTGCTGATACAGGCAGAAAAATTTGCTTGCATGCCGAGACATCCAATGAAGGACAGATTCCAAAATCTTGCATTGGGACGACTTAAGAGAAGCAGTTTTATCCACCAAGCCAAGCGTATTAGTAGACAAACACCAGACATGCCAAGAGTTGTTAAACCCCTTCTGCCCATACCAGAACAGACTCCCTGGACAGATGAATCAGGATTATCAGTTCAAATACGGACAGAAGTGAAAGGAATAGTTGACAAAGAGGAACAAAATAGTCTACAGCGAAAAACAATAACTCTCAGTTTCCTGGATGAAGAATACCCACAAGACCTATGGATCCGTGTGTACACAGATGGATCAGCACAGAATGCAGTAAAGAATGGGGGAGCAGGTGCATATATAGAGTACCCAAATAACACTAGGGATATGAATAAAATAGCAACAGGGAAATATTGTCACAATTATGATGCAGAAATACAAGCAATAAAGTTGGCAATAGAAAAGCTGCTGAACAGTAATCTTAGCCACAGCCTGTAGTGTTTTTGACAGATGCAAGATCAGTACTCCAGGCACTACAATCCAGAAAATTACCACATCTACAGACCTTATTGACTGAACTCTGCAAGCACCACAGGGTTGCCCTGCAGTGGATCCCGTCTCACTGTGGAATACCAGGAAATGAGAAAGCAGATCAGTTGGCAAAGGAAGGTTCAACAGGCACACAACTAGATACACCAGTCACATACCATCATAAGAAACAGATAATCAAATCAATCAGAGGACCACAAGCCCCATATCAGGATGCCTTTCATAATATGAATAGATATGAACAAGTTATCATTATACGCATAAGAACAGGACACAATCGACTCCATAGTCACATGTATACAAAATTCAAGATCGGCACATCAACTACTTGTACATGTGGACAGGCACCCCAGACTGCTGAACACATACTTCAAGACTGCACTGAATATAGTAGACTGAGGAAAATCCATTGGCCCATAGATACAACACTACAGACAAAACTATATGGGCCACTGCAAGAATTACAAAAGACAGTAAAATTCATACAGAAAACGACATTGCTGATATAGACAATACTTCGAGCGAACGAAAGATAGATAGATAGACTCGGCGAGTCTGCGGCAGTCTCAATTTTGTTGATTGTAAGGGCATCAAATATCAACCAAATTGTCTGTTACTTCAGCGGCATGCTCAGTCCAGTCAGGGTCAAATCCATATCGCCGCCAAGAGATCCCAACTCTGATACCAGTATCGATCCAGCCAATCCCATGAACATGCAGGGGCGTTACTCCGACAAGTTCATTCAGCCACGTATTGTATGGATATGAATATATAACAATTATTTTATGACGAAATGGACAAGAAACCAATTATAAAATGTACGCCAGGCTATACAATCTAAAATCGAAAGTGGGAAAAGCACTACAAACAATGAACAAGGGAAAAGCTGTAGGATCTGACAAGATACATATTAAGATGATAAAGGCATTAGAAGATGTTGGCATTGAAGTGATCACTGACATAAGCAACGACATACACCATACAGGATACATACCAAGTGAACTAAAACATCAACTTTCATTGCATTGCCTAAAAAGAATGGTGCAGTTGAATGCAGTGACTTTAGAACAATAAGCCTAATGAGTTATGTAACAATTGAGTTAAGTAATACAAGGAAGGATTCAGACTAAAATCAATATTGAATTAGAAGAACAACAATTTGGATTTAAAATAGTGGGACAAAAGAAGCCACTTTCAACATGAGGACATTAATCGAAAAGTACACAGAAGTAAACAAACCAATATATGCCTGCTTCATAGACTACACCAAAGCTTTTGATAGAATACACCACAAACAACTTATAGAATGCCTAAAAGAGATACATCTAGATGACACGGAATAAACCTAATATGTAATTTATACTGGAAGCAAACAACAATAATAAAATATGACAAAGAGAACTCTACACCCATTGATATAAAAAGAGGAGTAAGACAGGGATGCATCCTATCACCAAGCTTGTTCAATCTATACACTGAGCAATTCATTTAAACATCACAAAATGGCCAGGAAATTGAAGCCTTTGAAATGTGGATTTATAGAAGAATAGGAAGAATTAGATGGAAGGAAAAGAAAACAAATGATGAGATCTTAAAACAATTAAAAATGAAAAGAGAACTACTAAACACTATGCAAACAGGACACATTCGATTTTTGGGGCTTGTTAAAAGACAAAATAGTCTGCTAAAAGTAATCTTATACAGAAAATACAAGGTAAAAGAGGCAGACCAAGACTAACATGGACGAGTAACATCAAAAGATGAGCATGGCAGATTATGACAAACTGCAGCATCAAAGCAAGAGACAGAGCGGAATAGCGCTCCATGGTAGTCAACCTTCGATGCGGAGACGGCACTTTATGATGATGATGATGACGATGATTTGTATGGAAGATTCTGCTCTTCTACGTGTGGAGGTAAAGGTGGAGATAGGAGGCTGGAGGGGTAGGGGTGGAATTCTGTCGATCCCAACTCTTGTCTGTGCTGGAGAACATGGATATAGATAGATACGATCCTCTCTCTCTCTCTCTCTCTCTCTCTCTCTCTCTCTCTGACCAGTCACACCTCCACACACATACAGCTACCCCCTCACCACACAGAGCTGACCAATCACACCTCCCACACACACAAACAGCTACCAAGAATAAACCAATCGCATCCATCAAAAGCCATCTAACAACACACGCAAACCCGACCAGTATTTTGCTCTCGCCTTGTCCTCAATTATTGCACATGCACTTTTGGGTTATTTATCTAATTATTTATCAAATTAATCGTGGAATATTTTGCCCTATATCAGTTCAATTCGTTTTTTAACCGGAAAAAAATTACCGTGTATTATTTTATCAATTGTGATATACTCCTGGAGGTAATGCACCTGATAGCAACAGAGCTGGAAGCTGCGAGCGACTCATAGCTGACTGTTAAGCCAAGATCGATGAACCAGAAACATCGAACCCTACTCCACTTCTTCGCGATGCCACTAGCAACAGACTACAATTTGTTTGTGTCGTTTACTGTTTCTTTCGACCCAACACATTCGACCTCATCATGGAATTTCTGAATACCGGATTGCCTTCCCTCTTCGACTCCTACTCGCTCGACCTGCGGGCGCAATAGCAGGGTCGGCGCACCATCAGCAGACCAAGACCTAGCAGTTCTACCTCCTCGTGGTCTCCCCTGGTAGCAGTCTGCGTCAAACCAGACTGGCTAACAGAAGCTAGGATCTCAGTGTTCCCTGTAGTGGTGGCTGTTACTGATATAGAAGACCCAGTATTGCAGTACCTCTGAGCTGGGCTAGTAGTTTCCCAGCATAACCTGGGATAAACGAACTCCAACTTATCCAGTAAGAGCCGGGAATGTCAAGAAAGCCATTACGACCCCCCACATCAGTGAGTCAAAGGTCAAAGTCGATCGGTCGTCTTTCTGGTCGTTCAAATTCTCATTTTGATTTCTGTATTGTTCCTCAATTGTCATACAAATCTTATAATGATTTCCTTATTTAGCTCTCTTGTGTATTTAGCGCTTATTTTATTATTAACCTGCCCCACGAGAGTTGTCAGATCTTACGTGTTTTTTTTATCCCCGTAAGATTTAAGTTTTTCTATTTCCTGTAAACTTATATCTTACGTCACTTTCCCGTCCCTCGCATTCGCAAAGTTAGTGAAAATATTTTTTAATTCGTAAGAAATTAAATGTTTTACAGCATTTCACTTATGGCCAACGTTTTATTCATTTTTAATGAAATCAAAAATAACATTGTGATTACTGTAATAATGTCAATGTTCAAATTAATTTTACCAGATTAGAAATTATGTTTTTTGTTATGTTACCACAATGCTTACTAGATAGGTTTCAATAGGATATTGTAGTGGGTAGATGCAATTAGTTCATAAAGTGTTAGTGGTAGTAGTAGTAGTAGTAATAGTAATAGTAGTAGTAGTAATAGTAATACTAGTAAAAGTAATTCTTGTAGATGTAGTAGTAGTAGTAATAGTAGTAGTAGTAGTAATAGTAGTAGTAGTAGTAGCAGTAGTAGATGTAGTAGTAGTAGTAGTAGTAGTAGATGTAGTAGTAGTAGATGTAGTAGTAGTAGTAGTAGTAGTAGTAGTAGTAGTAGTAGCAGTAGTAGATGTAGTAGTAGTAGTAGTAGTAGTAGTAGTAGTAGCAGTAGTAGATGTAGTAGTAGTAGTAGTAGTAGTAGTAGTAGATGTAGTAGTAGTAGTAGTAGTAGTAGTAGTAGTAGCAGTAGTAGATGTAGTAGTAGTAGTAGTAGTAGTAGATCTAGTAGATGTAGTAGTAGTAGTAGTAGTAGCAGTAGTAGATGTAGTAGTAGTAGTAGTAGTAGATGTAGTAGATGTAGTAGATGTAGTAGATGTAGTAGTAGTAGTAGTAGTAGTAGTAGTAGTAGATGTAGTAGATGTAGTAGTAGTAGTAGTAGTAGCAGTAGTAGATGTAGTAGTAGTAGTAGTAGTAGTAGTAGTAGTAGATGTAGTAGTGAGAGTGGTGGTAGTAGTAGTAGTAGTAACAGTAGTAGTAATAGTGGTAGTAAATGTAGTAGTAGTAATAATAATAGTAGTAGAAGATGTAATAGTAGGAGGAGGAGAAAGAGTGGAAATAGCAGTTGTAGTAGTAGTTATAGTTGTAGTAGTAGTAGTAGTTGTAGTAGGAGTAGTAATAGTAGTAGTAGTAATAGTAGCAGTAGTAGTAGTTGTAGTAGTAGTAGTTAAGTTGTAGTAGTAGTAGTAGTTGTAGTAGTAGTAGTTGTAGTAGTAGTAGTAGTAGTTGTAGTTGCAGTAGTAGTAGTAGTAGTAGTAGTAGTAGCTATAGTTGTAGTAGTAGTTGTTGTAGTTGTTGTAGTAGTAGTAGTAGTTGTTGTAGTAGTAGTAGTAGTAGTAGTTGTTGTAGTAGTAGTAGTAGTAGTAGTTGTTGTAGTAGTAGTAGTTATAGTAGTAGTAGGTGTTGTTGTAGTTATTGTTGTAGTAGTAGTTGTTGTAGTAGTAGTAGTTGTTGTAGTAGTAGTAGTAGTAGTTGTAGTTGTTGTAGTAGTAGTAGTAGTAGTTGTAGTTGTAGTAGTAGCAGTAGTAGTAGTTGTAGTTATAGTAGTAGTAGTAGTAGTAGTAGTAGTTGTAGTTATTGTTGTAGTAGTAGTTGTTGTAGTAGTAGTAGTTGTAGTAGTAGTAGTAGTAGTAGTAGTTATTGTTGTTGTAGTAGTAGTTGTTGTAGTCGTAGTTGTTGTAGTAGTAGTTGTAGTTATTGTTGTAGTAGTAGTTGTGGTAGTAGTAGTTGTTGTAGTAGTAGTAGTTGTTGTAGTAGTAGTTGTAGTAGTAGTAGTAGTAGTAGTTGTAGTTATTGTTGTTGTAGTAGTTGTAGTTGTAGTAGTAGTTATTGTTGTTGTAGTAGTTGTTGTAGTAGTAGTTGTAGTTATTGTTGTAGTAGTAGTTGTAGTTGTAGTAGTAGTAGTAGTTATTGTTGTTGTAGTAGTAGTTGTTGTAGTAGTAGTTGTTGTGGTAGTAGTTGTTGTTGTAGTAGTACTAGTAGGAGTGGAAGTAGTAGTTGTTGTTGTAGTTGTAGTTGTAGTTGTTGTTGTTGTTGTTGTTGTTGTTGTTGTAGTTGTAGTTGTAGTTGTTGTTGTTGTAGCAGTAGTTGAAGAAATATATTATTCTTCTTTTTTTCGACAAAAACAAAATTCTTTCTTTCCTAACAAATATAATCTTCCTTTTTGACAAAAACAATCTTCCTTCTTGTCCTGACAGAAACTAAAAAACAATCTTCCTTCTTGTCCTGACCACAACCTGGCAGCCCTCACACTCTTTGTGTTTATTTATTTATGATCAATCAAGGGGATTGCAGATTTGCGTTCACGTGGGATCAAAGTCATATATTGAACTGCTAGATCACGTGGTCAGATAACTCTTCATTTTCTCCCGGCACTTTTAGTTTCGACAGCACAGCCAGTGCGAGCCGTGAAGTCTCCTCGTGCTTGGTAGGAGGTCATTAATTATAGAGGACATTCGTGGCGCCTTTCTGTTAGTCTCCAGACGGGGGGACGGAGCGGGAATGGAGGGGGTAGTGGTGTAGAGGTAAGACACGGTCTCCTGACAGGAAGCACCAGAGTTCGAATCTGGCTACATCAAAGTTGTTGTTGTTGTTGTTGGATCCAGCAACCTTTAAGATGATGTCCTTCGGCCCAATAGCCGCGATAGCTCAGTGGTTAGTGAACTGGACTAAAAAGGACAAGAGGTAGGGTTCGATCCCAACCGACGGCTTCCTGGTTCACCCAGCCTTTAATGGGTACCGGATTTTTTTCTGGGAAAGTGAAGTGGCACGGGCGTAATACCGACCACATTACCCCAAAAATCATGTGCTGAGGGTCTGTAAAATATATGGTCACTAACACCATATTTCCCTATACGCCACTTCGCGTGACGGTGGTACTTTACTTTATATATATATATATGCAAGTTAGCCAACCAATCAGAGACGAGATCAACGAGCTTTTATTTGCAGACGATCAGGCACTAATATATGGATAAATAGAAGACCTACGGGAATACTTAAATAGACTCACCAGCACAGGCACAAAATACAGCATGAAAATTAACATCAACAAAACAGAAGTCATGAATGTCTCAAAAGAGAAACAGAACATCAACATAAATATAGAAGGCAGACAACTTAAACAAGTAGAAGAATTTAACTACCTAGGAAGTCTAGTGAGAAACGACAATTTACAAATAGTAGTAATAGACTAAAGATGCGACAAAGCTTGTCAGACCATTGGACAGTTATCACCACTATTGTCCAACAAGGAAATAACTCTAGAGGCAAAACGTGTACTTTACATTACAATCTTGATCCCATCTCTGGGCTATTAATGCCAGCCCTAGACCCTAGATGTAAGAACAACAAGAAAAATAACCTCTACTGAGATGAAATGTGTTAGACGAATGACAGGAAACAACCTGAGAGACATCATCTTCATCATGTGCCATACCGGTTGGCGTAGGCGATCATATCCCTCCACAATCTTCTATCTATAGTGCATCGTATCAGTTCTGTTGTTTACTGTTTTCCATGCCATGACACCAAGCTATCCAGTATTTTCTCTCTTTGTCGCCCGCGATCTCTCTTTCCTTTTATTTTGCCAGTTGTAACCGAGTATTCCAACTTTCCTATCCTCATGATGTGCCCGAAAAATGTTGATTGCTTCTGTCTGATGTTTTTTAAGAGCTCCCTTTTTGTGTTGGCCTCTTTGAGAACTTCCTCATTGGTCTTTTTGGAGAGACAAGATCTGAAAATAAGAACTGAGATAAAAAAAAAAAAGTTAGGAATAATTCTCGCCATAGAGAAGAGATAGCTATCTTTTTAGGTTGCTGAGTTGGCCATGTGCTCTAGCGTTTAGCTTCTCGTGGCAAGGCTCTGTACCCAGGAGTACGGGTTCGATTCTGCTTCGGGCCGCCTATTGTTCTTTTGTTTTCTTTTTCTGATGATTTTTTTTGTTATTTTGTTCCCAAGTGTTGTAAACATAGCTCTTCCCCAGGTATAATTAGCGGATCTAGCACTGTGAAAGTGTCCCTCTATACCAATATCCATTTATTAATAGTTGCCTTCTCTGCCCAAGGCCACTCCAGGCAGTTTCAGATAAAGAGGGCTGAAAGGTCAAGATGTAAAGGCAAAGGTCACGACATGACCTCTCACCTTGCTGAACTAATAAACAAGCGGCTGATGTCAGCTGTTGAACCCAGTACCTGAAATATAGCCGTACCTGAGGGAGGATTTCAATCCTGGTCTTTCTCATGAACTAGTTCCATATCTTTCTGTCACTCCTTTAGCCCTCATGCACCGTGTTCATCTTCTTTCTAATACTCCTGTTCTCCCTCATCTCTCCTCATTCAATCACTTCTTTTCTACATACTCCTGAACTAATTTACATCTTTCTGCCTCTTACACCAACCTCCTCCTCTAGCAGCTTACATCTGCCTCTTACACTTCCTTCCTTCGGTAGCAGCTTACATCTGCCTCTTACACCTACATCATCCTGTAGCAGCTTACATCCGTCTCTTACACCTACCTCCTCCTGTAGCAGCTTATATCTGTCTCTTACACCTACCTCATCCTGTAGCAGCCAATAACTCTCTCTTACACCTACCTCCCCCTGCAGCAGCTTATATCTGTCTCTTACACCTACCTCCTCCTGTAGCAGCTTAAATCGGTCTCTTACACCTACCTCCTCCTGTACCAGCTTACATCTGTCTCTTACACCTACATGCTCATGTAGTAGCTTACATCTGTCTCTTACATCTATCTACCGCCTCCTGTAGCAGCTTACATCTGTTTCTTACACCAACCTTCTCCTGAAGCAGCTTACATCTGTCTCTTACACCTACCTGCTCCTGTAGTAGCTTACATCTGTCTCTTACACCAACCTTCTCCTGAAGCAGCTTACATCTGTTTCTTACACCTATCTTCTCCTGTAGCAGCCTACATCTGTATCTCCTTTTTAACCAGCTCAAACAATACACAACCCACACACGCGCAGAAACCCACACACACAAGCATCACACACGCAGCAACCCTCACACACGCAGCAACCATCACACACGCAGCAACCATCACACGCAGCAACCCTCACACCTGCAGCAACCATCACACCTGCAGCAACCATCACACGCAGCAACCATCACACACGCAGCAACCCTCACACACGCAGCAACACTTACACACGCAGCAACCATCACACACGCAGCATCCATCACACACGCAGCAACCATCACACCTGCAGCAACCATCACACACGCAGCAACCATCACACACGCAGCAACCATCACACACGCAGCAACCATCACACACGCAGCAACCCTCACACACGCAGCAACCATCACACCTGCAGCAACCATCACACACGCAGCAACCATCACACACGCAACAACCATCACACACGCAGCAACCATCACACACGCAGCAACCCTCACACACGCAGCAACCATCACACACGCAGCAACCCTCACACACGCAGCAACCCTCACACACGCAGCAACCATCACACCTGCAGCAACCATCACACACGCAGCAACCCTCACACACGCAGCAACCATCACACACGCAGCAACCATCACACCTGCAGGAACCATCACACACGCAGCAACCCTCACACACGCAGCAACCCTCACACACGCAACAACCATCACACACGCAGCAACCATCACACCTGCGGCAACCATCACACACGCAGCAACCCTCACACACGCAGCAACCCTCACACCTGCAGCAACCATCACACACGCAGCAACCATCACACACGCAGCAACCATCACACGCAGCAACCCTCACACACGCAGCAACCATCACACACGCAGCAACCATCACACACGAAGCAACCATCACACATGCAGCAACCATCACACACGCAGCAACCATCACACACGCAGCAACCATCACACACGCAGCAGCCATCACTCACGCAGCAACCATCACACACGAAGCAACCATCACTCACGCAGCAACCCTCACACACGAAGCAACCATCACACACGCAGCAATCATCACACCTGCAGCAACCATCACACACGCAGCAACCCTCACACGCGTAGCAACACCCAGTTACTACATCAGTTATTAATTAACTTCTTTGTTCATTTTACCATCTTCACTTCTGTTTCCACATTTGTCTGTCTGTCATTCTTTTGAAAGAAAGCAACAATGAAGGTCTCACCCCAAGCAATAAGAACATATTATTAGTGATAATACTGAAGAAACAATCATCGCCATCATGCAACTTACAAATAAACGAAACAAATATGAAACAAGTGCAACGCGTCAAAGACTTGGACACAATAATAACATCAGACGGAAGATGCACCACAGAAATAAATAAGAAGGCATAGTAGCTAAGGCCAAAATAGCCATTCAAAAAATGAAAAACGTCTTGTACAACAACTCTATGTCAATAGAAGTTAGAAAGAGATTTCGTTGACGCTATATAGAGCCAATTCTGCCTTATGGAAGCGAATCATGGACAAGCAGACAAAAATGAAAAGACTATTACAGGTCACAGAAAAGGGATTTCACAGAAGAATGTTGAGAGTTCACCTTGACAACTAAGAAGACCAACGAGGAAATTCTCGGCCAACACAAGAAGGGAATTCCTAAGAAACATCAGAAAGAAACAATCAACATTTTTTCAGACACATCATGAGAAGAGGAAAATTGGAATACTTGGTTACAACTGGCAAAATACAGGGAACGAGAGATTGCGGACGACAAAGAGAGAAAATACTGGATAGCTTGGTGTCATGGCATGGAAAACAGTCAACAACAGAATTGATACGATGCACTGTAGGTAGAAGATTGTGGAAAGACATCATCGGCTACACCAACCGGTATGGCACATGGTGATGATGAATATTTTAAAATGATATTTCTTCTATATAACAACTGATATATTTATTGCGAGCAGTCTCCAGATCGAAAGTTGGTTATCATGGTGCGCCATTTTACTTAGTCTCTTGCCTTGATGGTCCCCGCGTTGGCATGTTTCACCTGAATACATTTTTGCTGTTATCAGTCCACTTTAGTCTTGGTCTGCCTCTGCCTCGCGTACCCTGTACCTTCTCTTCCAAGATAATTTTTAGAACGGTATTATTTCTCTTCCCATGTCCAAAAAAATTAAATTGTCTATTATAATTGCATTCACTAATATCTTCAGCAATAAAGAAAAGACGATGGTCATATGTTGGATATGTGATGAGAAGAGATAATAACCGAATAGCAAAGCAAGCCCTCATGTGGGAAACAACAGGTAAGAGAAAAAGAGGAAGACCCAGGGAGACACTGAGAAGAACATTGATGAGAGAGGCAAGAGCAGCAGGATTCGGCTCCCTCAATGAGATACAGCTGCTTGCACAGAACAGAGACAAATGGCGAGATTTGATAAAATATCTTTAAAAGAAAACTGCTAGAACAAAAATTCAGATAGGAGGAGGAGTATCTTGGTCTACGCCCTATGGGCCGGCTACGGCTCGAAAGGTCAATAGATAGATAGATATATTATAATTGTGTTAAATAGTTCTTCTTTTTTTCATTTTCAGCTGATTCGGAACTTCCTTGTTTGTCTTCTTTTTCTTCCATCCAGTTCTCCCCATTTTCCTATAGATCCACATTTGAAAGGCTTCAATTTTCTGCTCAATACATGGAAAACAAACCAGTAGAAGAGATCGATCACTTTATCTATCTTGGAAGTCACATTGATCGAGAAGGGGATACGAGCAAAGAAATTAAAATCAGAATAGCTAAAGCAGCAATGTCTTTCAGAAGCCTTGAAAAGTTGTGGAAATCAAAACTTATCAGCACAAACACAAAACTTAGGCTATTCAAATCAAATGTACTATCAACCCTTACGTATGCGTGTGAAAGCTGGAAAACAACAAGAGATATAGAAACAAAGTTGAACGCATTCGAAAATAAATGTCTAAGGAAAATACTTGGTATAGCGTGGAACGAATTCAAAACAAATGAGGAAATTAGAGAAATCGCCAATCAACCACTAATATCTTCAGTAATAAAGAAAAGACGATGGTCATACGTTGGACATGTGATGAGAAGAGATAATAACCGAATAGCAAAGCAAGCCCTCATATGGGAAACAACAGGTAAAAGGAAAAGAGGAAGACCCAGGGAGACACTGAGAAGAACATTGATGAGAGAGGCAAGAGCAGCAGGAGTCGGCTCCCTCAATGAGATAGAACTGCTTGCACAGAACAGAGACAGATGGCGAGATTTGATAAAATATCTTTAAAAGAAAACTGCTAGAACAAAAAATCCATATAGGAGAAGGTGTATCTTGGTCTACGCCCTATGGGCCGGTTACGGCTCGAAAGGTCAATAGATAGATAGAATTTTCTGCTCTGTTTTCTTATTTAATGTCCATGTTTCTGCACCATAAAGGAAGGTTGAGCAAATATAGCACTTTGCTATTTATAGTTTTAGTTCTGATGTCATTTGCTTTCATGTGAGCATATTTTTATTTTGATAAAGTTGCCTTTTTGCAATTGCTATATTTTTTTTTTATTTGTCTTAAATTCCCATCACGTGTTATATTATGTCAAGGACAGCTATATTCGTGAACTCTTTCTATGGTTTTCTTGTATATTTGGTGTCTTTTCTGTGCTAATAATAATAGTTTTAGTCTTTTTTTAAATATTTATATGAAATCCATATCATTTGCTTTCTTCTTCTTCTTCCTCTCTTCTATCCTTCCTCCATTGCCGTTGGCGTCGAGGGGAGATACAATCTGCGATTCTTTGCTCTTCTGTTGGCCTCTTCTGGTGTTATCCCTCCTGGTGACTCTAGTATTCCCTTTATCCATCTCTTTCTCGGTCCTCCTCTTAATCTGACGTTTTCGTAGCGTTTGTTTATGGCTCTTTGAGTCATTTTTAGTTCTTTTTGTCTTGTTATGTGGCCGAAACAATTTATCTGTTGTTTCTTTATGTTTTCGATGGCTGGTTCAATTTCGGGTTTCTTCCTCAGGTCAGTGTTTCTTCCTCAGGTCAGTGTTTCTTCCTCAGGTCAGTGTTTCTTACTCTGTAAGGTATCATCAGCATATCTTAGATGACATCACAGTTACGTAAAGATATTTCACTTTCATTCACTAAAATACTTCACATCACCACCACATAACACCGACACGATTCATATAACCCGGACTATATTCACAAAATATAAGCAGGAAATTATCATTTCACCAACGAAATCGTTTGGCGACGGTTTCAAATAACGCCTGTTTACGTCTATGGGGCATATTTCTGGCAGTTATCTGTGATGTTATTGGCTCCTGGGCGCGACTGCTGATGTGGGCGTCATGCAATCTTCTTGTTATTTGTGTGTCTAGCCCTTTCAGGCCCCCGACAATGAGGCTCTGTGAGGGGTAACTACTTTAGGGGCACTCAGAATCATGTCTGCGATGAGCTATGTCAGGGAATCTGTTTGGTTTCTTTCTGCTCAGTCAACGGTCGTCAAACTTGTTCAGTAAACGGAGCCCTAACTCTTACTCCAAACCACCGAGCAGCACCTTACGTCAATCATCATCATCAAGTACCGGGCCTGCTGGCGTAGGTGATAATGTCTCTCCACAATTTTCGAGCTCGACAATTATTTATATTTTGCTTACAGTAGCTTGATGACGATCGAGTATCACCTGTAGCATATGATGTTCCCTACCGAACGAGGGTTTTCCATTGGAATCCCCCTAATGTTGTTGTCGAGATTTCTATCACTGTGGCGATTCATGATTGTACAAAGACGGTGGTTTTCTGTTGCCTTCCGTCGGTTTGTTTACGGTTGGCTCCGCTAGCCTTTGACTAAAAAGTCTCACCCACAAGGCAGTGGGGTTGTTTTACTTCGGGGTACCCTCCCTTAGCCTTTTACTCTCCCGAGCTCACCTGCAAGGCAGCAGGGCAGCTACAGGTTGTACTGTTTACTGCATACAGTAGCAGGTAAAATTACCCGACCTGACAATAATGTACCAAAAAAAAAAAAATAAAAAAAGACAGCCATATTTTAATCTCATTTTAACGGCATAATTAACATGTTAAGTTGATAGTGGACGTAAATAAAGTCACGTGTTCTGTATAAATCAAATCGATCAGTGCCAATTTTGTAATTCAAATAAAAATAATAACGGAATTATACATTGTGGTATATTTATCCTGTAACAAAGTCAATGGGAAAAATGAGCTTATTTCATCCTCATTAGGTCTTCAAATCAGGGCACAAGTTTGGAAATTGCTATTCTAATCTCTTTCTCAGCATCCTCGTGTGATCTGTATTTGGTTTTGATGGCTGCCAATGCTGAAAACCCGGTCTCACATACGTTGGTAATCACACAAGAAATTAAAACTCGTAGGGCCTTCTTACCTACTTCTGGGTATTCTTGTTTGACAAAGCCCCAATGAAACGAGAGATCTTGGGCGACATAGAGAGATAATATTAGACAGCTTAACATTGTGGCAGAACAGCGGGGAAGTTGATGAGTTTCGCTGTAGATAGAGGTGGGGGGGGGGGGGGCCCATCACCTATGTGTCGACATGGCACTTTATGATGATGATAATAATGATGTTCGCGGAGCACCTAGCAGGCGCTTGTGGATCACCTGGGCTTCGCGGAGCACAGGTTTGACGACCACTGCGCTAAGTTATTATCTCCCTAAGGGAGGTCTGCTGTTGACTACGTGGGAGCGTACTGTCTTGTCAAATTGTGGCGACCTACTTTGACTTTCGTGCATGGCAGTGTTGACCTATATCTTATGTACCGTCAGATTGTCTGCAGGCTAGTCACTTTATAATGATTGCTTAACAGGCAGGCCAGCAATCACGAAATGATGTGAAAAATGGCGGATAATTGTCTGAATCAATCAGTTGTTATTAGGAGCAGCTAGATGGTGTGTGTTGTATGAAGGCACGGTGTGTGTCCGGACACCGGACGACATGGAATTCTGTCTGTGGACAAGACCATTTATATAGCCTTTGTTGTCTTGGCAGACGGTTGGTAGCAAGCAATCATGATAAGTCAGTAGTTTGTAAAATATTAGAGTCTTATGCTGGATGCTGTTTTGCTGAACAGCTTCTCTTGTGGCTGAGTCTGCCAATATTGGATAGACAGATTCATCCACAGAACGAATAGGATGTCTTTGTGGAGCCTGGCTGCGCCTTCTTTCTCCTGCGCCTTTTGTCTTCTGAATTTGATATCAGCACTGCCTCGAAAGTTGCTGTGATCTGCAGCCAGATTTTCCCAGTTTCTTTCACTGATAGAGAATTCCCTCAAGGAAGCCCTGCAAACATCCGTATATCTCAACACTGGTTTGCTCGTTGGTTTCTTTCCGTCCTTAAGTTCCCCATACAATATTTGCATGGGAATACGATTATTGTCCATTCTTCTTACATGACCCAGCAACAGTTAGTCTCCAACTCTTAAGTGTTTCCATGTTGGATGGGAGTTTGGCTCATTGTAAGACATTAGCGTTGGCTGCTTTGTCCTGCCATGATGGATGGAGTTTGGCTTATTGTAAGACATTAGCGTTGGCTGCTTTGTCCTGCCATGATGGATGGAGTTTGGCTCATTGTAAGACATTAGCGTTGGTTACTTTGTCCTGCCATGATGAATGGGAGTTTGGCTCATTGTAAGACATTAGGTTTGTTGCTTTGTCCTGCCATGATGGATGGGAGTTTGGCTCATTGTAAGACATTAGCGTTGGTTACTTTGTCCTGCCATGATGGATGGGAGTTTGGCTCATTGTAAGACATTAGCGTTGGTTGCTTTGTCCTGCCATGATGGATGGGAGTTTGGCTCATTGTAAGACATTAGCGTTGGTTGCTTTGTCCTGCCATGTTGGATGGGAGTTTGGCTCATTGTAAGACATTAGCGTTGGTTACTTTGTCTTGCCATGATGGATGGGAGTTTGGCTCATTGTAAGACATTAGGTTTGTTGCTTTGTCTTGCCATGATTGATGGGAGTTTGGCTCATTGTAAGACATTAGGTTTGTTGCTTTGTCCTGCCATGTTGGATGGGAGTTTGGCTCATTGTAAGACATTAGGTTTGTTGCTTTGTCCTGCCATGATGGATGGGAGTTTGGCTCATTGTAAGACATTAGCGTTGGTTACTTTGTCCTGCCATGATGGATGGAAGTTTGGCTCATTGTAAGACATTAGCGTTGGTTACTTTGTCCTGCCATGATGGATGGGAGTTTGGCTCATTGTAAGACATTA